>CM060447.1:2771515-3279049 GCA_030545235.1 Helianthus tuberosus | reverse complement strand
GTGAAACAAGAGCCTCAGCAGCAGCAACACCAGCAACAACAACAACAAGCAGCACGCGCACGAACTTTCAATATCAACGTGCGTCAAGCCCAAGCCGACAACAACGTGGTTAATGGTACGTTCCTTGTGAATGATATTTATGCTTCGTGTTTATTTAATACTGGAGCCGATAATTGCTTTGTGTCGTTCGAATTCGAGAAACTCCTTAGTCGTAAACGTTCTCATCTCTCCTCGACGTTTGATGTTGAAGTCGCTACCGGAAGAACCGTCGCCGTTAATTCTGTTCTTCGTGATTGTACTCTTGAGCTCAACAATCACATCTTCCCAATCGACCTTATTCCGATGCAACTCGGAAGTTTCGATGTCATAATAGGCATGGACTTTCTTCGCGAAAACCATGCTGAAGTTGTGTGCTTCGACAAGATGATTCGATTCTCGCTCGCGAATGGTGATTTATTGTGTGTTTACGATGATACTACTTCGGAAGGTCTCAAGCTCATGTCATGTGTCCAAGCTAGCAAGTATCTTCGCAAGGAATACATAGCTTTCTTGGCTAACATTGTAGTAGCGGAGAAGGAAAAGAAAGAGAAGAAGGAAGTAAAAGACGTTTCTGTGGTTCGAGAATTTCCTAATGTTTTTCCAGAGGATCTTCCCGGACTACCACCAAGCCGTGATATCGACTTTCGTATCGACCTCATTCCTGGAGCCAACCCTATTGCTAAAGCTCCCTACCGACTAGCGCCGCCCGAAATGCGCGAACTCTCAAACCAACTCCAAGAATTACTTGAAAAAGGCTTTATTCACCCGAGCACCTCTCCTTGGGGCGCACCAGTCCTTTTCGTTAAAAAGAAGGATGGGTTGTTCCGGATGTGCATCGACTATCGGGAATTGAATAAGTTAACTATCAAGAACCGCTATCCCCTACCCCGCATCGAGGATTTGTTTGATCAACTACAAGCCGCTACGTGTTTCTCGAAGATCGATCTACGTTCAGGCTACCACCAGTTACGCATTCAAGAGGAGGATATACCCAAAACAGCGTTTCGAACCCGATATGGCCACTACGAATTCGTTGTTATGCCTTTTGGTTTAACCAACGCACCCACGGTTTTCATGGATCTGATGAATCGTGTGTGTAAACCATCTCTCGACCGTTTCGTCATCGTATTCATCGACGATGTCTTGATCTATTCCAAATCGAAAGCCGAACACGCGCAACATCTACGTTTGGTTCTCGAGTTACTCCAGGGGAACCAACTCTATGCCAAGTTCTCCAAGTGTGAATTCTGGTTGGAGGAAGTTCAGTTTCTGGGTCACATTGTTAATAGTCAAGGTATTCACGTCGATCCTGCGAAGATTGAAGCTGTTAAGAGCTGGATTACGCCTAAGAACCCGTCTGAAGTCCGTTCTTTTTTCGGATTAGCGGGCTATTATCGACGATTTATCGAAGGATTCTCAAAGATCGCTGTGCCGCTTACCGCTCTCACGCACAAGGACAAGTCTTTTGTTTGGGGAACTGAACAAGAGTCTGCCTTTCGAACCCTCAAGCATAAGCTTTGCAATGCTCCTGTTCTCACACGACCCGACGGAAACGACGATTTCATTGTCTACTGTGATGCTTCCAACCTTGGTCTTGGTTGTGTACTCATGCAACGGGACAAGGTTATAGCTTACGCATCTCGTCAGCTCAAAATCCACGAGAAGAACTATACAACCCATGACCTCGAGCTAGGCGCAGTTGTTTTTGCGTTAAAGATTTGGCGACACTACCTGTATGGTACTAAGTGTACGATCTTCACCGATCATAGGAGCCTACAACATATCTTTAATCAGAAGGAACTTAATATGCGTCAACGCCGATGGGTAGAACTTCTCAACGATTACGACTGTGAGATTCGTTATCACCCAGGCAAAGCAAATGTTGTTGCCGACGCACTCAGCAGACGGAGCTATCTGCTTAGCACTCGTAATGTTCAAGCCCAGCACGATCTTGAAACCCTCATCCGCGAAGCTCAGCATGCCTGTTTTAACGAACGCACACTGAAGAAGGAAAGAATCTACCACGATGGAGCCCAGCTTGTGAGCAAATCAAATGGGATATTCCACTTTCTTGACCGAATCTGGATCCCCAAACGGACCGATTTGCAACAGATTCTAATGGACGAAGCCCACAAATCCCGGTATTCTATTCATCCCGGTGCCGACAAAATGTACCAGGATCTTCGTTATAAGTACTGGTGGCCTGGAATGAAAAGGGATATTGCTCTCTATGTTGGAAAATGCCTAACTTGTGCAAGAGTCAAGGCTGAACATCAAAGACCCTCAGGCTTACTCGAACAACCACCAATCCCTATGTGGAAAAGGGAGAGTATAGCCATGGACTTTATAACCAAGCTACCGCACACGTCATCAGGTCACGACAGCATTTGGGTTGTGGTTGACCGTTTGACTAAATCTGCTCACTTTCTGCCAATACGGGAAGACTACAAGGTAGAACGATTAGCCGAATCTACACCGACGAGATCATTTGTAATCATGGTACGCATCGTGACATCATCTCTGATCGTGATGCTCGGTTTACATCACGACTGTGGGAAACATTTCAAATGGCGCTCGGTACATCGCTTAATCTAAGTACCGCTTTCCACCCTCAAACCGACGGTCAGACTGAAAGAACGATTCGTACTCTTGAAGACATGCTCCGTTCGTGTGTCATAGACTTCGGTGGTAATTGGGACAAATACCTGCCGTTAGTCGAATTCTCGTATAACAACAGCTATCATTCGAGCATTCAAATGGCACCATTCGAGGCTTTATATGGAAGAAGATGTCAATCGCCTATTGTGTGGCACGAGATCGGTCATTCACAATTAACCGGTCCCGAGCTACTACAAGAAACGACAGACAAAATTTTCCAAATTCGAGACAACTTGGTAAAAGCTCGGAATAGACAGAAAAGTTACGCCGACAAACGACGCAAACCCCTTGAATTTGACGTTGGTGACTACGTACTCCTAAAGGTATCACCTTGGAAGGGTGTGGTCCGATTCGGCAAGAAAGGAAAGCTCGCGCCTCGATATGTTGGACCTTTTAGGATTCTGGAAAGGATCGGAAAAGTCGCCTACAGACTCGAACTACCGGAGGAACTTAGTAACGTCCACCCGACTTTCCACGTGTCAAACCTCCGAAAGTGTTGTCACACCCCGGATTTCCACGTGTCACCGGTGGGCCCGGTGGGGGAGTATCGTGACGTGGTTGGCAACATAATAGTCAAACAACACAATATTTAAATGCACAGCGGAAGCAAAGTATAGATTCATTTCAACCAAACGATATTGTAATATTAAGTATCACAAGTAGTCGAATATAAATCCACAGGTAGATCAAAATAAAAAGGAAACAATGTTCAACAGTTTATGACATCCAAGCTTGCGAGACTTATTGTGGATGCTAGGAGACAAGCCAGCCTATTACGCGTAGTACCTGCACTTAACCTTTTTGAGAAAATACGTCAGTTTACACTGGTAAATACAATCAACCGACTCATTTTGAAAAGAGTTTAAGAAAATGCATTTAAGGCACAAGGCACAAATAATATTTTATAACTTGGGATAATTATTTAAATATAATACTTGTAAACGAATTACATGTTTCTTATGCGTTCAGTAGCCCGATCCGTAGACCGGGTTAAAGATCAATAGACACACCACATTAAGTAAATGAGACACAAACGGGTGTACGCCTACACCCGCGTGCTGAGGTCGTGGCCATTTCGTAAAATGATGCCAGGGATATCCGGGACATGGTCATTAACCCCCAAAGGCTTTAAGCAAACAAAACATTTCAAAACGGAGCATATCAATGATTTAACCTCTATTCGATTAAAGATTCAATGCTGGACCAAGCGGTATTTTATATACCGTACCCCAAACCCGTATAAGGGAAAATAAGTTAAAAGTATTTACCTGAGCAAGTATAAATCAAATCAGCGAGCGCAAGTATCTTTTACCGGTTCTCCTAATCTGGAACGAAGGTTTATAATAACCTATTAGAATCCTAACGGGTCTTTTAGTTAAGCTTAAGCTAAGACCGCTTAGTTTTAAAGATACAGTTCGTACGCACGATTAAGCGAAGACCGGATAGAATGTGATTTAGACCCGACAAGTTCAGAGACTTGTTTAATATGGGTATTTCATACACATTCTGGATTTTGAGATAAAACCGATAAGGTTTGACCCGTTTCGGCTAATTTAGGTAAACTAGTTACATAAACCGAACCGAACGCGCATGAAGCGTAACGGGTATCCGTAAGAGTCCTAAACAGGTTTCCTAAGTTAACATGCCTTAAATAGGTTGTGATATCAGTAGGATATCACCCATGATGCCCAAAACGAGTTTAATCTCATAATAAGCCCCGTAGGGGTATTTTGGTCATTTTAAAGGTTATAAAAAGGAATTTATTAAGCTTCTGTGATACGGGTCTGATTTGATCAGCAAAATTATTTATTTTAACAGATTATAACATTTGGTAAAAAGTCTTATATGTTAAAATAGTTTTAAACCCAAACTATGCGTTAAATACGCGTATAAAGCCGTTTTAAGCGACGTACGGGTTAAAATACGATTCTGAGTTTTCTGATCAAATAAACAGGCTCAAAACACTACATTTATTATTTAAAATCAGTAGCAATTGGATTGGCGTTAAAAGGATTTGTAAAACTCATTTTATGGCCTAAAAGGGCATATTCGGTATTAACCGAATCAAGGCGCTAATCCAAGCTTATGATCAGTTTAAAAATAATTAAAAATCTTTAAAAATCCCAAAATATTATATTGCATCAGTGAGTATAAGTTTGGGTGTCCAAAAATGGGTTTAGATAGGCTTTACGCTAATGACGTCGTTAAATCACTAAGAAGCGTTCTAAATACGTCATTGAGCATAACTCCTAATCTAGACCTCCAACTGATGTGAAATTTTAGGTACAAGTCTAATAATCAGTAACTAAGATTATAGCATTTTCACATTTCCAAAAATCTCGTTTTATGGTCATAAGGGCATTACGGTCAATATTTAGGCGATTAACGGAAACATCGGACGATTAGGGATTCGAGTGGTATAAACGCAGAGGCTTATACACACATGTAACTAGGTCCTAATGGAACTTTAAGGCATGTCTAAACCTATATAAATCGGGTCAGAACTGAGGTCAAAGCAAAAGTCAAACTTTTGCGTCTCTCGGTTCCGAATCGGTTCAAAACAGAAAGTTGTCGAATCAAACAAGCTTAGACAAGTTATTATACTTATTTTCAAGTTATATGACTGATAAAACAGATTACACGCCTTCCGTAACATTAAATATGCGATTAACGTTTCTGTTGACTATTTCGGAAGAAGTTTGACTCGACAAACGACATAGTTAGGATTCGAATCAGTGAGTGCCCTTTTAGGGGTTTATTATCCATATAAATACCAACTTATAACAACTTTCGATTCGACTATACTCTGGACCGATTGTGATTTATCGATAGATCAAACCGTAGTTACGACGGTTTGATTTCTAGGCTATAAACTAAGTATAAATGAATTAGAGAAGGTTAGGCATACTTACACACGACTAATGGATGATTTGGAAAGCTTGTATCTGCTGTTGAGCTCCACAAAATGTCCAGAAGTTGATGAATGATCAATGTAGTAACATGTGGGTCTTTATAATTAACTTCAACACACTTGGATCATCAACACCTAAGTCTAGGAGTGATACAATATCAACCACAAGTGCCCTACATGCTATAAACCACCTTAGGCAAGCCCATAGAATCGAAACTTGCCATTTAAGTCGGTTAAAAACACAACAGGCAGCTGCCTGTCATTTTTCGCATCTGCAGGTCTCAGGCGGCCCGCATTAGATGTTCACATATGGGAGGCGGGCCGCGTGGCCCATCTGATCAGGTTACACATGTTTCTTTAATTGCACTTTGGTCCCTAGTCCCCCGAAAGGTCGTTTTCAAGATGTTTCTTGCATTTTAAGGCTTTGATATTTATATATAGGGGCTTTAATACTTATACCCACTTTATCAAGTCCTCGGGTAACTTTGTGATCACCCGAAAAGCACTAAATTTCAATGTTGACGTTTCTAACCCTCACACACGAATTTTATCACAACTTTCTCATACGACAACGAAACTTGGTGAAATTTTTATGGTGCATTCTAGTGAGCATAATTAATCGTTACAAAGCTTCGGGTTTGTCAAAAGGTCACTCAGAGGTATAACTTAAACATGTTGACACATTTAACCCCTGTAGTTTGTAATCTCTCACTTTCTTTCACAATTCGCTTCGTATGATCCATGATCCATTCGTTTAAGGTTATAAACATCATGTAGGGTTATTGCAAAGTATATTTATTCATTGTTGACACTTTGAACCCTTATATTTACATAGTTTTATTGTTTGTCAACTTCAGTCCTTCAAGAACATTCTTTCACACGTTCAAACATTATGACACGTGTCAAGACATAATAGGACGTAAATTTTTGAGGTGTTACATCCTCACCCCCTTAAAAGAAATCTTGACCTCGAGATTTACTGAAAAAGATAAGGGTACTTTTCTTTCATCGTGGATTCAACCTCCCACGTATACTCGGGGCCTCTACGGGCATCCCATTTGACCTTGACAATCGGTACATGCTTCCTTCGAAGCTTCTTAACCTGTCGATCCTCGATCGACAATGGTTTTTCAACAAATCTTAAGCTCTCATCAATATGCACATCCGTATGGGGCATGATCAGTGATTCGTCAGCGAAACACTTCTTCAGATTGCAGATGTGGAACACATTGTGTATTCCACTGAGCTCTTCTGGTAAGTTTAACTTATAGGCAACTGACCCGACACGTTCGATAATCTCGAAAGGTCCTATGTATCTCGGGCTTAGCTTGCCTTTCTTACCGAACCGCATCACCCCTTTCCAGGGTGACACTTTAAGTAGGACTTTGTCACCTACTTCGAATTGAAAATCCTTACGATTTGGATCTGCGTAACTCTTCTGCCTATCCCGGGCAGCTTTGAGATGGTCACGAATCTGGACAATCTTGTCCGTCGTTTCGAACACGATCTCTGGTCCTGATAACTGGACTTCTCCGACTTCCGCCCAACACACGGGCGATCTACACTTTCTACCATATAATGCCTCGAAAGGTGCAGCTTTTATACTGGTGTGGTAGCTATTGTTGTAGGAGAATTCGATTAATGGCAGGTGGTTATCCCAACTACCACCCAAGTCAATCACACATGCACGAAGCATGTCTTCCAACGTTTGAATAGTACGCTCACTCTGACCATCTGTCTGAGGATGGTAAGCCGTACTGAAATTCAAACGCGTGCCCAAAGATTGCTGAAAGCTTTTCCAAAAATGTGACGTGTATCTAGTATCTCGGTCAGAGATAATAGACACAGGTATGCCATGTAAGGCTACAATCTTATCAACGTATAACTGGGCTAACATGTCGGAGCTATAAGTCTCCTTGATGGGTAAGAAATGAGCTGACTTTGTCAGTCTATCAACGATCACCCATATAGTATCATTGCCTTTCCTTGTCTTTGGCAGCTTGGTGATGAAATCCATTGTCACCATCTCCCACTTCCACGTGGGAAGTTCAGGCTGTTGTAGCAAACCTGACGGCTTTTGATGCTCGGCTTTGACTTGCGCACATGTCAAGCATTTAGCTACATAGGTAGTTACAGACTTCTTCAAGCCTATCCACCAATAGTTTGCCCTAAGATCCTGGTACATCTTATTTGCTCCAGGATGAACGGAGTATTTGGAACTATGAGCTTCCTGGAGGATAACATCTCGAAGTCCTCCAAAAATTGGAACCCATATTCGTCCATTCAATCTTAGTATTCCGTCCTTGCTAAGTGTTAACTGATCCTCAGTTACCCCTAGCTTTTCGTTAGGATAGTTAGCTTCCAACACAGCTTCTTTCTGTGCAGCTAACAACCTTTCAATCAAATTGTTTCTCAGTTCCATGCGCTTGGCATTGATTCGGATGGGTTTCACCCTTTCCTTCCGACTTAAGGCATCGGCGACTACATTTGCCTTGCCGGGATGGTATCTTATTTCACAATCGTAATCATTCAAAGTTTCCATCCAACGGCGTTGCCTCATGTTCAAGTCCTTCTGATTGAACAGATGTTGAAGACTTTTATGATCAGAATAGATCACACACTTGATTCCATATAAGTAATGCCTCCAAAGTTTTAATGCGAATACAACGGCACCCAATTCCAAGTCATGGGTGGTGTAATTCTTTTCGTGCACCTTTAACTGTCGTGAAGCATAGGCAATGACTTTGCCTTTCTGCATAAGCACACATCCCATCCCGGTGTGTGATGCATCACAGTAAACTACAAACTCCTCTATTCCATCAGGCAATGTCAGTACTGGAGCATTGCTCAACTTTTGTTTCAAAATATCGAAGGATTCCTGCTGCTTAGGACCCCAGTCAAACTTAATCTTCTTACGTGTTAGCGAAGTCAGGGGTGCAGCAATCCTTGAGAAGTTTTCAATGAAACGTCTATAGTAACCTGCCAAACCTAGGAAGCTACGAATTTCCGTAGGCGTCTTTGGCTCATGCCAATTCATGACAGCTTCAATTTTAGCGGGATCTACTTGGATACCACGCTCACTAACAACATGTCCAAGAAATTGGACTTCTCGAAGCCAGAATTCACACTTCGAGAACTTGGCATAGAGTTTTTCTTTATGAAGTAATTCGAGAATGCAGTGAAGATGCTTCTCGTGGTCTGCTTGGTTCTTTGAGTAGATGAGGATATCATCGATGAAGACGATGACGAATTTATCTAAGTGCGGCTTGCAAACGCGATTCATGAGATCCATGAACGCGGCCGGTGCATTAGTGACCCCAAAAGGCATCACTAAGAACTCGTAATGACCATAACGAGTCCTAAATGCAGTCTTGTGTACGTCTTCATCTCTAACCTTCAGTTGGTGATAGCCTGACCTTAAGTCAATCTTAGAGAAGAAACTTGCCCCTTGAAGTTGATCGAACAGATCGTCGATTCTGGGCAAAGGATACCTATTCTTGATGGTGACCTTATTAAGCTCACGGTAGTCGATGCACAGACGCATCGATCCATCCTTTTTCTTGACAAATAATACTGGTGCTCCCCAAGGAGACGAACTAGGTTTGATGAAACCTTTGGCTAGCAAATCATCTAGCTGAGCTCTCAATTCCTTCATCTCTGTTGGTGCCAACCTATAAGGCGCCCTAGCAACTGGTGCTGATCCAGGAATGATGTCGATTCTGAATTCTACTTGTCTATCTGGTGGCAAACCAGGTAGTTCTTCAGGAAAAACTTCTGGGTATTCAGAAATGACGGGGATACTCCCAATCTTGGGTTTTGGTTCATCAATAATCACTTGTGCCATGTAGATGACACAACCCTTCTTCAAACACTTAGAGTCCTTGAGAATAGACATCTTCTCAGGTAGTCCATACTGGGTATCTCCTTGGATAGTAAGTGATTCACCAGACGAAGTCTTGATCATCACTTGCTTCTTATTGCAAATAATCTGGGCCTGGTTATGAGATAACCAGTCCATTCCCAAAACTATGTCGAAACCGGCTAGTTTCAAAGGAAGTAGTGACAAAGGAAATGAGTGGTTCTTAATGGATATGAAACATCCCTCTAATAAGGTTGAGGCGGTTTCTAAAGTGCCATCTGCTAGTTCTACCTCATACTTCACACTTAAAGTCTTAATAGGTAAATTCAACAATTCACAAAACTTATTATCTACGAACGACTTATCAGCGCCTGAATCAAATAACACTCTCGCATAAACATCATTTACGAGAAAGGTACCTGTTATCACATTATCGTCCTTGACAGCTTCCTTAGCATCCATCCTGAAGACCCTAGCATTGGTCTTCTTAGCCTCTTCAGGCTTCTTGGTGTATTTTGGGCAATTAGACTTGATGTGCCCCTTTTCATTGCAACCGTAGCAGGTCGCATCCTTTTGCTTCTTACACTCCAGTGTCTTATGATCCGGAGACTTGCAAATCCCACAAGGCCTCGGCTGAGATTGGGAATTTGAATCAAGTCTGCACCTTCCAAAGTGGTGATTCTTGCAAATTTTACATCTGGGTTTTCCACCCGTTTGCTGACCATCCTTTTTAAATCCTGACCCCTTCCGGTGGTCATTGTTTCCCTTCTGCTTCTTGTCTGAACGTCGTGAGTTATCATCCTCACGCTTCCTCTTTTCGGTATCAGCGTTCCTTTGCGATTTCAACCTGACCGCATCCAAGGTCAGAGATAATGATATGTCTGCTGTAGACCGAAAAGTAGCTGGTCTGGAGGCCTTCACACTTGCCTTGATCTCCGGGGCCAAACCCCCGATAAAACGAGCTATTCGTTTGGGTTCCGGAGTTACTAAATATGGAACCAACCTTGACTAGGTGTTGAAACTGGTGAGGTAGGCCTGACAGTCCAGGTTTCTCATGACCAGTGATAAAAAGTCAGATTCAATCTTCTCAACCTCATGTTGAGGGCAGAAATTTTCCTTGATCAGCGTCATGAATTGTTCCCAGGTCATATTGTATAACGGGACTTTCCCTGTAGCTTGGATCAGGGATCTCCACCAAGCTAACGCTTCTCCCTTAAAAGACTGTGACACGAACTTCACGATATCCCTTTCATCGCAACCACTAATATCCACCACTGTATCCATCTCGTCCATCCAAGTCATGCAATCCACTGCTCCTTTTTCCCCAGTGAAATCCCTGGGTTTGCACGATACAAAGTACTTATAGGAGCAACCCTTATTACGGGGTTCTTGATTTTGTATGACTCTTTGGGATGGAGCACTCCTCCGGTTTGATGAGTGGTGAGAATTACTGTTGTGGGCAGTGTGGGTCCTGGAGGGTGTTCTAGAGTGTGGTGCAGTTTGGGTCCTTGTATGGGTACCACCGGATTCATGGACCTGTCTATCCATAGCTCGGTTAACGGCATTATCTATCATTTCCTGTAACTCTGCACCCGCTACATTTACTCGGGCATTGTCATGCACTCTCCCTGGGTGACTATTGACTTCGTTAGAGTCTGCCATGAAGCTTGAACTGCTACATATTGACAATAATTTATTGGTGAGTTTATTATAGAATTGTCTTTTATGGAAATTACATTAACCGTGGTAAATATAGACCATATATGGTTAATTTATTACTCACATTTATTTAGGATTTTTAATATAATTTATCCTAATTATAAAACAATAATAGTTTTATTAGCACATAAGGCCTAGTCACAAGGACAATTTAAATCATAAGCTATGATTTCAGAGAATCAAAGCATGAAGGTTTGAACATAGTTCATTACCTTTATCAGACAGGGTCACAGACTATTACTGTCTTTTGTCTCATATGGAAATGAGAAGGGCCCGAAGGCATTGTGCGATAAGGATCGCTGTAAGGGAATATATGAGGGCGGCGGGTTGTTGGGCTCATTCTCGGACTGAGGCCCATAGGAGTGATGGTATGGAGGCGTGGAGCTGTATGATGTAGATTGTCTGGAAGGCTCCTCATAAGTCCTCCATGGTTCTCTCGGATCTGCGCTCCTTGTGGAAGAAGGAGTTCGCCGGCGCAAAGGCCCGGCCTCGTGGTCGTTAGGGGCGCTCATCGGCTCCTTTCCTCGATTTCCTCGCCTGAATCTTGGCGGCATGGCTAAACCTGTTAATATAAATAAGGTAATAACAAGGAAAAATTTAAAGGACATAATTTAAAATAATAAAAACATTTTTGATGATTCCTATGTTCTTTGTCTAGACTCAAAGATTTAGGAATGTGCAATTATGTAACTGAGATTAAACACTAAAGGCTAGTGTTTAATTCACTCAGCGTTGGCTCTGATACCAACCTGTCACACCCCGGATTTCCACGTGTCACCGGTGGGCCCGGTGGGGGAGTATCGTGACGTGGTTGGCAACATAATAGTCAAACAACACAATATTTAAATGCACAGCGGAAGCAAAGTATAGATTCATTTCAACCAAACGATATTGTAATATTAAGTATCACAAGTAGTCGAATATAAATCCACATGTAGATCAAAATAAAAAGGAAACAATGTTCAACAGTTTATGACATCCAAGCTTGCGAGACTTATTGTGGATGCTAGGAGACAAGCCAGCCTATTACGCGTAGTACCTGCACTTAACCTTTTTGAGAAAATACGTCAGTTTACACTGGTAAATACAATCAACCGACTCATTTTGAAAAGATTTTAAGAAAATGCATTTAAGGCACAAGGCACAAATAATATTTTATAACTTGGGATAATTATTTAAATATAATACTTGTAAACGAATTACATGTTTCTTATGCGTTCAGTAGCCCGATCCGTAGACCGGGTTAAAGATCAATAGACACACCACATTAAGTAAATGAGACACAAACGGGTGTACGCCTACACCCGCGTGCTGAGGTCGTGGCCATTTCGTAAAATGATGCCAGGGATATCCGGGACATGGTCATTAACCCCCCAAAGGCTTTAAGCAAACAAAACATTTCAAAACGGTGCATATCAATGATTTAACCTATATTCGATTAAAGATTCAATGCTGGACCAAGCGGTATTTTATATACCGTACCCCAAGCCCGTATAAGGGAAAATAAGTTAAAAGTATTTACCTGAGCAAGTATAAATCAAATCAGCGAGCGCAAGTATCTTTTACCGGTTCTCCTAATCTAGAACGAAGGTTTATAATAACCTATTAGAATCCTAACGGGTCTTTTAGTTAAGCTTAAGCTTAGACCGGTTAGTTTTAAAGATACGGTTCGTACGCACGATTAAGCGAAGACCGGATATAATGTGATTTAGACCCGACAAGTTCAGAGACTTGTTTAATATGGGTATTTCATACACATTCTGGATTTTGAGATAAAACCGATAAGGTTTGACCCGTTTCGGCTAATTTAGGTAAACTAGTTACATAAACCGAACCGAACGCGCATGAAGCGTAACGGGTATCCGTAAGAGTCCTAAACAGGTTTCCTAAGTTAACATGCCTTAAATAGGTTGTGATATCAGTGGGATATCACCCATGATGCCCAAAACGAGTTTAATCTCATAATAAGCCCCGTAGGGGTATTTTGGTCATTTTAAAGGTTATAAAAAGGAATTTATTAAGCTTCTGTGATACGGGTCTGATTTGATCAGAAAAATTATTTATTTTAACAGATTATAACATTTGGTAATAAGTCTTATATGTTAAAATAGTTTTAAACCCAAACTATGCGTTAAATACGCGTATAAAGCCGTTTTAAGCGACGTGCGGGTTAAAATACGATTCTGAGTTTTCTGATCAAATAAACAGGCTCAAAACACTACATTTATTATTTAAAATCAGTATCAATTGGATTGGCGTTAAAAGGATTTGTAAAACTCATTTTATGGCCTAAAAGGGCATATTCGGTATTAACCGAATCAAGGCGCTAATCCAAGCTTATGATCAGTTTAAAAATAATTAAAAATCTTTAAAAATCCCAAAATATTATATTGCATCAGTGAGTATAAGGTTGGGTGTCCAAAAATGGGTTTAGATAGGCTTTACGCTAATGACGTCGTTAAATCACTAAGAAGCGTTCTAAATACGTCATTGAGCATAACTCCTAATCTAGACCTCCAACTGATGTGAAATTTTAGGTACAAGTCTAATAATCAGTAACTAAGATTATAGCACTTTCACATTTCCAAAAATCTCGTTTTATGGTCATAAGGGCATTACGGTCAATATTTAGGCGATTAACGGAAACATCGGACGATTAGGGATTCGAGTGGTATAAACGCAAAGGCTTATACACACATGTAACTAGGTCCTAATGGAACTTTAAGGCATGTCTAAACCTATATAAATCGGGTCAGAACTGATGTCAAAGCAAAAGTCAAACTTTTGCGTCTCTCGGTTCCGAATCGGTTCAAAACAGAAAGTTGTCGAATCAAACAAGCTTAGACAAGTTATTATACTTATTTTCAAGTTATATGACTGATAAAACAGATTACACGCCTTCCGTAACATTAAATATGCGATTAACGTTTCTGTTGACTATTTCGGAAGAAGTTTGACTCGACAAACGACATAGTTAGGATTCGAATCAGTGAGTGCCCTTTTAGGGGTTTATTATCCATATAAATACCAACTTATAACAACTTTCGATTCGACTATACTCTGGACCGATTGTGATTTATCGATAGATCAAACCGTAGTTACGACGGTTTGATTTCTAGGCTATAAACTAAGTATAAATGAATTAGAGAAGGTTAGGCATACTTACACACGACTAATGGATGATTTGGAAAGCTTGTATCTGCTGTTGAGCTCCACAAAATGTCCAGAAGTTGATGAATGATCAATGTAGTAACATGTGGGTCTTTATAATTAACTTCAACACACTTGGATCATCAACACCTAAGTCTAGGAGTGATACAATATCAACCACAAGTGCCCTACATGCTATAAACCACCTTAGGCAAGCCCATAGAATCGAAACTTGCCATTTAAGTCGGTTAAAAACACAACAGGCAGCTGCCTGTCATTTTTCGCATCTGCAGGTCTCAGGCGGCTGGCATTAGATGTTCACATATGGGAGGCGGGTCGCGTGGCCCATCTGATCAGGTTACACATGTTTCTTTAATTGCACTTTGGTCCCTAGTCCCCCGAAAGGTTGTTTTCAAGATGTTTCTTGCATTTTAAGGCTTTGATATTTATATATAGGGGCTTTAATACTTATACCCACTTTGTCAAGTCCTCGGGTAACTTTGTGATCACCCGAAAAGCCCTAAATTTCAATGTTGACGTTTCTAACCCTCACACACGAATTTTATCACAACTTTCTCATACGACAACGAAACTTGGTGAAATTTTTATGGTGCATTCTAGTGAGCATAATTAATCGTTACAAAGCTTCGGGTTTGTCAAAAGGTCACTCAGAGGTATAACTTAAACATGTTGACACATTTAACCCCTGTAGTTTGTAATCTCTCACTTTCTTTCACAATTCGCTTCGTATGATCCATGATCCATTCGTTTAAGGTTATAAACATCATGTAGGGTTATTGCAAAGTATATTTATTCATTGTTGACACTTTGAACCCTTATATTTACATAGTTTTATTGTTTGTCAACTTCAGTCCTTCAAGAACATTCTTTCACACGTTCAAACATTATGACACGTGTCAAGACATAATAGGACGTAAATTTTCGAGGTGTTACAAGTGCCTAGCTAACCACGACTTGCATGTTTCACTCGATGATCTGCAAGTGAATGAAACATTACACTTCGTGGAGAAGCCTGTTGAAATCATGGATCGCCAAACCAAGCAACTCAGAGGCTCTCGCATTCCTATTGTGAAAGTCCGATGGAAAGGCAAACGAGGCGCCGAGTTCACTTGGGAACTCAAAAGCGACATGAAGGCGAAGTACCCGCAGTTATTCAAAGGGAAAGTCTAGAGAGAGAAAGCTCTCCACATGATTCACGGTGATGTACAACTTCCAGTCTAATTTCGGGACGAAATTCCCTAAACAAGGGGAGGCTGTAACACCCCGTGTTTTCGGAAGTCAAAGTCAAAGTCAAGGTTAAAGTCAACGACCGATTTCGCGTGACTTGACTTGTAGTAGATGTCTTTAATGTGCTTAATTTAGTTGTATTATGTGGAGTAAGTGTTAATAATTACAAAGATCGACATATGTTATTCGCAATCTAATCAACTTACGACTGTGAACAATAGGCAGTAACAATGGGATAAAGTTAACAAAACGATAATCAAGCTATGCTAATCAAATCGAATCTAATCAAATCGCAACTCGAACTATGTATTTTAATTATTGTTATACGTGTGTGTGTGCCTTATGTGTTACTTGTGCATGTTTTAATTTTGTTGTGTTGTGGTACTCAATCGAATCGCAATCGAACTCGAATCACAATCGAACCCAGTCGAAATCAAACTAGGTGCTAGATATAGTACTTGGGACTAAAAGTAATTTGAATAGGAAACTCTATCGTATCGCATCGATCGCAATCGAAATCGAATCAGCAAAAATCATCGCGTCAAACACACAAACCAAGTGCCATCTGGCCGGATAGCCATCCGACCAGATAGCCACTTGGTAAAGGGTGTCAGGTGCCATCCGACCGGACAGTTATCCGGGCGATGTGCTATCCGACCGGACAACCCTTTCCTCTTTTGGAATCCTATAAATACCCGTGTCACTTTCATTCTTTCCACTTTTGGAAACCCTTGTTCGACCAGCACGCTCAGCTTACCTTTTCGTCGATTTCTCTCAATCTCGGTAAGATTTCGTCCTAAATCTTGTACTTTCTTGATCTACACGCACTCCTACACCTTTCTATCTTTTGAATCTTAACTTTTAACCGTGAAATCACTCGATTTGAGGTGTTCTAGGATGATGTCATCATGAGTTCTTGAAGAACTTCTTGTTTGGCCTCAATCCACCAAGAACAACTTAGATCTGATGGATTTCCACACAAATACACAGAGATCTCGCGCAGATCTAAGCTTAAACATAGTGAAAGAGGATTGAAAGATGATTTCTAACTTTCTTTCAACTCTTTTACACTCGATGCACTTAAAACCGATAGGATCCGACCCTGATCTAGTCTTCTACTCATTATTAGTGTTGTGCTAGCTCAAGATCTGGATTCTAATCACGAGACTACCGATTCCGGGTTAAACAAGAACAACCGTCTTGAACCGGTTAACTGGCCGAACTAGGGTGATTCCTGGTCGGTGTGGTCACTTGGGACAAGATGGGGTTCTGTTGGTTAACACGTTGTCAAAGTGTCTCGATAAAACGACAAACAACCAAAACGACCAAGTGTAAGACGAACGGAACAACCGGAACGGAATGCTGTCCGAATGGATTGCTGTCCGAACGGATAGGTCACCCGAACGGATTGCTGTCCGAACGGATAACACCTTGGGTCCCACACTTAGTCAACTTTATCTAGAAGTTTGAGTATCGAACGAATTACCATCCGATCGAACTACCATCCGATCGGATTACTCTTCGGATCATGAGATACTAAGACTTTAAAGACTTAAACAATTTTCAACATGTTCATTAACAGGGTTACCACCCGGTCGAATGGACATCCGACCGAGTGACTCTCCTGCTATGAATTGTTTTCACTAAGTAACCTCATCACTAAGGTCGCCGTCCGACCGGACTACCATTCAACTGAATGACAATCCGAATGGATTGCTGTCCGAACGATTGACCGTCCGATCGACCGACTTGAAGGATAGAGATACTTCAATGTTTTCAAAATGCTACAACGAAAACTTCCAAAGTCAAGCCATCGTACACAAACACTTTCATCTCATAGGAAGAAACAATCCACTCGAATTGTCATCCGACTGGACTACCGTCCGACCGGATGACCATCCGAACGAATTGTCATCCGCACGGATTGCCGTCCGATCGGATTACCATCCGACCGAACAGCTATCCGACCCATTTACTCTTTGTATCGTTTTACGTGTCACTTATCGTTATGCCATCAATCCATTCAGGCTACTTTACTCGCTAAGCGCTCCCTTCAATCCATCAACCGCTGTGAGTATACTCGATCCCTTTTTGCTTTATGCACTTTTGGGTGTTACATACGTTACAACTATTCAAATCACATCAAACACACTACTCAATACTATTTGAACGCTAACCGTTAATGCATGTTATACGTGGCTTATGAATGCTTGTTTGTTGTGTTTACACATGGAATGTTGTCTACCTGCCTTAGCAACGATAGTACTATAGTTTGGACTCGGCACCCGTTCACTCGGGGGTTGTTAAGGACAATTACTTGCATGGATTACAGTGGTAAACATGTATTGCGAACTGCCCCGGGCAGTCAACTCGTAGTCATTGGTATCGATGGATCTATGTCGATAACTAACGTGCTTCATTTCACTATGTGTACGTGCTGGTTATGCGTAAACGAATTCGAACTCTATATGCTATTATCAAACTTGTATGCTCACCTTTACATTATATGTATTGACTTTATTTTAACCTATGTGACAGGTGCTTAGGTTATTTCCATGCTTAGCTTGCTGGTGATGAAATTGAGGCTAGGGAAGGAGTCTAGAAACCAATAACAATTTAATTATTTGTAAATCTGAGTTGTCGGAACAGAATGATTTGCCTAGACTTTATCTGTAATAATTTGTTTACCGTTTGAGACATGGTATGGGACGTGTTAATTTAAATTGAATGGTAATGATAGTTGTTATGGAAACTTCTGGACAATCTGTTTCGCTCAGTGCCATGCCCCGATGTTTCCGCCATCGGTTGGGGTGTGACACAAAGAAGCGGGATGGATTGGCTTGCCCCCGGGGACTTGGGGACGCCACACGGGGGTCGAAAAGTAACCCCGTGACAACTTGGTATCAGAGCAGAACGATTCTCGGATACGTTGGAACGTGACTCTTAACCAAATGAGCTTAACATTTAGAGTATGGTTGCGCAATGGTGGTGGGAGAAGACCAAATATGGGTTTGCTTCGGCAAAGGTCTTTGTACTCCGCGAGTATAGGATCGTGAGAGCCGCTCAAGCATAGTTGAAGTGAAGCCCTCCGTGTTATGTTCAAAAATCTACGGTTCAAGCAGCGCCGTAAAAATGAAGTTTTGTGAAAGCTGCTACAACTATTCAGGTCCCTGTATTCCTGAAACAAGGTGAATCATTGGCACCAAATCCGATGCGACGGACTTCAGCGCCACTTAAAACCAAAACTGACGTACTATATTGAACATGCACGACAGAAGATCATTGTTGTTGTGCTTCCGGGTGTCCTACCCTCCCAAAATGAATCATGCTCAACATAAGGGGAATCATGCATTGTCAAGTATGCGAGCTAGTATGGGACGACGAGCATGCACGAGGACGTGCATGAAATGGTGGTAGGAGAGTGTCACGGGCCAAATATTTGAAGGTCGCAATGCTGTGGGCTGTGCTTGAACGCTTGGGTTACTGGCTAGTCCAGGACTTTATCGGGGGACGGAGTCAGTGTCAATGAAGAGGTGTACGTGCTTAGTCGTGCAAACGACGAACGCACCACTGGTCGAGAGCTGGCGCCGCTCTCCTGATGAGTCCAAGGCAGGACGAAACCAGTGACCCACACAAAGAAGCGGGATGGATTGACTTACCCCAGGGACTTGGGGACGCCACATGGGGGTCGAAAAGTAACCCCGTGACACTTTGTACCTTTTTTACAATTAGGAGCCTTTGTATTTGATCCTAATACATTATCATTCTTATGGGAACGGTCCAACAAATTAAAACTAGGAAAAGTCAGTATCGTAGGTTCGGATATGAGCTAATGGACAATTTCATAATTTTAAGAACTAAGAACTAATCCCTTTTGTTTTAAAGCAAAAAAAATAATGAATAAATAAATAAATAAATAAATAAATAAATAAATAAATAAAATAAAATAAAAACTTTGGTTTGAAAAATACAATGCCACATTAAATTTTGCAAATTAAACAGTTATGTATGAAAAACCTTGACCATACTGGTTATATAAATCATTGTTTTTTTTAACTATACAAAAGTGTTAGTTGGCTTGTATCTTATGACAGAAAGCGATAGAGAATAATTCATTACAAGTAGTGTTCTATAAGTATCACCTTAATTTTTTTAATTATTATAATATTCAAAAACATGATAAAAGCCTTTCATACGAAAAATATATAATTGGAACAAGAACACAAAATCTGAAAAAAAAAATGCACTCTTTAATTTATTTTGATAAATTTCTGAATAAGAAACCCATTACATCATGTCACACTCTTTATATGAACAATCTATATTGGGGGCATGTTTGGCCAAATCTGAATATAGAACTGACGGTCCAAAATTAAAGTTAAATGACTAAATATATGCATGAATTAATGTTTTTTTTTTTTCAATTAAAACAGAATTAATTAAAATCTGAAAAAAAATGCACACTTTAATTTATTTTGATGAATTTCTGAATAAGAAACCCATTACATCATGTCACACTCTTTATATGAACAATCTATATTGGGGGCATGTTTGGCCAAATCTGAATATAGAACTGACGGTCCAAAATTAAAGTTAAATGACTAAATATATGCATGAATTAATGTTTTTTTTTTCAATTAAAACAGAATTAATTAAAATCTGAAAAAAAAAATGCACTCTTTAATTTATTTTGATGAATTTCTGAATAAGAAACCCATTACATCATGTCACACTCTTTATATGAACAATCTATATTGGGGGCATGTTTGGCCAAATCTGAATATAGAACTGACGGTCCAAAATTAAAGTTAAATGACTAAATATATGCATGAATTAATGTTTTTTTTCAATTAAAACAGAATTAATTAAAATCTGAAAAAAAATGCACTCTTTAATTTATTTTGATGAATTTCTGAATAAGAAACCCATTACATCATGTCACACTCTTTATATGAACAATCTATATTGGGGGCATGTTTGGCCAAATCTGAATATAGAACTGACGGTCCAAAATTAAAGTTAAATGACTAAATATATGCATGAATTAATGTTTTTTTTTCAATTAAAACAGAATTAATTAAAATCTGAAAAAAAAATGCACTCTTTAATTTATTTTGATGAATTTCTGAATAAGAAACCCATTACATCATGTCACACTCTTTATATGAACAATCTATATTGGGGGCATGTTTGGCCAAATCTGAATATAGAACTGACGGTCCAAAATTAAAGTTAAATGACTAAATATATGCATGAATTAATGTTTTTTTTTTCAATTAAAACAGAATTAATTAAAATCTGAAAAAAAAATGCACTCTTTAATTTATTTTGATGAATTTCTGAATAAGAAACCCATTACATCATGTCACACTCTTTATATGAACAATCTAAATTGGGGGCATGTTTGGCCAAATCTGAATATAGAACTGACGGTCCAAAATTAAAGTTAAATGACTAAATATATGCATGAATTAATGTTTTTTTTTTTCAATTAAAACAGAATTAATTAAAATCTGAAAAAAAATGCACTCTTTAATTTATTTTGATGAATTTCTGAATAAGAAACCCATTACATCATGTCACACTCTTTATATGAACAATCTATATTGGGGGCATGTTTGGCCAAATCTGAATATAGAACTGACGGTCCAAAATTAAAGTTAAATGACTAAATATATGCATGAATTAATGTTTTTTTTTTCAATTAAAACAGAATTAATTAAAATCTGAAAAAAAATGCACTCTTTAATTTATTTTGATGAATTTCTGAATAAGAAACCCATTACATCATGTCACACTCTTTATATGAACAATCTATATTGGGGGCATGTTTGGCCAAATCTGAATATAGAACTGACGGTCCAAAATCAAAGTTAAATGACTAAATATATGCATGAATTAATGTTTTTTTTTTTCAATTAAAACAGAATTAATTAAAATCACTATATTTTAGGGGATGCGTAACTCTAGACATATTCAAAGTTATGTATGTTTTAGATTGGGTCGTTTTCTAGCCACTTGCTTTCTATCCAATTGCTCAAACTATGAATTTGTCATTTCTTAGATTATCATTGATATTAAGTGAAGTTTGTTTTTGTAATATTAAAACTTATGTATGGAATACATGGAGCATAGTTAGCTTGTAATAAATAAAATCAAACAACCTAAAACAATATGAGTTGTGACTTGTTACCAAACTATCTAGTCACACATATAGAATCAAACAAAAGGCTCATGATGTGAGTTGTGACTTGTTACCATACTTTGTACTCACACACACTGAGAATGGAACAAGAAGGCAAGAGAGAATTCATCTATGTGTAATGTAATATTCTTTTATTTGTTTTTTTTTTTTTTTTTGTACCTATTGGCACACCAATATACCTATATGCACATCAAAAAGCGTTTTTTTTGTCTTATATGCACACCTTGCAGCGTCGAGCTGTGACCAAAGCGCGGCGTTTTGGTCCGGTCAACCAGACAAAGACTGACGGGTATCTGACGGGTCTGTTGACCGGACCAAAACCCCGAGCTGTAGCCGCGTTTTGGTCACGTCAACCAGACAAAAGACTTGTTACCGTACTTTGTACTCACACACACTGAGAATGGAACAAGAAGGCAAGGCATAATTCATCTATGTGTAGGGGTGTTCATGAGCCGAACCGAACCGAACGGAGGTCTGCTCGTGCTCGGTTCGGTTTGAAACCGAGCCGCTCGGTTCGGTTCGGATTTAGGAAATCGAGCGGAAATCTTATGCTCGTGCTCGGTTCGGTTTAGAACCGAGCCGCTCGGTTCGGTTCGCTTTTGCTCAGTTTTATTTAGCATTCCTACACAGCCATTCATTTACCAAAATTCGCCAACTTATATGTCTCACACACACTTTAACAATTTAACAAAATATAAACATAAAAAGTCCCAAAAATAAACACAAAATGTCATCCAATGTTTAATGTTTAAGAACATCTAAAATGCAAAATAACTTCAAAAACACGCGTTGAAGCCATTCCAGACATCTTCAATCAAAAAACTGAATTCAAAACATAAAATTTGAAACAGTAACATCAATTCAAACCCATAAAACACCCCTCTTTCGGCTCCCTCAGGTGCAAAAATCTGCCACATATCTTGATCTATCATGTAATCATATGAACAAAAAGTGTCACCTGTAACCGGGAGTCAAAGAAATTGAGAAATTCGAAAAATAATTTTCTATATATGCTCTATATTATTATGTATAAATAAATCAAACTTTAAAATTGAACGTGTATAGATAAACAAGAAATAATAGTCCATATGAAGCTGTCAATTTAACAAATATATAGATCATCAACAAAACAAAATAATTTTCTTTTTTTTTTGAACTAAAGATATGAAGATACGAGGATTCTAGGGGCTGGATATGTTACATGTTTATTATATTTAATAAATATAATATGTATACTTAATAAATGTAATATATATATATATATATATATATATATAATAAATTCGATCGAAACCGAACGAGCGACGAGCGAACGTACCTATGCTCGTGCTCGGTTCGTTTTTAAACCGAACCGAGCTGCTCGGCTCGGTTTTAACCGAGCAAGGAATCGAACGAGCAAATTTCCGAGCTTTTTCGAACGATCGTCGAACGATCTTCGAGCGCCGAGCAATTTGGACACCGACTATGTGTAATGTAATATTCTTTTATTTGTTTTTTTTTTTTTTTTAATTAGAGTAAGTTACGTTTTTGGCCCCTGTGGTTATATCACTTTTACTATATTAGCCCAAAATAAGAATTTTTAACATATCTGCCCCCCATGGTCTCTATGACTAACCACTTTGGCCCCTAAGTCTAGAGATCATGGGGGCCAAAATGGTTAGTTATAGAGACCATGTGGGCCAAAATGGTTAGACTTAGGGGCCAAAATGGTTAGTTATAGAGACCATGGAGGCAGATATGTTAAAAATTCTTATTTTGGGCTAATATAGTAAAAGTGATATAACCACAGGGGCCAAAAACGTAATTTACTCTTTTAATTATAACATCAAGATAAGTAATGAAACAAAAAAGAGATGTAAATAAGAATATCAAATATTATAACTTTACTATTAATCGGATGAATTAGTAGAATTTGAATACAAACATATTATTACCATTTGATTTGAGCTGTGGTAATTATAAGCTGATGGAAAAGATGTTGGGAGACAACCTGAAGTTAGGTCTCTTTAGTTTTGATACTTTGCCAAATTATTCTCAATGGTTCATTCTAAATACACCCCATAATTACTAATTACACCCCCTCTATAAAAACATCATATCAATTAATAATTTTATTTTGTTTTTAGTCTATTTTGTCTTTTAGTTAACGACTTTTGTTAATTTTTAGCTTTTTTGTCTTTTAGTTGTCTTTTTTTAATCTTTTATTTAGTGATTAGTTATATATTACTTATTATCATTATAACTAATTATTTATCCAATTACATTTATAGTATTAAAAGAAACTATAAAAAAATAAGTGAATTCTTACAAAATTATATCATTAAACATTTTACATACCGAGCTTTAATCTACAACATAATATGTAGCAGGTTGGCTATCCAATAATTATACATATTTTGACGTGATTCAAATATATTCCCCCAGCGAGCCGCATCATTTTCTCTCATTAATGTCCATAGGTTGTTTGTGGTGGCAATTTGATACTCTCATTGCAATTCTACCATTATAAAATGGCCACCATTCACGTGTGCAATTGAAAATTATTTTTTTTCTGGGAACTGGTGAGGGCCTCTCCAAAGCGAAAAACAAGTCAAACTGTTTCTTTTTTCTTTAGATAAAAATTGAAAGATTACGTTAAACTTGTTCGCAATCAAGAATCCGGCCTCTGGCATAATCATCCAATGTATTTTTGGTGCAACCCCCGACCCTGACTAAGCCAAGGACGTAAACACATTTTCAAATGAGCCACAGAAAGCTTTAGTGTACTTATTTCTAAATTGAAGTAGCTCTTCCAACAGTGATCTTCGAATAAATAACCATTCATCTTCATTGTACCCTAAAGCAGAAACGTATAATGTTTAACGCAACAAAACACGCCAAACGAACAAAGTTGGAAAACTAACTCGCGAAACCCGACCGTCCGAATGGCCTTCCGTCCGAATGGACATCCGCCTGGATGACCATCCGTCCGAATGGCCATCCGACCATATGGAGCCATCCGAACACCACACAATCGTGCACCGCCTTAACCTTTCCCTTCCACTATAAATACCAACCTTATGTCTCCATTCTAACACTTTGACACTCTCATCCGCCACCAAGCTCTCAGACGCGATTCAAGGCCAATTTGTAAGCATTTTCCCTCAAATCTTCCACAATCTTCATCTCCAATCATTTCTACTTCATCTTCCTCATCGAAATCACACACATACACTAACCTTTTCCCTGAAATCACTGATTTGGATCTCTCGAAGGTGGTTTCCATTCGTTTTGCTTTGGCAAACTATTGGGGAACACCATTTGGTCGGGATTGGTTCCAGATCTAAAGGATTTCACACTTTTCAACTTAGTTATGAAAGATTTCAACACTTTTTTCATCTATTTTCAACTTTTCTCAGTTTCTACACAAATTTCGATGGAATCTGGACTCAATTAAACTCTCGACTCGTTCCTTAGTCAAGAGGCGGCTTGAAAACGGATTTCCACCGGAGAGATGAACTGATTAACGGGTCAAACATGAACCTCCATCAGCTCATCCCTAAATAAGTTATTCTAAATATATTTCTTACTTTTTTTAATAGTATTTACAATTTATAAACTACAAGTAAAAGTAATAATAATAATAAATTCATCGCTGCTTCTAATAGTAAATGCAATAATAGGGAGTGTAATAATAAAAAAAATACTAAATTATATATATAATTCGTTCTTCATTTCTCTTTTATAACAATTAATTTCAGCAAAAATATGGTTTTCTTTAATGACTTATTAACTACTTTTAAAAATTATGAAAAGACAGCGTTATTTTACTCTTTTTGAACATTCAGATAAGTTTTATTAAAAACCGAGTTCGTTCAAAAAAATTTAATAAATATTTTTATTCAAATAAATATTTTTAAAATAATAATAATAATTACTATTATAATAATAATAATAAATGATTATTACTAGTAAATAATAATAATTAAAAAGACAACAAAAAGACAATAAAATTTTGATTTATGATATAATGATGTGATGCTTTTATGTGGGTACAATAATTAAGAGGGTGTATTTAGTAGCACCCTTTTCAATATTGTCAACTCGTTCTCTTACTTTTTGTTTTCTTGTCTTTTTTTTGTACCCTTGTGTCAACAATGCATACCCCACTTGTTTTCTCCATTACACACTTTTTAAAACTCTTTTACTTTAGGTTTAAAAAAAGGGATTATTTTGTTATTTTTTAGATTAAAGAAGGGTTTCCTTCTTTTTTTCTCCAAACTTTTTAATACTTCTTTTTAGATTTATATCTTATTAGGGTGAAGGGAGTGGTTAAACAGGTGAAAGTGGCAAACTTTAAAATGGACCAATCAGAGAGTGCCACGTCAGAGAGGAGAAAAAGTTTAAACTTTGCTGAAAAGTGTTGGCAATGGTTAAACACTTTGGAATTGGTAAACTATTTTTTTTTATTTTTTATTTTTTTGTCCTACCCTCCACCACAAATACCCATCACCTTCACCCACCGGAAAAATCAGTCGACATCTTCACCCACTGGAAAAATCAAGAACCAGCCACCCCCACTTGGCTGGTACCACCACAGTCACCTCCACCGCCACCATCACCACTTCCTGGTACCGCCACAGTCACCTCCACCGCCACCATCACCACTCGCCACCACCACAACCACAACCACCACCGGTTCCACCTCCATCACGATCAGCTTCTTCCTTCTCTTCCTCATCTTCACCTTCTTCTACTTCGTCTGCCGCACCGCCACCAACACCGCCGTGGCTCCGCCCATCGCCGCCGCACCTGTTCCACCGGCTATATAACCGTTACACAGAAAACAAGACACCAACTTCCTTCTCTCTCTCTTCTTTGGTCACTCGGAAAAGGTTCACCGATGGATGGGGTTTGCCGATCGGCAAAGGTGGCCGGCGGCGGTGTTACCGCTCGGCAAACACCTTTGCCGATGAGTTTGCTGCTCCACTCCCTTCACCCTTAGTTTTAAAATTTTAAAAATATAAAAGTAAATTACTATCATATATGGTTATCCCACAAGCCTTCAGATTTTTTAAAATATTTTAGAAATAATGTTGGATCGAAAACCGGCTACCTCGTCATCCATCTTTTTTTGGTCTCATTTTAGGTAGCAAAACTAAGTCTTCTTACGCAACAAAAAAAGAAAAAAGAAAATTCTTTAAAACAACCTACTTCAAATAATAATTACTATTTCTACAACTTTTGTTGTAACTAAGTTAATGATTTGCATTCACATTTTCCTAAAATGCCCTTGTCAAGTAACTTTAGCTTTCCTTAATCAGGTCAAATAATTAATAATTAAGCCAGGTACAAACCATGCATGTATGTTATCATTCAAAATAGAGTAAATTGCCATTTTAGTCCCTGAGTTTTGTCCAAATTTGCCATTTTGATCCAAATAGTTTTTTTTTTGCATCTGGGTCCCTGACTTTTCCCTTTTGTTGCCATTTTGATCACATACCCTAACTCCATCCAAAAACCCAGTTTGTAACCAGGGGTATTTTAGGGATTTTCAATTTAAATCTTTTCAGTTGCCATTTTGATCCATTCTTTTTTATATCTTCAAGTTTTAAACCTGATTGAAAAGAGTTAAAAATACAGGGACCAAATTGCAATTCCTCAAAACAAATTTCAAACAAACAGAAAGACCGCTCTTCCGGTCATCTTCTCCGAAATTTCCGGTCGGATTCCGGCAAACCCGGAGCTCCTTCCATACAGTCGTTTTTCATTCGTGTTCGTTCGCAATGTTTATCTCCTCTCCGTATCAACTTAAAAACCAAATCAAATCCCGTTTATTCATGCTTATCCGCTAACCCCAAACACCTCCACAAATCTCATTACGTTTTTGACTCCTTAACCGCCTCTGAATTTGTATATATACATGTATCTCGATCCATTCCAACTTTCCTCAACTAAATTCATGTTCAATTTCCTCCTCTGTTCAATTGGCCAGTGGTGGCAGTGGTAGTTATGGAGTGGCCGGAGGTGTGGGGATGGTGCTGACTGATTATTGGCGATGGTGGCAGTGGTGGATGGTGTTGACGGTGGTGGTGGATGGTGTTCGAAACAGGGGAAGAATCAATGGGGTTTTTGCAAACACAACAACCACACCACTACCACCATCGTTCATTGCCACAACCACCCGTCTCCCTCCCTCACCAACCATTATTCACCACCACAACCACCATGCCCCACTGCCATCTATCAAATCTGAGACCTTTTAGATCTGAAATTGAAACTCTCTCAATGGTGATTGTAGGCGGTGTTGAACGACGGTGGTGGGGGCCAGGGTTTTGGATTGGGGATGGTGACGGTGGTGAACGGCGGTGGATGGCGACAGTGGTATAGGATGGTGGTGGCGACGGTGGTTGAGTATAATGAATGGAGATGGTGGTTGAACTGGTGTTGGTGGTTTTAGATGGTGGTGGTGAACGATGGTGGCTGGGATTAAGGTTAATCCGGTCAAGTTAGGGTTCCGATGAAGACCCAAGGTGGTGGTGAACCATGCTGGTGAAGGATTGTATATACCCAGATGTATATATGATTTAAAAAAAAGAGAAATGATTATATAAAAATGATTAAAAGAAGAAAAATATATAAAAATGGTTTTGGACTAACGGTTCGGCTCGAAAATTTTTGCGTCGAAACGGTACGGGTCGAAACGGTTCGGTTCGAAACGGTTCGCGTCGAAACGGTACGGGTCGAAACGCTTCGCGTCGAAACGGTTCGGGTTCGAAACGGTACGGGTCGAAACGGTTCGCGCAGAAACATTTAATGATTTTTGGATTTTTTGGATTTTTTAGAATTTTTATGATTTTTTAGAATTTTTTGATTTTTAGATTTTTTAGAATTTTTTAGAATTTTTTTTATTTTTAGATTTTTTAGAATTTTTATGATTTTTTTTATTTTTAGATTTTTTTGAATTTTTTGGAATTTTTTGAATTTTTTTGATTTTTTGGAATTGGATTAAAATGACAACTGAAAACATTTTTTAAGGAAATCCCCAAAATACCCCTAGTTACAAACTGGGTTTTTGGATGGAGTTAGGGTATGTGATCAAAATGGCAACAAATGGGAAAAGTCAGGGACCCAAATGCAAAAAAAAAACTATTTGAATCAAAATGACAAATTTGAACAAAACTCAGAGACTAAAATGGCAATTTAGTCTTCAAAATATGTTCCACGTTTGTATACTTCAATAATATAGCCTTTAGCCGGTTACCCCCACAAAGGTTGATTCCTTTGAAGACACTTGGCAACTTCTTATTTGCTTTTCAACTTCTAATATTTTATTATACCAATCCGATCCTTGTAGATATTTCCTATATATAGATGATGCAATGAACTAAAGCTTTACAAATTATTCAACTCATACCAAAGTTCTCTTCATTTCATAACATCACATCACATCACATCAAAGCTATGAGAAGAAAAAGAGCGGCCATCACAAGCCTCTTGGATTCAACTTTAAGCCATCCAATAGTTACCAAAAACCCTCAAAACCCTAGAACTTTAGTCGAAGAAATCGACGGTCTAGTTAGGGTTTACAAAGATGGACACGTGGAAAGACCTCATATTGTTCCTTGTGTCATGTGTACGTTACCTCTAGAACTTGGGGTGACATGTAGGGATATAGTGATTGACAAGTTTACAAATATATGGGCACGATTTTATGTCCCGAAAGGCCATGGCAAACTTCCTTTGCTCGTTTATTTCCATGGAGGAGGGTTTTGTGTCGGTTCGGCTGCATGGAGTTGTTACCATGAATTTCTTGCACTTTTAGCAAGTAAAGTTGGTTGTGTGATCATGTCCGTAGATTATCGTTTAGCCCCTGAGAACCCTCTCCCGGCTGCCTATGAAGATGGGCGTAAGGCACTTATGTGGGTGAAACAACAAGCTCTACGCGAATCTAACACTTGGTGGTCAAAAAAATGTGATTTCACCAACGTGTTTTTGGCAGGCGACAGTGCTGGCGCCAATATAGCACATAATATGACTATAAGATTATGTGCTAACCGCGCACATCTAAAACCATTAATCTTTAAAGGTAACATTCTAATCCAACCGTTTTTTGGTGGAGAATCAAGAACGGATTCAGAAACCCTCATGGTACAACCGCCTGGCTTTGCGCTTAACCTAAAGGCCTCAGACACGTATTGGAGACTTGCATTACCGAAAGGGGCAAACCGTGACCATCCATGGTGCAACCCTTGTGCAAAAAAGTCAAATATGGTGGAAGGAAAGAGATATTTGCCCACAATGGTATGCTCATCAGAATTGGACATCTTAAAAGATAGGAATATGGAATTTCGTGGTGTTGTGGGAACTTTAGGGATAGAAGTGGATCATGTGGTGTATAAAGGTGTTGGTCATGCATTCCAGATTCTTGACAAATCTCATCTTTCACAAATGAGAACTCAAGAAATGATTTCACATATCAAGGCATTCATCATTAAGAGGAAGAATAGATAATATGTTAGTGGTACAAAAGTATAAAACTTGCATAAATTATAGTACTTCAAATTTTAATGTTATTATATTATGCAAATCACTATTGTAAAAAGCTTCATACTTACTAATGTCAAAATGTATTGCAACTAAAATAATATTAAAATTGTTGACACTTATTGCCACACCTACTTTTTACCTTTTATATGTTATCTGCTATTATAAAATTGTAAATCCTTGTACATGTAAAATTTCATGATAGTTAAACATATATTATAGTATAAATGTACAAACTTTAATTGTAGAATGGTGAGAGTTAACGTGTGATGAACATGTCATGTCTTCTAATATGGTAAAGTGCTATTCTCTATTGTATCAGGTAATTACATGATTGGTCAGTGTGGTTTATATTAATTAATGTCTTAAAACATTTATCATTTGGTCTGTAAATTATTTAATCAGCTTCCCACGAGATCCATATATGTGTCACAAAGTCAAAATTATTTCCGTATTTCCAAATCCATGAATTCTGTAAGTAAAATGTAGTCATTTATAAAATGTTATAAAAACTCATATCTGATAAAGTTTGGAGCACTCTAGAATATAACACAAACGATCAAACAATTTTTCATATTTGTTATACCGAATTATATTTATATTAGATTTATATAAGAGACTACTTTAAGGGAAAGTACGAGACCATCGAAATTTGTCCATAAGAGAACAAAACTGTCCACAAATGTTCATTTACACATTGCGAGTTAAATTAACAAGTTGGCATTATATTCTACTAGAGCGTAAATGACTTGAGTTGAGCTTGATTAAGCTCAACTATGTTCGTTTAACTTATAAAAGTTTAAGTTTTAGCTAGGCATGTTTTGAGCTCTATCTGGATTGAGCATGGTCCGTGAACAATTTTACAAACTCAACATCAACCCAATTATAATTTAGAGTAAATTACAATTTGTCCTTTATGTTTGTATCAAATTGCAGCCGGTGTCCTTTACCTTTAAATTTGACGAGTTTTGTCCTTAACGTTTCAAATCCTGCACGTTATGTCCTTTAGTCTAAACTCAGATAGATTTTTTGATAAATTATGGTCATGTGCCTTGCACATGAGGGTGTTCTCATCATTTTACCTCCCTATGGGTTATTTTGTCAAGAACTCTTATTCAGGGGCTATTTTGTACAAAACTAAAAAATAAAAACTCTTTTATCATCTCTCTCACACACAAACACACTCTCAGCCACAACCTCACTCACCGCACAGCCACCATCCACCCCACCTGCCACCACCACTGTTCACCATCTCCACCACCATTCAACAACAAAAAAAATCAAAAAAAAAAACATACACCAACGAATCTCTGGCAGTTTCCCCACCGGAATGTCACTCTCCGGCCACCAAGCACCGTCCATTTCACTATAAGGTACTGATTTCACTGTCTCTATAGTTTCTCGCTCTAAACCACTTTTTCTCTCTACTTTTTGTACATTTTGAAGCTCTTTTTGGTTTTATTTTTCTCTCTGGTCTTGTGTCGCTTTTCGAAGATGAAAACAACATCAGATTCTCTTGTTTTACTTCTGTAATTGTAGCTTTTTTTGTAAATGATCTTGTGGTTGATTATGAATTTAAAGTGAATTGAAATTAGGGCTTTTTTGTTTTGCTTTTGTTTCAATTGATTGTATAATGATGTTAATTTGAAAGAGGGGAGGGATTTTGTTTTCTCTGTTTGGGTGTCTCAATTATTATTATTTATTTTGATTTTTATGATTTTTTTTTGTTGAATGGTGGTGGAGATGGTGTACAGTGGTGGTGGCAGGAGGGGGTGGATGGTGGTTGTACGATGAGTGAGGTTGTGGCTGGGAGTGTGTTTGTGTGAGAGGGAGATGATAAAAAAGTTTTTATTTTTTAGTTTTGTATATAGCCCCTGAATAAGAGTTCTTTACAAAATAGCCCATAGGGAGATAAAATGACAAGAATACCCTCATGTGCAAGGCACATGACCATACTTAACCAAAAAATCTAACTAGGTTTAGCCTAAAGGACATAACGTGCAGGATTTTGAAACGTTAAGGACAAAACTCGTCAAATTTAAAGCTAAAGGACACCGCCTGCAATTTGGTATAAACATAAAGGACAAAACTTGTAATTTACTCTATAATTTATCTATATATTTATAATCATAACTATTTTATATATTTTATATGTCAACATGGTATAGCCCAATTGATCAGGGGAGTTTTCCGTAAGGTTTCTCCTCTGGGGAGGTCCCAGCTTCGACTCCTGCTGTGTACATATTGGGATTTCAGCATGGAGTTGGGCCTGAACAGGGTTTAAGAGCTTGTCTCGCCCTGTGGGGTAGTGGGTCCTTTGGCCCCTACAATTGCCATTAAAAAAAAAATGTATATATTTAGATAGATTTTAATTTAATATATATAATGATGTTGCTTAACATCTAACAATCATAACTAAGTGTTTATAAATCGGTTAAGTTGGATTAAATGTTTATGGTACATCATGGTCTATTAAACCACAACTAGTCACTTTGAGCCTATTCAAATTATACAATGATTTCCAAGTGTTTACCATTATAAAGCTTGATGACTTAAAACAAACTACCCTATCACCATTGTGTTACCACAACTTAGTAGTTCACCACGACCACCACCAGTCGTCGCTACTAGCCGTCATATATGCAAGTATAGGATGAGGGTTCATTTCATTTCCAACATAACTCATGTTGACCCGAATAAAGACCATTTTGTGCGGCTTATTATTTATTATGTAGGTATATGTTGTACTTAACATTGGTGAGTTACTGAGTTTTATACTACAGAAAGCAAAGCAAAGCAAATCAAACCATAACAACCAAAAACTAGCACATTTCTCGATTAACAAAGCTATCAACACATGTCAAAATTACCCACTATGACAACAAACATCAAAGTTTCAACAACATAAACAAGAATCTTAATCTGCATCCATACTTATGACACATGATACCGTCTACTAAATTTCAAAAGAAAAAAACCGAGGCCAAAATAGACTAATTGTATCTATGTTTGGTGCTTGTATAAGAAAATGTAGCACAATGACATCACAACAATGTCGATAATCGGGGGCACCAAATTTGACAGAAATTTGCTTTAGGTAGACATCATCACCTGATCGATCGCTTCAAGTGCTTGTTTCGAGAAATAACGCACGTCCACATCGGGATCCTCTGCCAGCTCAACCAAACATGGCCTAACCGTCTTCTCCATCACCTTAATAATAATATATATACAAATGACAGCACGAGTTCGTTATGCATGCATAAACGCAAGGTTGATATGTTTAATTAACTAATAAAAAAATAAGTTGCTTACAGATTGGTCAACGATAGGAATAAATGATTGCAACACCTTCGCCACATTAAACCTGATATTTGCCACTCTGAAAAAAATATAAGCGCGTTAAGAAACGGACCTAACTCAATGTCATCAACTTTGTAACAAATAATAATAAGCAATAAATGTAAATACCTGTCTTTGGCTAGAGTAACGACCACAGGAAGCAGCTTAGAACATGTGATTTCTGAGCCCATAACAGGGGCGAGTAAAGAAATTGCACTAAGAATTGTCATACGATACAAGTAATGTGGGTTGTTAACCATTTCCAACACCTGTGAAGGAACAAACATGTCTATAAATTTTATACCATCTTAAAAGACAAAGTTGGTGGGGTTTCCCACCGGCTTTGCCTCCCCCCATACTTTCACGATGTTGCAATTTTAGCCCCTTGACTTTGGTACCTTCAAAGTTTCATAAAATGGCAAATTTAGTCCCTAAACTACTACTCCATTTTACAAGTTTCTAACATTCCAACTTTACCCCTATACCATATATAATGTGTTTTTAACCTATTATTTCTTCAATAACTTTCATTCACTAATTTATTTTTTAAAGAACTAATTTGTCCTTGACCTCCTTGGGTTTATAAGTTTCGAGCTTACCCCTTTCGTTCCTTTACTCTAAAAAAAACTAATATATTTATGTTCTATGGTCTCGGTATAAATTCGAGTTAAAGTTTTTTTTTTTTTTTTTTTTGAAACAAGTCAGCTCAAATATGATACGTTTTTTTTGCGTATTTTATCTACATTTCCAGTTGGTCTACGTTTTGACGTAAATTTTGTTCCAAACTAAGCAGGCTTAATATAATACATTTTCATTTGACAGTATATATTCGAGTTACTCTACGTTTCGAGCCCTCCCAACGCAAGACGGGTAAAATTACAATTATATTGTTATTATACATCTATACTAAAAACCAGAGTCGTCGATGTTTACACCTCCCGACTTTGGTCCTTTCACTTTACAAATCACTCATGGTTGCCCCTTGATGTGAATGTGTTTTCTTTTTTCCTTTTGCGGTGTTTCTATTCACGCTTTATGTTTTTTGGTACGTTACGTTATGACTGTAGATTATAAATTCGATTTACTTTACGTTTTCATTCAACTGCCATACTTGTATAGGAGTTGAACCGAGTACGTTGAAACATGTGTTTTCATTTTCATGTGGTTAATGCATGACATAACGCTTCGACTAATGCATTAGATGTTTGCAAAGGACCTGCGGGTCATTTTACTAGTTAAACTAAAAAAACAAATAAAAAAAATAGTGAATTAATCAGAAAACTAATTTTACCTGTGGAACAATATGCTGCATGGCCCAATCTGGCCCGAATTCCTCTGCAAGGCGTTTCAGGTTGTTAGCAGCAGCTTCTCTGATGGAGTAAACCTGCAGATATACAAACCCATTAACAAAGAAATATAGATATTTAATAAAAATATATTAGTACTCGATAGTTTATAAACGAATATAAGTATAAACCTTGTCCTGTAACCATTGCATGCAGAGAGCACCGAGTTTATCATCAAAAAACCCGACACCTAACTGACTTGCTAATAAAGGTATGTATTCTATTATAGCCAAACGAACCCTCCAATGCCTATCTTCAGCTAGTTCCACAATTGCCGGAAGCAATGATTGAGATAAAAGATCGATTCCAATCACCTGTCATCACAACCAAACATAAAATAATAATTAATAATAGTGAATAATAATGTAGTCTGAAAATGATAAATAAGTAGTTTAGCACTATTAACAAAAGTCATTCTACCTGATTCACTTGATCCAGCTTACTAATAATATTCAGACGCACATCTGGAAACTCGTCTTTTAGAAGTGACAGAAATATAGGGAGAAGTTGATCAATAGTTGAATCCTGTATTTTTTACACAATTAGATATAATCATGAAAAGGTTATTCAACCATGAAAGATATTTGACAAAATTAGTGTAAAATGCTATTTTCGTCCCTGAGGTTTGGCCAGTTTTGCGACTTTCGTCCAAAGGTTTGTTTTTTCACATCTAGATCCAAAAGGTTTGAAATCTTGCTGTTTTCATCCGTTTCGTTAACTCCATCCATTTTTCTATGTTGAGTCGGGTATTTCCTGTCTCTTTTGTTAACGTAAAGGACTGAATTGCCCTTTAAGTTAACAAAAAAGATGGAAATACCCTTGACTTAACGAAGAAACATGGATTGAGTTAACGGGCAAGATGAAAATAGCAAGATTTCAAACCTTTTGGATCCAGATGCGAAAAAACAAACCTTTGGGCGAAAGTCGCAAAAATGGCCAAACCTCGGGGACGAAAATGGCATTTTACTCACAAAATTATAAAAAAAAAATTACCTTGCCTAAAACAGGGGCCATGCCCATGATAACAGATGCAAGAGCCGACCTAACATGCTGAGAAGAATCTGAAGACAATTCCTATATGCCATTATAAAAAAAGGTAAAAAAAACAAGATGAAAAATATATAATCTTGAATTAAAACATTATAAAACAAACAACTACCTTGACACATGGAAGAATATGCTGAACAGCGAGTTCCGGACTAAGAATGCGAGAGAATTTGGTGACTTTACCAGCAGCTGCGATACGTACTTCAGCTTCGTTATCACGAAGCAGCCTCACGTATGCTGGAACCAAATCGGTCCTATTTTTTGATGCAATCATAACCAGATTAGTAAAAAAACTAAAAATTAACAGAAATAAGAAGATTACTGAGTGATCTAATTCAGGAAATGATTTTCGAAAATAGGAACATCAAGATGTTTAGGGGAAACATACTTGGTAGGTTCGGGGCCCACAGCTTCACAAAGCTCATACAGCTGATTTGCAACCATGTAACGAACGCGCCATGATTTGTCCTAAATTTGAGAACCGGTTTAATAATAAGAACAATTAGATTAAATCCACCAACTTTATTTAAAATTTCAAATTTATATCAATGTCCTTTCAACAATACAGGGCACAATATGAGGTCATGAACTCATGATGTCATATAAAGAATATGTGAAATTGGGAACATTGAGAGTTATAAATTATATTCAGAAAAAAAAAATAGATACAAATTAACCTGAGAAAAGATGACAATCACAGGAAGAATATGTGCAATACAGTCTTGCGGTTCCAACAACTTGCCAAGAGCAGCACAGCCCTCAACAGCAAGCAAACGAACAGAATCTTGATCTATAGAGAAATATTTTCATCACTTGCAAGATAGCTAAAGTGGTAAAAGGTAAGATATGAAAGAAAAACATACCGTCTTGTGTAAGATCCTCAAATATTTGCATGATCTCTGTCTTGAGATGAGCCGGTTCCACAGTGGCAGCAAATTTCCCCAAGTTTGTAGAAGCTGATCTCCTAACCATAGGCATATCATCTTGACATAAGTGGCTATAGATAGTCCTCAATTCTGCCTTCAACATCTCCGATGCACTAGGATACGCGATGTGAAAAAGTCCACAAGCAGAAACTCGCGCAGTAAACCATTCACCAGCTGCCAGCCTCTGCAGCCATAAAAACAAAACTTGTAACCATTAACTTAAGTCAATGCCATTTTCGTCCCTGAGGTTTGGCCAATTTTGCGACTTTCGTCCAAAGGTTTGTTTTTCTGCATCTAGATCCAAAAGTTTTGAAATCTTACCATTTTCATCCGGCTCGTTAACTCCATTCATATTTCTCCGTTAATTCAGGGGTATTTTCGTCTTTTTGTTAACTTAAAGGGCAATTTGTTCTTTTTCAGGGGTATTTGGTCTTCTTACATAAAGTGAAAAGACCTAATTTCCCTTAAAGTTAACAAAAAAGACAATTTACATAAAGTGAAAAAGACCTAATTGCCCTTTAAGTTAACAAAAAAGACAAGAAATACCACTGACTTAACTAAGAAAAATGGATGGAGCTAACGAGCCGGATGAAACTGGCAAGATTTCAAACCTTTTGGATCTAGATGCAGAAAGAAAACCTTTGGACAAAAGTCGCAAAACTGGCCAAACCTCAGGGAAGAAAATGGCATTTTACTCTAATAACTCCGACGAAACAATAAAAAAATATTTATGAAGGAAATACTCAAATAAACAAACCTTAACAAGAGGTATAAACCAATCAACCAAATCGGTTTCTCTCATCTGTGATCCAATCCTGCATAGCGACTCAACAGCTTTGTCTCTCACGCATGTTTCCTCAACCGTGCAAAGGGTTTCCAAAGGAGGCAGCAACACATGGGCGTACTCTAGTCCTCCAACATAAGGTATAAACACACCTAACTCTTCAGCCATTGCAAGAAGAACTTCATCGTCATCGTCATTGTTTTCACTCAAGAAAGGAATCAATTCCTTCCTGGTTCGTTCTTCTCCTAACGCACGTGCAATCGTAGAAAGCTTTCTGATAGAATTTAACCTCAACTGGATGTCATCATTCTTTAGTTCGTCAATCAGTACTGCTATGGGATACAAAGGCTCATCCACCATAGACATAGTTGTCTGTATTTTGAAAAACTGCAGCAGTTCCGATCAAATTCAAAGCCAGTAATTCAGTACCAAATTCCATTCATTGTATGAGATGATTTGCTCACCAACCGAGACTTAAACATTAACTTGAAAAATGTATATACAGAGAGAAAATGTATACATAATATGAGTAAATGTATACATAGTTTGAAAAATGCAGCAGTTTCCGTCAAAATTAAAGCCAGCACTTCAGTACCAAATTTGATTCATTCGAAGAGATGTTTTGCTCATCAACTGAGACTTGATCGTTAACTTGAAATATGTATATGCAGAGAAAAATGTATACATAATATGAGAAAATGTATACATAGATTTTAAAAAACAGCAGCAGTTTCGGTCAAATTCAAAGCCAGCAATTCAGTACCAAATTCGATTCATTCCAAGAGAGATTTTGCTCACCAACCAAGACTTAATCGTTAGCTTAAAAGTTAAAAAGTATATACAGAGAAAAATGTATACATAATATGAGTAAATGTATACATAGTTCAAAAAACTGCAGCAGTTTCAGTCAAACTTAATCCAGCAATTGAGTTCCAAATTTAATTCATTCTATAAAGTAATCTTCTCATCAATTGAAACTTAATCGCTAACTCGAAATGTATATACCGAGAAAAATGTATACAGCTATAACTAACATTGTGTGTGAGCACAAATAAACAACTAACGGCATGAAATTTCCATTGCAGCTAGCTCAGTTAAACTTACACATATATCTAAACAACATAATCAAAATAATAAAACTGTAAATTGATTAAAAGTTTGTTCGAAAACTGAGATCTAGACCTAACCCTAGAATAACAAATCTGAAGGCAATTAGGCACTTAAATTTGGGGAAAATATAAACAAAACACGATTCTAAAGATCCTAACTCCTAAATTAGGGTTCGTGATTGTAACGGAAACATGAAATCATAAATTGTGGTGAAATTATGTTACAAAAAACAATAGATACAGAAATTGAGAGCAGTTAGAGGATTGACGGAGAAAACGAAGATCTGACCGGCGGTGGTTAATGCGGATCCAGGTTGAGATCGGATCTGAGTAGCAGATGAGATGAAGTTTGGGTTGATTGATTGAAGGAATGAATGGAATGTATGCGAGTGTAGCCGGACAGGATCTAGAGATGTATGTTATTTTACACTACACCCCCTCGGATTTTTAAATTACCAAGGTATTCAATTATTGATTCGAATTTGTTTGAAAAGGTTAATCTTATCTTAATATATAATTTTTTTAACGACAAATTTGGATCACTAAAGTCGTGTCACCAGCGGAATCATACGATCATATAATCTCCACAGGGCAATAATGCATGTCCACCAATTCAGGTGGAAATACGATCATATCAACTCCACTGCGCAATAATGTCTATACATCAGTTCGGGAGGAAACCAAATAAATCTAGAAAAAAAAAGAAAAAAAAAACCTTGTCTTTAACGACCTAATTGTCCCTAAGCCTTATCTCACCTCCAAGATGTCACTAGACTAAAATGTCATGGACTACCTAATAAATAATTAGTTGGTTGTATCACATCTTTTACAAAATTTGTGATTCTAGTCATGGAGTTGTATCACATCTTATATAAATTTGTGGATGGTTGGGTTTAATTGTCAAAGCTATTGGAGTTAAGATGTTATTTCCCTTTCTTTAAGTTAAGGGTTTAAGCCGTGTCAAAGTCGAATTTTGTGTAATTTTAACGGTTAAAAAATATAAGTTTGTGGATCAAAATTCCTTTTCTTAGTTTCTCTTGATTTAGACATTCTTATTATATTTTTTTATTGAAAAGAAATGTAAAAGAAAAAAAAAATTATAAACACTTTCAACCTTATCCTTATTTTATAATTCTTAAATCTTTATTATTAGCTATTTTAATATTTTCTATGTTCATTACCTATATATTAAAAGCATAAACTAATGAACAGTAACAACATATATTTTATATATACTAGTGTTTATGCTTGCCGCGCGTTGCGGCGGCATACCCGACTCTTTCCGAACTAAATTTACGTCGAAACAAAGAGTAACTTAAATTTATACCATCGAATGAGAACATATTCTATTTTATCCCAAAAAATTATACGTTAAAACGTATATTAACTCGAAACGTAGAAATGTGGTTCTTGAGCAAAATTTACATCGAAAGTTGAACCAAATAAAAGATAAAGAAACGTACCAGTCGCTCATTGCGGCTGGTTTAGCACAAACTAACTTGAATTAAATACCCTCGAATCAAAACGTATTATTCCAAGTCAAAATGTCTTCCATCTTTGAAAAAACTGCGGTAGGGAGTTGCAATGCTAAAGTTGAATTGATTTTTGGTGTTGTTTATGTATATGTATCATAAACAATGTGTAGAAAACTGGGTTCAAAATGAACCATAACACCATTTTGCAAATCATTTACATTCGTTATCCTACGACTTACAATACAAACATGTATATAAGTCGGTTGAACATGCACTATGTCACCCATGTCAGACCGGTACAACATTTGGCGTGTGAAATTGCTTCACGAACAAAGTTTTTCTATTGTTGACGGGTCATCACTTGCATCTGGAAAAACAGAGGCGTGTTTGTTGTTAGTAGGAGTTTGTATTGTATTGGTCAAAATGTATCGTTCACATAAATGTTTAACACGTACCTGAGGAGATTTGTAATTGGCTATTTGTCTTTTAGTCTAGCTTTGATGCATGTGTACTTGGAGGTGGAGTGGGTCGACCATTCTTTCCTCAAAAGTTAATGACTGCAAATCGAAAGTATTAGGTCCTTTAAAGGTTGAAGAAATTTATATATGGGCAATGCCAATTTCAACGATATCCAGGTCCCAGACTAAGCTAAATATCCTAAAACATAAGAAAAAGTTTTCCTAAAGGCAAAATAAAACCAAACGAATCGAAAATCTAGCAACCTAAATTAGCATACAACCCAAACAAAACCAAACCAAACCTTTAACCCATAAGAAAATACAAAGAACAAAAGCATGTAGCAAGCACAAAACATGTCTAGAATAGATCTCGTACACATCAGTTTAACTTGATAATCACTTAGAATGTTAGTGGAGTTCAAAATGGATTCAGCAAGAATCTTAATATATAGTAACCTCGAACTGCATTGTTTTAGAGAGGGTTGTAATCACCAGAAAAATCATTATAACAAAAAATTGGCCGACATGTTTACAAAAAATTTGTAACAAAATCTTTAAGCAATAGCAAACCTATAAATCAACGGCATATGAATATTACCTCCTTGGTCATTTCGAAACTAAACGCCATGAAACGAAACAAAATTAAAAAATGATTATATGCATAATTCTATATCAAGCGTTGTTATACCATCACCACTTACCATTTGCATTACCGGATTACTGACCATTTGCATTGCTAGTTGTTTCATCCTAAAATCCACTATCACATTCCAAAACATTAGAATTCAGTGGGCTAAAATATGTATAAAAGCACATTAGAAATAAAAATAAATACATGAGAAGTTACCATCTTCTTGAAAGAATTATGTTGTCTTAGTAACTACATAAATCGAAAAGCCATCAAATTTGGGAGAACATAATATGAACGAACATCAAAATCAAAATTACCCTTTTTGATTTGCATCATTCTAAACATAATTGAAAAACGCTTATAAATTCGTTGTTCATATATCTGCTGCTGGTTAAACGTTGTTCCTTCGCACATCCTGGTCATGTTTCACCGACTGGAGTACGTCAATCGCTACCTGACGTGGCCCTCGTTCCGCGTTCGCTGGTAGTTGTTGCCTTTGGTCCACCTCCTCCGCCATTCCCTCTCTTTCTCCCAGTCACTATCTCTCTCTTTGTTTTGAAGAGAAAGTGAAGGCACGTGTGGGTTAAAACCTGAGTACATCATCAACAACAATATATTATGTACATTAGCATAAATTATAAACAACACTTTTATATAGTGGGGCAGATTCAAATATTACATGCATGGTAATTTATCGTTGATTAATGAAACAAAATCATAATAAATATCACTTATAATACCCAAATCAAAATAAAACCCTTCAAATATTTTAAACTACTATACCGCACCTGTTTAATAGTTTATTTCATACTGTCAAAGCAGAGTAAATAATATTATGAATCATGTAAAACTATACCTCATCAGTGAGACCCTTTTCAAACTCAATCCAGGTTGTGTTCATTGATTACCTAATAGTTTAGTTAATATACAGGTCCAAAACCTCATCATTGACTCAAATGTTTGAGAACTTCTAAGACCACCTAGTTTGTTTTCTTATCTCAGGGTCAAAGAGAGAGCTTTATTGTACCAAGTCTCATCGATTCAAGCTTTGCACTCATCGTGTTTCTATGCATGATCAAACTGTATAAAAATAACATAACGATGAAATTTAATTCTAATAAGCTCACATTACCTAAAGGTAATTATGTTGGATATATCACAAACCTCTCCCGGCGTTATGAGCCCCTTTACCTCAGCATCAGAGATTATGCTATAACCAATCCTACACACCAAAAGTAAAGACAATGATAACCAATTTAAACCCATACACAATTAATAATGGGATATTAACTTAATATAAATGATATAATATTCATAAGCTATTCTAAAAGTAATCAATTAGTAGGAATATCACATTCAGTAAATAGAAAGTCAAGTTAATAAACAATCATATGGTAAACACCTGAAGCATTTGGGCAGTTGATAGTGAACGGTTATGTACAGTTGAGAAATTCTCGGCGCCTATTGTTCAGTTCTATATCTTAAATCCGAGATGAATGCTAACCAAATATACAATATTTACATGTCCTCAAATAGTTGAATCATTAGAATGATTAAGTTAAAGTTGCTGAAGTTAATCGAGTGAGAAACGGAAAAATAAAAATTTGGTATCCCTGTATAGATTGTAAAAAAATAGTAGGTTTATGATGTAATTGAAGGGACTATGGTATCTAGTGACTTTATGGAACAATATAGTAATTAGTCAAGACATCGTCAACTATTAGTTTACTATAAAAAAGAAAACATTGTTGTTCCAAAAAATGCTAATTTTTAAGAGAACTTAATAAAAAGTTAAAAGGATGTGTTTCAAATTAAAGCAGCAACTGATATATAAAAAGGTTACTATCATGTTCAATATGTAATGAACTGATTTCAAATACACATCCTTCTCCGACTTCTGAGCCTGCTTTTTCTGACACCGATTCTGTAACACCCGTCTTTAATTTACAAGAATTTAACGTAAATACGCGAGAATTTTTATAGAAACGATACCTTACTTCTTGGTAAGTACAAAAATCAAAGTTTTAAAAACGGATCACATACACGATAACTACTAATTAGTTTAAACTTACAAAACATGATTAGTAGATTGTTTACATCATAACATTGTCTAAACAAATTTAACTTAAGCGGAAGCTTCAAAAGTGCGTGTTCGGTTCTTCAAAACATGCTTGATCATCGTCCACATACTTGCAACACCTACAACTGAAACTTTGACAATTATTAGTATTAGAGTTATTGGAATTATTGCTTAATCGAAACTACATTTAGAAACGGATTCGATTAGCTATGATATACAAAAGCTTAGCCAATTTTCCAGACTCTACCGTAACTTACGGTATCTACCGTAAGTTACGGTAGACATTTTATGTTTCTGGTTCACCGTAACTCAGGAGTGAACCACCGTAAACATTTGTTCTCTACCGTAAATTACGGTGGATACCGTAATTTACGGTAGACACTGAAAGTCTATGTTTTGATTGTTTTGGTTATTTTGCCCAAACCCAATTCTAGGATTTCTCATTTTAACAACCAACTCACTGATTTCTCGTATTCTAATATGTCTTTATTGAACAATAACAAAGACCGAGTAATCATACTACAATGCATTAATCACGCATCATTTGATTATTCGACCCGTTAGCTCATCTATGGAATCCTCCATTGTGATGACTACCAACGCGACCTAACCAATTCTTTACCTATTATTCAATATAGCGAGCATTATCGCTTTAATTCAACTCGACTTCTATTCTACAATTCAATTACACAGATGCTAATTATCAAATTACCCAATGTAACGAATTAAGTTACATACCTTTAAAGCAAGCCCTTTAAACGTGCGTCCACACCAGTTTGCCCGCTCGATGCTCCGGCTTCCTTTCCTATAGAGTTCAATCACTTTATGCTTAGAACTCTTTGTTTCACATATATAACGCACAATTTTTGTCGAACTTCATAATTATGCGTTTTTAACATAAACATTTAAATTTCAAGCTTTCTTTGAGGCATTTCTACGAACACGTAAAGGACAGAATTTATGTCTTTTATATTCTAATCCTTGACTTGTCACATAGCCTTGATTATCAATAATTGAGTTATCACATATAGACTTAAACATCTCTATTTTCATAATTCAGTTTCTATAAATCAATTTACACTAGAATAGCCTTCCAAACCCTAGTGTTGATCATTATCTTGCAAAACCCATAACCCACCTTCAATGTGTTCATGGAATTTCCTGAATTTAGACATGATTTCACATGTAGTTGTCTAGGTTTTTACTTCTAGACACTATATCATCCCTAATCTAGCCAAATCACAAACATGCATCATCTAATTTTTGGATTTCCCAAATTCATAAGAATTTCAAACAGAGAATTTTCATAGAATTTTACATACCTTACAACCCCCTTGTGATGGGGATTACTAATCTTAACTCAGATTTCGATTTGGGAGCCAATTTGATATTCAATTTGTGGGATTTAACATGAACTTGGGTTTTGAAAGAACCCAGGTCGCCCCCTCCTTGTTCTGGTCGATCCCCCGTACAAGATTTTTAGTTTGTGTTTTAATAAAATAGTTTTTATTAAAACTATTTTCAATTTTAACACTTTTGGTCCCTCTGGTTTATTTTATTTTATTTCTATGTCTCTAACTACTCATAAGTGATAAACTAACTAGGTTAGTGTTTTTACTAATTAGATTATTTTACAAATTTATTTGCAACTAAATTACAAATTTAAGAATTTGTATTTTCGGGATGTTACAGGTCCACCCCCCTTAAAAAGGGTTTCGTCCCCGAAACCAAAGTACGTACCGAATAGTGTAGGGTAGAGACGTCGCATCTCTTCTTCGGACTCCCATGTAGTGTCCGAACCTTTCCTATGCTCCCACTTGATCTTGACTTGATCGATTTGTTTATTTCGCAAGTGCTTAATCTTTCGATCTAAAATTTCTATGGGCCTTACAATATAATTCAAGCGATCATCCACTTCGATATCATCATAGTGAATATAAGTTGTCTCATCCGCTAGACATTTCCGAAGATGTGACACATGAAATGTGCTATGAATTCTGCTTAGTTCCTCCGGTAGTTCAAGGCGGTAAGTTACCTTTCCTACCCGTTCTATGATCGCGAACGGCCCTATAAACCTCGGGCTTAATTTTTCTCTTTTTCTAAACCTGATAACCCCCTTCCATGGGGATACTTTGAGCATGACTTTGTCACCAACCTGAAATTCGATTGGCCTCTTCCTTTTGTCAGCATACGCCTTTTGTCTATCTTGAGCCGCTTTCAAGTGTGCCCGAACCACATCAATCTTTTCATTAGTGGCTCGTACTATATCCTGGTGGGCGAGTTCACGTGGGCCCACTTCACCCCAATATACCGGGGTTCGGCATTTCCTACCATAAAGCATTTCGTACGGTGCCATCCTAATACTGGCATGGTAGCTGTTATTATACGAAAACTCGACCAATGGTAGGTAGACGTCCCAACTGCCTCCAAAGTCGATTATACATGCCCGTAGCATGTCTTCCAACGTTTGTATTGTTCTTTCACTATGTCCATCCGTCGAAGGATGGTACGCAGTACTGATGAACAATTTGGTTCCCATTTGCTCTTGGAAATCTCGCCAGAAATTTGAAGTGAACCGGGTATCCCTATCAGACACGATGGATACCGGTACTCCATGACGTGCTATTATCTCATTAGTGTAAACTTCTGACATCTTTTCTGACGTATAAGTCTCACGAATCGGAATGAAGTGAGCACTTTTCGTCAATCTATCCACCACTACCCATATGGCATCAAAACCACGATTCGTCTTTGGTAGCTTGGTTAATAGGTCCATCGTAATATGTTCCCATTTACAAACCGGAATTTCTAACGGTTGGAGTTTACCGTATGGTTTTTGGTGCTCCGCCTTGACTTGTAGACATGTCAAACATTTTTCCACGTACTTCACCACATCTCTTTTCATTCTGGGCCACCAATAGTTTTGCTTTAAGTCGTTATACATTTTGGTCGCTCCCGGATGGATGGAATAACGGGACTTATGAGCTTCATCGAGTAGAAGCTTTTTAACTCCACATGTGTTAGGAACCCAGATTCTATTGAAACGTGTTTTCAAACCGTGGTTGCCTACTTCGAGATCTTTAACTTGACCAACAATCCTTTCCTTCTTCTAGTTTTCCGTCTTTACTGCTTCGTCTTGTGCTCCTCGGATTCGTTCGAGTAAGCCCGAGGTCACAATGAGCTGCAACGATCGTACTCGTATCGGGACATAATCTGCCTTTCTGCTTAGGGCATCCGCCACCACATTTTCCCTTCCGGGGTGATAGTGTATTTCACAGTCGAAATCTTTCACCGTTTCTAACCATCGCCTTTGTCGCATATTTAACTCCTTCTGATCGAAGAAGTATTTTAAGCTTTTGTGATCGGTGAATACGGTGCACTTTACTCCATATAAATAGTGCCTCCATATTTTTAATGCAAATACCACCGCAGCCAACTCGAGATCGTGCGTGGGATATTTCTTCTCGTGTATCTTCAATTGCCTCGAGGCATAAGCTATAACTTTGCCCCGTTGCATCAAAACGCATCCGAGCCCCGATAGTGAAGCATCCGAATAAACCACCAAGTCTTCGACCCCGTCCGGCAAGGTTAGTACCGGAGCTTGAGTTAATTTCTATTTTAGCGTTTGAAACGCTCTTTTTTAATTGACACCCCAAATGAACTTTTCTTCCTTCCGGGTCAGCTTTGTTAGCGGCGACGCAATCTTGGAGAAATCTTGAATGAATCTCCTATAGTATCCCGCAAGCCCCAAAAAGCTTCTAATTTCCGAAGGGTTCCTCGGGGAATTCCATTTCGACACAGCCTCGATCTTTGACGGATCTACCAATACTCCATCGGCACTTATGATGTGACCGAGAAATTGCACTTCTCGTAGCCAAAAGGCACACATAGACAATTTCGCATACAACCTCTCTCGTCTAAGTGTCTCTAACACCTCTTGTAAGTGGTGTGCATGTTCAGCTTCGCTTTTCGAATACACCAAAATATCATCGATAAACACGATAACTGATTTATCCAACATTGGCTTGCAAACCCGGTTCATGAGGTCCATGAAAGCTGCGGGTGCATTTGTCAGCCCAAATGACATCACGAGGAATTCGTAATGTCCGTATCGCGTGCGGAAAGTCGTCTTCGGCACATCCTCCTCCTTGACCTTTAGTTGGTGATACCCCGATCTAAGGTCAATTTTTGAAAACCAGTTCGCACGTTGTAGTTGGTCGAATAAATCATCTATCCTCGGAAGCGGGTATCGGTTCTTTACCGTGAGTTTGTTCAACTCTCGGTAATCGATACACATGCGCATGCTTCCATCTTTCTTTATCACGAACAGTACCGGTGCGCCCCAAGGAGACACACTCGGCCTTATAAATCCTTTGTCAAGCAGGTCTTGAATCTGGGACATCAACTCTTGTAATTCCGATGGCGCAAGTCGGTATGGTGCTCTAGCTACGGGTTTTGCGCCTGGAATCAATTCGATCCCGAACTCTACTTCCCGTTCAGGCGGTATTCCCGGTAGATCTTCCGGAAACACATCTTCGTAGTTCCGTACTACTGGTACATCTCCAATATTTAGTGATTCCTTCTCGGGCTCATTCGCGTATATCATAAACGCTTTGCATCCTTGCTTCATAAGCTTGTGAGCTTTCAACATCGAGCATATTATGGGGTTACCTCCTTTTTCGCCATAGATAGTGACATGTTTCCCGCTCGGAGATGTTAACTTTATCTCCTTACAAAAACACACGACCTTCGCGTGGTGTTGAGATAGCCCATCCATCCCAACGACTACTTGAAATTCCCCCATTGACATCGGGATTAGGTCTATCAAGTATTCTTCATCGTCGATGCTTAATTTGCAGCCTCGACAAACATCACAAACTATAAAACTTTTGCTGTCCCCTATTTCAACTTCTGAGGGCACAGATAATTTCGTCAATACAAATGAAGGATGTCGAATAAATCCATGCGAAATGAAGGATTTATTCGCACCCGTATCAAACAATACACGTGCAGGAATTGAGTTAATCGTGAATATACCTGAGACCACGTCGGGTTCTATCTTTGCTTCAGCCGCGGTAAGTTGGAAGGACCTAGCCTTCGCCTTTGGAGCTTCCGTTGGAGACTCTTTTGTGTCTCTCTTTCCAACCAACTCGGGGCATTCAGACTTTTTGTGGCCGGGTTGATTACATTTGTAACAAACGGAAACTTTTCCGGGACATAGCGATGCAGTGTGCCCCGTCTTCCCACATACCGGACACGGCTTGTCTTTGAAGCGACACTCACCTTTGTGCCCCTTTCCACATACTTTGAAACTTGGCGACCCGCCTTTAGTCTCCACTTTCTTCCCTGATTCAGCAGTTCTAGCTTTCTTTGTAGGGCTTGGATTCACATCCTGTGCCCTTCGCTCACCCCTTTCAACTTGTTTCTTTAACTCGATTTCCCGCTCCCGGGCGGTGTTGATGATTTCTGTGAGAGTTTCATATTTTGAGGGAGACATAAACTCCCGGTATTCAGCACTCAGCATGTTGTAATAGTAGTATATCTTCTGCTCTTCCGTGGTGACCAACTCGTCACAGAATCTCAGCTTATCCATGAAGATACCCGTGATTTTATCAATTGATTCTCCCTTTTGTCTTAACTGGATAAATTCCTCTTTGATCCTATTGATAACTGCTTTGGGACTATGGTGTTTAAGGAACGACACCTTAAACTCATCCCAAGTCATGACCCTTGCCGCTTTGGCTCCAATTTCCTTCTTTTTATTGTCCCACCAATCTTTGGCTTGACCCCTCAATTGACCCGTTCCGTAAGCAACAAAGTCACCTACGTCACAATGGGTCCGTTCAAACACTCCTTCGACGTCACCTATCCATCTTTGGCAGATTATCGGGTCAACTTCCCCGTTATAGATTGGCGGTTTGCACGCCATAAATTCTTTATATGAGCACCCTTTACGATCTCCCGTTTTCTCCTTCATAAGGTTGACACTATCCTCCAACCTTTTAACTCGCTCTTCGACAAGCGACAACACCGTGCTTTGAATTTTGTCTATAAACCCGGATAGACTACCTTCAATTGCCTTCCCTACTTCTTCGGCAATTATTTCTTTCATTTGTTCGGTGCTTGTTTGCACCGGATTATCATCGTTTCCATCAGACATCTTGAAACTGAAATGTTCACATTTAAACGTTAAACATTTCATTTATAACCTTGCTTCATTTGTTTCGGTTTAGCCAAGTTCCCAACTTGCTTTAACCGTTCACATTCGGTGCACTTTCCGGGTTTGAGTGTGTTAACACGCTCTTCCCATGCACATCAATTCATTTCTCATTTCTTACATAAATATAATCTGTTAAAATAATAAGTTAATTCTTACCGGACGATCGATCAAGCTTGAACCCAACACTTGTTGACAACCTTAAGCTCTGATTACCAACTTGTAACACTCGTCTTTAATTTACAAGAATTTAACGTAAATACGCGAGAATTTTTATAGAAACGATACCTTACTTCTTGGTAAGTACAAAAATCAAAGTTTTAAAAACGGATCACATACACGATAACTACTAATTAGTTTAAACTTACAAAACATGATTAGTAGATTGTTTACATCATAACATTGTCTAAACAAATTTAACTTAAGCGGAAGCTTCAAAAGTGCGTGTTCGGTTCTTCAAAACATGCTTGATCATCGTCCACATACTTGCAACACCTACAACTGAAACTTTGACAATTATTAGTATTAGAGTTATTGGAATTATTGCTTAATCGAAACTACATTTAGAAACGGATTCGATTAGCTATGATATACAAAAGCTTAGCCAATTTTCCAGACTCTACCGTAACTTACGGTATCTACCGTAAGTTACGGTAGACATTTTATGTTTCTGGTTCACCGTAACTCAGGAGTGAACCACCGTAAACATTTGTTCTCTACCGTAAATTACGGTGGATACCGTAATTTACGGTAGACACTGAAAGTCTATGTTTTGATTGTTTTGGTTATTTTGCCCAAACCCAATTCTAGGATTTCTCATTTTAACAACCAACTCACTGATTTCTCGTATTCTAATATGTCTTTATTGAACAATAACAAAGACCGAGTAATCATACTACAATGCATTAATCACGCATCATTTGATTATTCGACCCGTTAGCTCATCTATGGAATCCTCCATTGTGATGACTACCAACGCGACCTAACCAATTCTTTACCTATTATTCAATATAGCGAGCATTATCGCTTTAATTCAACTCGACTTCTATTCTACAATTCAATTACACAGATGCTAATTATCAAATTACCCAATGTAACGAATTAAGTTACATACCTTTAAAGCAAGCCCTTTAAACGTGCGTCCACACCAGTTTGCCCGCTCGATGCTCCGGCTTCCTTTCCTATAGAGTTCAATCACTTTATGCTTAGAACTCTTTGTTTCACATATATAACGCACAATTTTTGTCGAACTTCATAATTATGCGTTTTTAACATAAACATTTAAATTTCAAGCTTTCTTTGAGGCATTTCTACGAACACGTAAAGGACAGAATTTATGTCTTTTATATTCTAATCCTTGACTTGTCACATAGCCTTGATTATCAATAATTGAGTTATCACATATAGACTTAAACATCTCTATTTTCATAATTCAGTTTCTATAAATCAATTTACACTAGAATAGCCTTCCAAACCCTAGTGTTGATCATTATCTTGCAAAACCCATAACCCACCTTCAATGTGTTCATGGAATTTCCTGAATTTAGACATGATTTCACATGTAGTTGTCTAGGTTTTTACTTCTAGACACTATATCATCCCTAATCTAGCCAAATCACAAACATGCATCATCTAATTTTTGGATTTCCCAAATTCATAAGAATTTCAAACAGAGAATTTTCATAGAATTTTACATACCTTACAACCCCCTTGTGATGGGGATTACCAATCTTAACTCAGATTTCGATTTGGGAGCCAATTTGATCTTTAATTTGTGGGATTTAACATGAACTAGGGTTTTGAAAGAACCCAGGTCGCCCCCTCCTTGTTCTGGTCGATCCCCCGTACAAGATTTTTAGTTTGTGTTTTAATAAAATAGTTTTTATTAAAACTATTTTCAATTTTAACACTTTTGGTCCCTCTGGTTTAATTTATTTTATTTCTATGTCTCTAACTACTCATAAGTGATAAACTAACTAGGTTAGTGTTTTTACTAATTAGATTATTTTACAAATTTATTTGCAACTAAATTACAAATTTAAGAATTTGTATTTTCGGGAGGTTACAGATTCACCTCTGATTCTACTGATCCGAGTAACCTTGTACATTGGCGGAGGTCAACTACTCTATTTGACTTGTCAGCAGCCATATTCTACTCGCAGGAGCCCTAATCGGCGCCTTCCAACAAAAACCCCAAATTTGTTGCAAGAATACTTAGGACCCAAGACCCTAATCGATGGCTACAAACTTATTCATGTCAAATGAATAACAAATACCTGCCGGCGTTGTGAATCGTCTCACCACCGCCTTGTCCGCTATAACGGATTACCTCCCCGCCGGTAATCTCGTAAAGTGTTAGTGAAGAACATGATTGAACCACCACCACCGCTCTACTTGGTCGTCTACGACGGTTGGGAAGTTTTGAGAGAAAGCATTGAGAAGGTTGCAGAACAAAGAAAGCTTTGAGAATTTTAGCAAAACAAAGAAGCATTGAGAAAGTTGTAGAAGTTTTGAAAGAGCAGCCCATATAAATTTTTGTCGTTTATGCACCGACCTTTCATTTTAAGGGTATATAAATATTTTATATGTTAATAATAGAACACAAACGGTTAGAACCGATTCAACTGGGACTGAAGCTGACAAGCGATAGCCAAGTTAGTAAATATATATAGCTTTATAATACTTTTATTATTTTAATATTACTATTACTATTGCTATATATTAATAAACGAAATGAAATTAATAGTGATTTTAATATTATAATAATATATAGTTGTTTTTAATACTTTTATTATTTTAATATTATAATAATAGTTATTTTCTTTACTTTTTAACTTTAATCCTTTTTCTTATATCAGGAGTTGGGATAAGCATGGTGTCAACCAGTATCGAACAAGTACTGGTATCGAAAATATAATTATACGGTCCTATTCGGTATCAGTACATGAAGGTAAAAGTGGCACTAATACAGAAAACGGCAAAAGTTGGTGCCGAATTGATATTGGAAATCTTTTGGTTCGGGAAATTCAGTGCTGCTACCCGATACCATTTCTTCATCCCTGATCACGGTTATCGTACGAACAACGGTATCGTACAACTTTTTTTGTTTATTTTCTTCAACTTTTAATTTTTTAGGGGAAGTCTTACCGTACAAGCGACATCCCTGTACGCAAGTCTTATCAACATCACACCTCTTACGTTAAGAGGAGTGCAGACAAACACCTCATAATTTAAGTCAAAAAACTCATATTTGGGTTTAAATCGGGCCCTATAATATAAAGTAAAAAAACTCATATTTGGGTTTAAATTGAATTACCGAAACCCTTTCAGTGTTCCTGTTTTTTGTTCTATAATAAACGTAATTAAAACCTTAGAGAAAGATCTTTATGTTAAGAAAGGGTTCCTCTTTTTGGTTTTTGATTAAAACCTGCAAGGGGATCCCAAAAGTTAATTCAGGGTTCCCCTTTTTGGTTCTTGGTTAAAACCTCCAATGCAGGGTTCCCCTTTTGGGTTCTTGGTTAAAACCTACAAGGTGTTCCCAAAGTTTAACGTTATTTTCACAAAATTAGTAAAATAACGTTAAAATTAGTGCACTTTCACTTTTGTCCCCGATGAGACACACACACACACACACACACACACACAATATATATATATATATATATATTAGAGCATCCCCCGTAAGGTGTATTTGAGTGTTTTTAAGGAGAGAGAAAGGTGAGGTGGATGAGAGAGAGTGTGAGGTGGAGGAGAGAAGGTGTGGTGATGTATGTAGTGAAAAACATGTATTTAAGAAGATGGAAATGTGTTGTGAGAGGGAGAGAGGAGAGAGAGTGTTGTTTTTAGGTGATGGGAACGGGGCAAGAGAGAGAATGTTTGTGATTAGTGGGGCAATGCCACCTTGGCATTATAAAAACATTAAAAAAAAACACCCCTATTGAGGATGCTCTTATATATGCGTACCGCAAATAAGCAAAATTGTAATGTGAGTATGTGACTTACACATCCCAACCCCAACCATTACACAACCCCCAACCGTCTCCGATGGAACCAGTGGTAGGCTGGTAGCCCCCCAACCGTCTCCGATGGAACCAGTGGTAGCCGTGGTGGTTCTTACGATCATTCTTTTAGTTGTTTTGTTTGGTATCATAATGTGTGTGTTTGGTATCATAATGTGTGTGAAAATTTGTTGGAACAAAACAATAAAGTCCCCACCGTCTCTGTCTCCGCCTCCATTTCGGTCTCCGCCCCAGCCTCCGTCTCTGTCTCCACCTATTTGTGTGAAAATTTGTTCCGACACAAGAAAGTTCCCACCATCTCTGTCTCCGCCGGTGCCTCCGTCTCCGTCTCTGTCTCCACCTCTTTCATCTATAGGTTATGATGAAGAAAGGTGCCATTTTTATAAACAACGACAGAGTCTTTTGGGTTTTTTACAGAACGATGGCGGATGGTCGGTATAAGGAGTGGAGGTGGTGGTGGTGGTCGTTTTGTGAATGCAGGTGATGAGGTGGTGGTGGTGGTCGTCGTTCTGTGAATGCAGGTGTTGTATTAAATGATTTTGCATTCAATGTTTGTTTTTATTTGAATGTAATCACTGGAACACGCAATCGGATGATCAATCATTTGCTATAAATGATTTAGCATTCAATGTTAGTAATTTTTGTTTGAATCAAATTCATGGTTTTTGCAATCGCCGGAACAGTGCAATCGGTGTGGTTTTTGCATTTAATGACTCTGTCAGACTAAACCTACTATGCCTATGCTTGCCACAAGCCATCCCTTCACCTTGATATGCATGCTAGCTGTTTTTTTTAAACGTGAACTTCATTAGCAAACACCAAACCCGAAAGCCGGGACGATAACAAACAAACAAACAAAACAACTTGCATATTAACAAATTTACACCAATTCGTCCATTCAAACGAACCGTTCTTAGCCCTGTGTTTGAACCAAAAATAACTAACCGCCCTAACTTCACTAAAGACCTCTTCTACACTACTACTCTTCTGTTGAACCTTAGGTTGTTTCTGGCCTTCCATAAGAACCAACAAGCATGCTAGCTGTATATATCTTTATTTTCTTTCCTCCTTTCAAAAGAAACAGACTATCAACTAAAATTTACCTACACATACAAAGAAGATGGCCGACAATAGTTCCGCCATCCCATTGGTGGGAAAGGGCGGCTGCCCCCATCTTTCTTTCTTTTTTCTTCTTTTTTGCATTTTTAAGCTTAGTATAATTTTCAATATCTACATTATCAAGATGGCGGTAATAGTGCTGGCCAACTATTCGCTGAAATGGGCGGCTAAGGTAATACTGCGAGACAGCTGCCTGACACTCCCCTATTGGCCCAACAAATTTACGCTTTTATCCCGCTTTAAAATTACGATTTTGCCATCAGTTTAAAATTATGTTTTTACCCCCACATAAAAATAAATTTACGTTTTTGCTCCCAGCTAAAAATTCAAATTTTGCCGTCGGTTCAAAATTACGATTTTGCCCCTAGTTTTTTTCCTTTAAAATTACGATTTTGCCATCAGTTTAAAATTATGTTTTTACCCCCCACTTGAAAATAAATTAACGCTTTTGCTCCCAGCTAAAAATTCCAATTTTGCCCTCGGATCAAAATTACGAATTTGCCCCGTTTAAATTTACAGATTTGCCATTAGGTTTTTTTTTCTCACAGCTATGTTACGATTTTGCCCTCAACTTAAATTTACATTTTCTCCGTCGTTTTTCTTTGTTTTCCTGGTTAAATTACATTTTGCCCCCAGCGTAAAATTACAGTCATGCCGGCAGCTGCCTGGCACTCTCCCATTGGTCCATTTAGTTTACGATTTTATCCCTGAATTAAAATTATGATTTCGCCCTCAGTTAAAAATTACGTTTTCCCATCGTTTTAGTTTTTTGTGGCAAAACTATAAAAGTTTTTTTTAATTGGTTAACTCCATTTAATTTTTTTCTCGTGTCAAGGAGCTGCCTAAAACTCGCCCATTAGTCCTGAAAAATTACAGTTTTTCCCTGAGCCGAAAATTACGGTCTTATCATCGTTTTAGTTTTTTTTTCTAGCAAAATTATAGTAGAGTTTTTTTAATTGATTGAGAATTATTCAGCCATCGCCCCGCAACGCGGGCGAGGCAACTACTAGTTTAATACATAAAGTTAACTTATCTAGGAAAAATCATATACATATTCAAATTCATATTTAAATATATATTTAAAAAATCAACTAGAATATTATATTTATTAGCTATATATTATTATTATACAAATAATTATTATTATTATACATTATACATATAATTAGAAACTGATGATGAATAGTGCCATCAGTAAATGTTTGGCACATTGGAAAAGTGATTAAACTATAAAAGTAAATTAACTTTGAAGTTTGATGAATTGTAAAATACTAAATGTAATTAATTGTTGCAATGCAATAGTTATACATATAATTAGAAACTGATGATGAATAGTGCCATCAGTAAATGTTTGGCACATTGGAAAAATGATTAAACTATAAAAGTAAATTAACTTTGAAGTTTGATGAATTGTAAAATACTAAATGTAATTAATTGTTGCAATGCAATAGTTATATGATATTGGCTGGTGCTCCTTCCACCTTGGATTGCTTTTTTTTTTTTAATTTGTTTTGTTTCTAGAGTTTTGGTTGAGTTTTTATTATCTATTAGGCTGGAGGGTATGGAGAGCCTCATCCCCAAGAGGATGGGCCGCCACGTCACCGCCACGTAGGAGGGGCTTGAAGGGGATGGACCTAGGGGGTGGGAAATGAGCCTCTTTATGTATATGTATGTATGTATAGGTATATGTGAGAGAAGGGAGGCACGGCAAGACCGGTGAGTGGGAGCCGTTTGGGACGGGCCGGACCGAGGGGGGCGATGTGGGGGACCGGCGTCGGGCCTAAGCCAGCCCCCATACCGTCTGGTCTTAATAATTTAACCAAATAACATGAGAACAATATTATTTGGACATTAAATACATTAAATACATCAACATATATAATCTTGCTATAATCTTGATATGTTTTCTAAAATCACAATTATTAGAATTGTTTTTTTTGGTACGTTCTTGAGTGAAAATTTTCATTAATCGTAATAAATTTGGTTATGTCACACTTTGCAAACTTTATATTACGGTTTTTCTTTTGTTTTTTTAATTTTCGTTTCAATGTTAATAATGTAGTCATTGCAACAAATCGAACATGTGTAGATGTTGTTTTGGTCATATGTGTATACTCTTTCGCTTACTATAGCATGAGACAATACCGTAACAAATGCACCGATATCGACCGAACTAACAAATGAACCAATATCGACCGAACTTCTGTCACGTCTCCGCCGTAACGCGCAAGGTGGAAACCTACTATTAATTTGAATTTGAAGTGTTCATGAACAGTGATAATATTGTATTAATTTGTTATTATTAATATATATTTAATTAGTATATTATAATAATTAATAATTATTATAATTAATTAATTTATTATACCCCTATACTATAGACAGTGATAATATTATATTAATTTGTTATATATGTTTTATTAGTATATTATAATAATTAATAATTATTATAATTAATTAATTTATTATACCCCTATACTATAGACACTATACGTTTTTAGCCTGTTTAAATTTTTAATAATTTGATTTTTATTCAATAACTTGCATTCTTTTGTTTAAAAGAAAGTTAAATATGAAGTTGTGTTTGATTTTTTTCCTCAACGTTCCTGTATAATTTTCATTAAAACGCAATTTGTTCGAAATATGCGCGGGCAAATCCACCTAGTTATTATTTAAAATACATGGGTTGTCTAATAATCCAATATAGTCCGATTTTTAAACAGAAACTAATAACAAAATTCGATCTTTAGCAATCAAGAAGATAACTAGATAAGGTACAATTCAGATTTATCTAATAATCCAGGATTTTTCGTCACTGAGGGCAGAGAACTGGTTTCTTGTAACGGGTCAATATAATTTGTTTAAAAAGTTGATTATGTTCAGTTCGTATTAGTCCGATTTTTAACTTATGTAACATAGGTGCCGAAATATAGTCTGATTTTTAACTTATGTAACATGATTGCCTGATTATCTCGATGCTCATCAATCATCATATAATCGATAATATGGACCGAATTTTAAGTTAAGTGCCAAAACAAAAGGATATCCATATAATAGAATTCAACAAAATCCAAACCAAGTCACACGAATCCAATACAAGAAAACAAAACATAAAACATTAGATCATTCATCTCTAGATCGTTTGCATTTAAGCCACAATTGGTCACTAGTTGTCGACATCTTTTAACATGCCTTATCAATGCCGATATTCCGTTTTTTACCCGGTCTGCAGCGACGACCTTTCCACAATGCTTGCATCTTGCCTTTTGATTTCCATGGTCATCTGAAAACTTCACAAAGTCTTCCCAAACTTTAGAATTTACCGCACTTGTTCTCCTTCTAGCCAGCTAAGTTTACTCAACAATAAAAACAAACCGAATAATATATTGATTCAAACATGCTATTAGTTTTTTGTTTTTGATAGAATTCATTGTATTGGTTTAGAATATAATACTAATTTGAATTTGTATAATGATTTAGTAGGAAAAGTAACCACGTACCTCGGGTATCTTGAAGTTGAAGTCGAAGAAGAAGCAAAAGTTATGAGATACTGAAAGATGAAACAATATCTAAGTGATGCTTGATGAAATATGGATCCTGTGGAACGATTATGATACAACAACAACATAAAAATCGCTTATGTTTAATTATAGCTGTTGGGCTTCGGCCCAGCAGCATTCTAGTAGTTATTGATTTCGGTCCAAAGTAGGTACATATCGGTTCTTATGTGGTCCGACCCGGAACCGACCCGATACCCGAAAAGCATCAATTCTCAGAACCGAAAAAGAACCTATATAAGTATACTAGGGTCGGTTTCGGGTAATAATAGGGTCGGTTCTCGGGTATTTTTGGGTCGGCCCTATTTTTGCTCACCCCTACCCCTATTTAAACAAATTTCTTCCTCGAAATTAATAAGTAAACCATATTAACAAACTTGTCGCATAAAGGAAAACAAGAGGTGTCTGTCATGCTATGACTCGAATGGTGACACAAACAAACTTCCCGCCGAACGGTTCACGAACTGTTCACCGAACGTTTGGTTCGTTTGCATCCCGAGTTATATGCCCTGTTGTTTGTGTTCGTTCGGATATTTTTCTGAAATTAATGAAAGTTATACCCCTGTTGTTGCTTGATCATCAAAAGGGAAAATCACCATTTCTAGAACCTTCATTTACTTTACTAACCACTTTTATTTATACATATATCGTTGAGAATTCTGTTAGATGAAAGGTTTTTCAATTCATGTTTGGATGCCATTACATCAATCTGAATGTTAACTTTGACATATGCGTTGAAATTAATTAAGTAGTTTCTTATATAGCAAAGTTATTTAGGGATCATCATTTCATGTCCAATCATAGGACACAAGTCTCATAATTTCTAGAACTTGTAGGTACATATCGGTTCTTATGTGGTCCGACCCGGAACCGACCCGATACCCAAAAAGCATCAATTCTCAGAACCGAAAAAGAACCTATATAAGTATACTAGGGTCGGTTTCGGGTAATAATAGGGTCGGTTCTCGGGTATTTTCGGGTCGGCCCTATTTTTGCTCACCCCTACCCCTATTTAAACAAATTTCTTCCTCGAAATTAATAAGTAAACCATATTAACAAACTTGTCGCATAAAGGAAAACAAGAGGTGTCTGTCATGCTATGACTCGAATGGTGACACAAACAAACTTCCCGCCGAACGGTTCACAAACTGTTCACCGAACGTTTGGTTCGTTTGCATCCCGAGTTATATCCCCTGTTGTTTGTGTTCGTTCGGATATTTTTCTGAAATTAATGAAAGTTATACCCCTGTTGTTGCTTGATCATCAAAAGGGAAAATCACCATTTCTAGAACCTTCATTTACTTTACTAACCACTTTTATTTATACATATATAGTTGAGAATTCTGTTAGATGAAAGGTTTTTCAATTCATGTTTGGATGCCATTACATCAATCTGAATGTTAACTTTGACATATGAGTTGAAATTAATTAAGTAGTTCCTTATATAGCAAAGTTATTTAGGGATCATCATTTCATGTCCAATCATAGGACACAAGTCTCATAATTTCTAGAACTTGAGTATAGGATCATATCCTTCTAGGCTCTAACAATAACTTTGCTATATAAGGAACTACTTAATTAATTTCAACTCATATGTCAAAGTTAACATTCAGATTGATGTACTGGCATCCAAGAACATGAGGTGATTTTCCCTTTTAATGTATGTTTATCATCTTTTCCCTTCGTTTACTTTACTAACCACTTTTATTTATACATATATACTTGAGAATTCTGTTAGATGAAAGGTATGAATCGTGTTTGTAAGCCTTATTTGGATCGTTTTGTAATCGTCTTCATCGATGATATTCTCATCTATTCTAAGACCCAAGCTGATCATGAACTTCATCTACGCCTCATACTCGAACTCTTACGTGGTGAACGTCTATACGCGAAGTTTTTTAAGTGTGAGTTCTGGATCAAAGAAGTCCAATTCATTGGACACATTGTTAGTGAAAGAGGAATCCATGTCGAGCCTTCCAAAATCGAAACAGTGAAGAATCGGACCGCGCCTAAAACTCCTTCTGAAATCCGTTCCTTCTTAGGATTGGCGGGTTATTACCGCCGATTCATCTTGAACTTTTCGAAAATCGTCGTTCCTCTCACATTCGTTGACTCAAAAAGAGAAACCTTTTGCTTGGGGTCCTGAGCAAGAGGAATCTTTTTAGACTCTCAAGAACTTGCTTTGTAACGCTCCTATTCTTGTTCTTCCCGATGGGAATGATGATTTCGCGGTATATTGCGATGCCTCGAACCGTGGTCTTGGTTGCGTCCTCACGCAACGAGACAGGGTCATCGCTTATGCCTCTCGTTAACTCAAAATACATGAGAAAAACTATACTACCCACAACCTCGAGCTTGGCGCAATTGTTTTTGCGTTAAAGATTTTGCGACACTACCTATATGGTACGAAGTGTGTGGTTTTCACTGACCATAAGAGCCTACAACACATCTTTAACCAAAAGGAACTGAATATGCGTCAGCGACGTTGGGTGAAATTGCTTAACGACTACGACTGCGAGATTCGCTACCATCCTGGTAAAGCGAATTTCGTGACCGATGCACTCAGTCGTAAGACTCATGTTTGGTTGCGTCCTCATGCAACGAGACAAGGTCATCGCTTATGCCTCTTGTCAACCCAAAATACATGAGAAAAACTATACTGCCCAAAACCTCGAGCTTGGCGCAGTTGTTTTTGCGTTAAATATTTGGCGGCACTACCTATATGGTACGAAGTGTGTGGTTTTCACTGACCATAAGAGCCTACAACACATCTTTAACCAAAAGGATGAATATGCATCAGCGACGTTGGGTGGAATTGCTTAACGACTACGACTGCGAGATTCGCTACCATCCTGGTAAAGCGAATGTTGTGGCCGATGCACTCAGTCGTAAGACTCATGTTAGTAGTATTCGTTGTTTTCACATCTCTAGCGATCTTCACACTCGCATTCGTGAAGCTCAATACTCGTCCGCCAACGAAGGAACCTTATTCGTAGAAATACGTGGTGCTACTGAAGACCAACTTTGGACGAAATCAGATGGTTTGCAATACTGTCGTAATCGGATTTGCGTACCAAATCACGACAATCTTCGTGAACTCATCATGAACGAGGCACACAAATCCAAGTACTCGATTCATCCTGGTGCTGACAAGATGCACCATGACCTCTATGCATCCTATTAGTGGCATGGTATAAAGAGAGACATTGACACGTATGTTTCTAAGTGCCTCACTTGCTCGAAAGTCAAAGCTAAGCATCAACGCCCTTCTGGTCTACTCGAACAACCTGAAATCCCCGTTTGGAAATGGGATAGCATTGCTATGGACTTCATAACCAAACTTCCTCGCACATCTTCTGGTCACGATAACATTTGGGTAATTATCGATCGTTTAACTAAATCAGCTTATTTCTTTCCTATTCGTGAAGATTTCAAGGTTGAGAAACTTGCTCAACTCTACACTGATGAAATCATATGTCATCATGGTATACCCATTGACATCATCTCTGATCGTGATGGTCGTTTCACTTCGCGTCTTTGGCAAACTTTCCAGTCCGCTATGGGTTCTCATTTGAATCTCAGTACGACCTTTCATCCTCAAACGGATGGACATACTGAACGTACTATCCAAACCCTAGAAGACATGCTCCATTCTTGTGTCAACGACTTTGGTGGTAGTTGGGATGTGCATTTACCATTGATCGAGTTCTCGTACAACAATAGCTACCACTCCAGTATTCAAATGGCTCATTTCGAGGCACTGTATAGTCGCAAGTGCCGATCTCCTATCAGCTGGCATGAGATTGGTGATAAACAATTTACTGGCCCTTGTCACACCCCAACCGATGGCGGAAACATCGGGATGAGACGAAAACGAGATTGCAAGAGACTTCATAACACTATGTGACAATATAATTTAAATCCAATTTCATTTCAAGACTAAAATGTCATACAAGATCAAACAAAAGGTAACACTGTTTCAAAATACAAACATAACATCTAAAGAACAATTTAATCTAGGTGTGTATCTAAGTCCACCTAAATCTTGTTTCATCTTGTAATATCACCTCATCAATCAACCTGCAACATGTATGAAAATAGAGTTCAATGTCAAAGCAAATGCGAGTATACAAGTTTGTTACATAGCATAATATAGTATAAAAAGTGCTCATATCCAACATGATTCATAATATGCAATACTAGTTATAATAATAATCACTTCTTTACTTTTTAATGTGGATAAGCTTTGTGTCAACCAGTATTTGTATCGAAAATACATGTACGGTCTGGTTAGTTATCGGTACATGAAGGTAAAAACCGGCACCAGTCTGGTATAGAAAACGCCAAAAGTTGGTACCGAAATGTTTTTGAAAATCTTTTAGTTCGGGAAATTCAGTACTTCTACCCGGTACCATTTGCTCATCTCTGATCATTGGTACCGTAAGAACAACAACGGTATCGTGCAACTTTTTTGTTGATTTTCTTCAACTTTTAATGATTTCCTTTTTCAGTGTCAGGGGTAGGGGTAGGGATGAGCTCGGTGCCAACCGATACAGATACCGAAAATACCGGTTACGGTACCAGTATATGAATGTAAAAAACGGTAGGCGCCAAAAGTCGGTACCGAATTTGTACTAAAGATCTTTCGGTTCGGAAAATTCAGTACCGGTACCCAGTACCATTTGCTTATCTCTGACCACGGGTTTTATACGAACAATATCATTACCATACAACTTTTTTGGTTGACCTTCTTTCGGTTATCTTTTAGTGTTTTTTTCTATATTTTCTTTTTATTCTTGTCAGCGTTTTCGTGCGCAACGCCCTCGTAGTGATTTCAAAACACATGTAAACACAGACTAAATAACAAAAGAAGTTTGCCGCAACGCGGTGATTATGAAAAAAACCTAGTTTCATGAAATACATGGATTTCTAACTTGTTGCCAAATAAATATGTTTGCTTTGGTAAAAGGATTATTGGATTTTAATAATCTCAACTATTCATCTTTGGCCACCGACAGTCTTAACTTAAAAAATAACAATTGGCAGTCCTAACTATTAACATATTGGCCTCCATTAGGCCCTGACTAACAGAATCCTAACGCCGTTAGTCTCCGTTCGCCGGAAAAATGTTTTTGGCCGGAAAACTCAACATTTTCGTCCCAAACCTCTTTGTAACCTTATTATGGACCTTTAAGAATCTTTTTTTAGTAAAAGCCCCAATTATTGAATTCGTCAAAAAACTCTTTTTTTCGCCGGAAAACTTATTTTAGGCCGGAAAACTTAACATCTTCGTCCTAAACATCTTTGTAACCTTAGATGAGACATTTAGAAACCTTTTTCGGGCTAAAAACGGTTTTCCGGCGACCGGAGACTAACGACGTTAGGGTTCTGTTAGTCAGGGTCCATTGGTGGTCAATATGTCAATAGTCGGGACAGTGATTATTTTTGAAGTTGAGACTGTTGGCGGCCAATGATGAATAGTTGAGATTACTAAAATCCAATATTCCTGGGTAAAAATCAAAGAAGAAAATTCTTTTTTTTTAATTACTATGACTCTTTTAGGGTAGGGTAACGGTACCTAGGTAAAGTTTTATAAATTTAAAATCAAGAGTAAGTTACAAAAATCGTCCTTTATGTATGTTACTTATTGCAAACTGTGTCCTTTATCTCCAATAATTACAGAAAACGTACTCGATGTTTGCAAATCCTTGCAAGTTATGTCCTTTAGCCCTAACTCAGTTAATTTTTTGTGGTTAAATCTGACCAAATTGACCCCACATGAGTCAGTACTACCATGTTACGCAAACCTACTTTAGCCGTTCTCATTGGAGGCCAACATTGACAAAATGAATGATAAATAAGCTAAGTCCATGACTCAGTACTATTCACACAACTAGGTAAATGTTATATAGTAAATCATGCCATACATTAACTAAAACATGATTTAATAAACGAGAACCATGCCACCATCCATCGGCCATCACTATTATGTGTCGCTTACACTATCGCCATCGCCTGTCCCACTAAAATAAATGAGTTCACCATCATCGTCGCCGGTCCCACTAAGATGAATGTGTTCCGTGTAATGCAATATTATTAGGAGAAACCAAAAAGAAACATATGATATGGAATATAAACTCAGTTAAAGAAACATTATTCTCTTTTTACAAAACAAAAAAATAATAATAAGAATAGCCATATAATTCTCAAAATCAAAGAGCATAACAAATAAATGAAATAGATAATCTAAACAAGTACTATAACCATAGATTACAAAACTTTGAACACAATCATACCATATATCGTCCAAACACTGCTTTAAAAAGACCTCACAACAATTTGCTTCTTTGTTAAATCAGATTGTTGCATCTTTAGTACTTCCCCAAATTGTAATTTACTGCTGCCAATACCAAACTCTTTTTGTTTTGATGACAATATATCACTACTTTTGTCCTCAATTATCTCATTGTTACTTTCATTAAAAACTTTAGTCTTCTCCAATCCCTTGGACCCATCAGAACCAACCTTTGATATTTCACCCTCATGTTCGTGTTCGTGTTCAGGTTCAGGTTCGGCTTCGGATCCAGATTCATATTCAGATTCCGTCTCCTCGGTTTTCTCAAAATTCATTGGGAACTTTGATTCATCAGGGATGGAACCAAGTACATTTTTTGGTCCAGAATTCGAGCTATCGGTATTATCAGAACCAGTGGATTGTAATCGAGAAAACTCCACTGCCGCTCTGGCGGCAGATGCTGCACAGGCTGCTGACTCAAAAGCAGCCTGTGCAGCATCTTCAACACCCTTGTATTTCATTTTCCCTTTTACGGATTCCGTGAAACTCAAAACATCATCAAAATCCAAAGCACACGAATTTCTCGCGGTGTCACCATTAGTTGATTCACCCTCCTCCTGCAACCATAATTTATTTTTTCACAATCGAAATTAAAATCCGATAACTTTGATCCAATCTGATTTTTGTTACCTCTGTATGACTCGGATTCTCCAAGTCTCCAAGTTTCAAAACTATGTCGTTCTCATTAGCGATTTCCTGTAGGGTCTTTATTCGGGTCTCCAATCTCGTCTGTCGCGGTGACAGTTTTTGTACCATCTAACACCATTAAAAAAACATTTACCATAAACATATAATTCAATATGTTATGTTATGTTACGTTATGTTATGAATATTTTTTGTTTGCTTACCCTTGTATTAACCCCACAACTATTTCGTAGCTCGATATCACCATGAGCAAATTTAAATTCCTTCCCATAACGAGCGGTTAGAATCGCACGAATCTCTTGAAGCTCGGGGAACTCCCCGCATCTTGGAGCTGCGAATATTAAGCTTGATACAGGTTCTTTAAGTTCATCCGGACAATACCTAATGTAAATTTACAAAAAAATGTTAATGAAAAAAAAATCATAATTGTTACAAATTAATATGTTAAAATAAAATGACAAAAAAAAAATAGTATGTACCTCTCTTTTTCTATGAGTTTGACCATTTGTATAAGTAGATGACAATATCCATCCACCATTGCAAGCACATCTAACATGTTTTGCTCCTTGATCACTTCACCAACCTATTTATTCCAAAAAAAAAAAAATGTAACATATTTGTGAAACGTTAATAAAAATAAGTTAATGAAAAACGCGAAAGAGGGGGTGGTACGCGAAGAAGAGCGTGTTCGTGGTGATTAAGGTTGAGGAGTTGGATGATATCAGAGCGAGCAACGGTGAGGCGAGCATGATGCTGGTTTTTGAGGATGGTTAGACGCGACATGGCGAGATTAACGGTGGCTTTGAACTTTTTGGTTCTGAAGTTTCGACCAAGGAGAGCATCGAGCTTTCTTCCCATGGTGTTGTTGTGTTGGTTTACTTGTTCTCAAGGATGAACACGAAAGGGAAGAAGCTTTCAAACACGGTCTTGTTTTGTTACTATTTTGTGGTGATGAGGATAGCCTTTATAGAGAAAAATCTACCCATTAAGTCTATTTGTGCGTAATTGAACACTTATTGTTTGAAAAAATAAATATGACTTTTAAAACTGGTTTTTACACCTTTTTAATGTTTCACCATGAGAAATATAATTATTTTTTTCTCTTTTGTCTAATTATGACCAAGTTGTAATAAACGATTGTACCATTTCCGATTAACGTGTAATTCTTTTAACAATATTTGTTTTTATTTTTGTTAAAAGTGTCCGCAATGGAGGTGTCACGGATGAGCACGGGCGCCACCGTGACGTGACATGGCATGGACGAGGAAGCCATGGATATTGTATTGCATGGGTTTGTCATAAACGATTGTACCATTTCCGATTAACGTGTAATTCTTTTAACAATATTTGTTTTTATTTTTGTTAAACGTTTGTAGTAGGCAAGGGCGTAGCTTTGTGGGGGCGGGAGGGGGCGGCCGACCCCCCGAACTTTTCGTTCAGTAGTAGAGAGTATGTAGTTTTCGAATAGAAATTTTTTGGTATATATGTTTTCGACCCCCCGGTTTTATAGAAAATTTTGGATATATACATTTTCGACCCCCGGTCGGAAATTTCAAGCTTCGCCACTGGTAGTAGGGTTGTTTTATGGTAACTGCAGTTTTACTCTGTCCGATTACCCGAAACATATTTACATGTTTACCCGAATCATACACATAAGCCTTTTCTTTTATTTTTTATATATTTTTGTCTTTGTAACAGAATAATTACTAATTTACTCTTTTTTTTTGTTTTTTATATTACTAATTTCATCAGGTAACATAATTATATAAAAACTGAAATGGTAAGAAATGTATTTGAGAATCTTTATGGGTAATTTTTAACAAACTAACGAGTATACCGGATATACAACTAGTAATTCTATGACACACATCTTACAAGTATTGAGTTGAGTATGAAACACGATTTTACGATAGGGTATGAGACTGAAATTACCAATATCAATATCTTACCCGTCCCGTTGTCGTCCCTATATTTAACAAACAAAGAAATATATTTGATGAAAACCTTCAATCTGTTCCAATTCGATATAAAGATATTAGAGGGGGTAAAGGGCACAATATTACAAATAATTCTATATTGTAAATGTCCAATTGATGAAGGAATCGTCAAACGACTTTCTTTGTCGATATATTTGATTATTGAAGGGTCAAATAAGTTTTAAATGGTCTTTATGTCCTAATTATATATTTAGGCTATGGGGTGTGGGGGCTCCATGGGGCTCCATCCCTGCCACATAAGCCATGTATAGCGCCCATCACCACACCCTCCAAGGGCGCCATTGATGGGGCTCCATGGTGCTAAAGCCCTATAAAGCCCTTCAGGTGGGGCCCACTAGTTCGACAACCAATCAAATGTTTTTTTTTTAATTTTGTTTAATAGGGGCTCCATCCACACCCTCTAAATTAAAGGGGGGCTCCATCGCTGACGTGGATCCTATGTGGACTTGATAAAGCCCCATGGGGCTCCATCCACACCCAATAGCCTTATAATCATAAAGAATATATGTTTTGGTGAATAAGTATTTTATGCAACTTACCTTAGTCGGTTAAGTTAGTTAACAAGGAAACGAATGCAACCTAAGACGCGTGAGTCGTGAATCGTGATGTGGATTTCAATTCTCGATTGACAAGTTGAACTTTCTCTTATTGAATATTTACACTTAAGTCCTCTTACTTTTATTTCGTTAGCGTTTTGGGAATAGTTTGCTAGTGTTTTTTTATGGGAGTAGACTATATTTATACCCTAGTATCTTCATTTTAAAAAGACTACCTCTTTGATAAATGGTTTGAAATGAGAACATCGGTTTATATAAAAATAAAAGTTGAAATTTAATTAGTGTTTTCGATTTATATATGTAAGAAAAAAAAGTTTAATTACGTGTTTTAACTCTACATTAAAGTTAATATTAGACGTGCATTGGTTTCACAATTGTGGCGGATACAATCGTGAATGTGGCAATGTCAACAACGAATGGTGGGTGGTGGTGTTAGCGACGACAGTAAAGGTGTCGGAGGAGGTGGTGGCAACAACGGTGACAACAAGCGGGTTGGCAAATGCAATGGGTGACGTTGACCCGTTTGAATTTTGAACTCTTTCTAAGTTATCAAATTTTAAATAAATTAGTCATTTTAACTTACTACATAATTTGAATGAGTTGAATCAACCTATATCAAGTAAATACAAAAGCATGGAAATACATAAAAATACGCATTGAAAATAATCCATTGAAAAGTTGGTGTAGAATTTTAAACAAATGATTTATGAATAAAAAAGAAGAAAAAGCAAAGTTTAAATTGTTTATTGCAATATTAATCAACAAGTAAATATAAATTCACATCAACATCAATAACTAAAATAAAATAAAAATATCACATCTTCGATATAACATGTTTGATTAGCAGCCATATGACATAATAACCACACACAAAGCATTGTTTTATGAGATTAATGTAAGATTAAATATATTTTATATTATATTTAATCTAGTAGCCATTATAATCATTTACATTATATGGATCAAAATATATAACAACCTATTAAATAATTAGTTGGTAATTGTTGATGGGCCTTATTACCATTATTAACTAATTAGGGTTTCCTCTTGGGTGCATATATAAGGAGAATAATGTGGAGGTTAGAGGGTTAGACAATTACACAAACCCTAATAACACATAACATCAAATCGGCCTCCCTCTCCTCAACCGATACCCTTTTTCGGTTTCTCTTATCACCATCATTAGATTGCACCCTAAGGAGGAACCAGACCAAGCTGACAATCATGTCAAACACTACTCCTGCGTCTCCATCTGGATTCTCTGCTGGCCTGTGCTGATGTAATCAAAGGTATGTTTTCATGTTTTCCATTATGTTTAAACAGAACTGACCAACATGTGGTATCAGAGCATATGTTGATTAGTCAGTTCTGTTTTCGTATCCATTATTCTGGGATTGAAATCTGGAAAACAGAAGTTTTGAAAACTCAATAAAACTCACGGTTGTTTTCGGGTCATATGTGCCGAGATCAATGTTTTCGGGAAAAGAATGTTTTTTAAATGACTTGGAATCATAATGGTAAATCTTAATTGTACCGAAATCTGTTTAAAGCCTTAAAATTCAGGTTTCGGGTTCCAGAATCATGTTTTTATTTTTAGGGTTCATCATGTGTTCTTAGGAAAATTCGAAATTCCTTTATGTTTTGGAATATAATTTGGATTTTTGAGTGTTATTTCCCTGTTTGATCCAATTTAATCTGTTAAGTTTATTCGAAAACTGTTAAAAGATATACAGTTATAATTTTCGAAATATTATGATAAAATTAGATCATCACTAAAACAGGAAACCATATCTCAAAATCCCTAACAATTCAAATTTTCGGTTATGTTTTCACATTAATAGCTGTAACAGAAGTTTCGAGACAAGTTTTAACCACCCGAGACAAAGGTCTCGACTCGAGACCACAAGAACTCGACTCGAAATCATAAGTGTTCTCAAATGTTTATAACTCGAGACAACGATTTCGACTCGAGATCATAAGGTCTCGACTCGAGACCACTGAGGTTTCGACTAAGGGCTTAAATCTGTACAACTCGAGACAAAGGTCTCGACTCGAGACCATAAGGTCATAACTCGAGACCATAAAGGTTGCGACTCGAGACCATAAAGGTCACAACTCGAGACCTCATAAGGAGTCGAGATCTCATAATTCACAGCAGTCGAGACCATGATTACGACTCGAGACACTGAGGTTGCGACTCGAGACCATTAATGAGTCGAGACCTCATAATGTTATAAGCTGAGTCGAGACTTGACTCGAGATCTCACTCGAGACCTCATAACTGACTCGAAACCTCATTATTTTAGGCTGTTTAATGTGAACTAAGATTTAGCTCGGGGCTACTAAATAATTGGTTTTTGTAATTAGTTAGTTAATTAATAAGGATCAAATAATGTTTTACAAAACCAAATTGGCTTTACTTGAATGAGCTTCTGATGTATCATTTCTGGCCAAAGCTGATTTGATGCATCTACTTATCATCCAAGTATTACGAAAGCTATGTTAAGTGTGCATCATAAACATGAATGTCTTAATATCTGGCCAAAGCTGATTTAATTCCTTCATAGATGGCATACTTAACGAGTGCATAACTAAAGTGATTGTTTCAATTCTGGCCAAAGCTGATTTGTCACAAATACTTTGCACACATGCTTAAATGATTACACTTCTGGCCAAAGCTGATTTGTTTTCGTTTAAGTAAAACTTTAAATAGTCTATTATTTTGATGTTAGTAATAGACATATCACAACCTCTTCACATAATGATCCTTATATTAATGATCCTTAATTAATTTTTATGATCATTTCGTCTGCCTTATTCTTAGTACCCATAATTTTACTCACTATAATTTTCTTCTATAAATCTATATCTCATCCACTCCAATTCTTAAACCTAAAATGTTTGTTTTATTTAAAGTTTCTATAAGAATTAGCTCTTAAATTAAATCATTGACTATTTCTTAAGACACGATAATCCTATTGCTCTCTTCTGATAAGGCACTACAGAAGAAAAGTAGAGCTTGATGATTAGGATAATTCGAACATGATGTCTCTTATGATAATCAAGAACTCTCTAACATAATTGCTATCACTAAAGTTATTCCAAATTAAGTCTTTCCTAAGACTAATCTATTATTGTGGAATAACCACAAGAGCTCCTAAGTTGCATGGCTTCATTTAAAATTCTAAACTATAAAGCTAAGTGGTATATGTGAATACATAATAATGTACAATACCATGACCCATAAAGTTAAGGGCTTACGCATGAAAATAAGTACATTTTTCCAGTACATTACATACTAAGATTTTCACTAGTACAATTTGATGCCTTATAGATCAACTATAACACTCAAAAGTACCAAAGTATAATGAGTGTGTTGATAAGCAATATATGTACATAGAAATAAATGTTTGAAACTGGAAAATAAGATGTTATTCACCTTACAACCACTAATAGTTTAAAAGAGGATTGTTCTAAGGTCCATAGACAAATTATAAGTGCTAATTCCAACTTTAAGGTTCTTCAAGGGAAAATCTCACTGCATAATTATGTCATTAGACTAGGCATAAGCAACGAGACTATCCATTATTCAAAAGAACAGTTGGATAAGTTAATTAGGTAGTCACTTACTAATGATATTTAAGTCTGATAATTTAATATTCCAATTAACACATGATTAGTTGACTCTAGTTCCATACGTTTCCTTACCAGAACTCGACAAATAACTAACACGAGAGTTAGTGACAAAATTAAATGTTAAGACTATAGGAACCATAATAAGCAATCTTCTAACAACGCTTTTCAACACCTTATATATTCTGAAGATTAATCAGAATATAGTATCATAATTAAGCAATGTTATGAAGATTGTGAGGTTTGCATAGTCAACATAAAGTCATACTTACCTTAAACTCTCATTTTATTTGTTCTAAATATCTGGATTGAAACATTACTAAGATAAAACTAGATGATACCTTACACTTTCACAACTTTTGTCATCATGCAAATGAGAATTTGACAAAAGGAAAAATGAGACTTATAAATTTCATCCATTAGAACCGAAATTCATGAGATATCATGACATGGTTAATGAGGATGATTTTTTATCTAATCTCATTCTAAGTGATTTTAAATCATGACGTTATAGCCCTAAATATTACTTGGCTTAAGGAATAAGTATGAGTTCATCATAAGTCATTCATTGACATTCGTGGAACTTATTCCAAATGGAATATTCAGACATAATTTATTTATCATTTGAAAGACTACCAACTTGTATCTAAATTTTGTCGCATATGGCCCACGGTCTTAGAAGAAATCTATTCATATACATACTTTATAAGATTTCTATTAAATATGTCCCTAAAGTTTCTTATGATATATGGACATTAAAGAAATCAAATAAAGTCTAACATATATATGATTGGTTCCCACGTCATGTAGCTCATTGAAACTTCTCTTGTAGCATCCTAGAGATATTAAAGATCAGTGGGAGCATTAAGTGTCTTAATAATAACTTGCAATAGTTGCAAGAGGTGGGGAGTGAAAACTTTATATTGCTTCAATTTACACCTCTTGTACAAGACACTGCTCCATCTTGACACTGTTCTATCATAACTTGTCTCCTTAAAATATAAAGCTACACTTACAAAAGTTTCATTGTTGCTTAATTGTGGGCACACTTAGATTTCTTACCTAAACTAACATACTCCTCAACAAGAGAAACTACAAAGATTGATATCATTAATTTGTTTTCTCTATTAGAATTTGTTGGTCGTTAAATATTGACCCTAAGCATGCTGAGTTCCTAAAGATTTCTAAGGTCAGTGGGAGTAGTCAAAGTCCTTATCATGACTTGCAAGGAATACAAGAGGCGGGGGGAAGAGTGTCATTAAATTTCACTCCGAATTTAACTCCGATTACACCTCTTGTACACCATACTGCACCAACTCATACAAACTTAGAATCCTGAAAATAATAGCAACCTAACCAAGAGCTAATCCATAAAACTGAAACTTTTAAACCCTAACAATCAACTCAGGAGGTCATCTAGGTTTAAAAACCTACTAACTTTGATGATTACATAACCTCCCTAACTGAAGCTGAAATGGATTTTGGAAAAGTTTACTGATCCTATCTCTTTAAATTAAGCCATTGGCGTCAATTAATCTTCTAAATGGAGTAAAACAGTTTTCTAGTAAAACTGATTTTATGTGTTCGTATAACGTTTGGGATTTGATTGAATTACCTAAGAGTGTTCATAACTAAACCAAATCCTGATACAAACGTTAAGACACTAAGAAACATGATTGATTGTCAAAGGTTATACTTAGGAAGAGATAAATTATCAAAGTTTTCTTTGAGGATCATCACTGTTCTAGTAGCTTATAATAGTTTAAGGCTACATTAGATGAACATTAAAAACAATTTTCCCTAACAAACTGGTTGACACATTTACATGTTCATAAAACAACCTGAAAGTTCTAAACTGAAGGTTAAAGAACACTTTGTTTGTAAGCCAATAAAATCCATGTGTGGGTTAATGCAAGCATCATAATGTGATGAAATCTTAACGTAATTATTTTCATCAACAATCAAGTGGATTAATGTACCTACCTCAAGATGGGTGTGAGCAACTAAATTAAACTTGTCTATATAGATGATATTCTTTTGACAAGTATATGTTACATAAGTCAAAGCATTGTTAACACAAACTTTGATATAACAAATCTCAGAGATATCTCTTACGTGATTGATATCATAACATACTGAGATAGACCCAATGGGATATTAGTTCCGTTCCATAAGTTTAACATTAAATGGGTCCTTACATATGTAACAATCAATACTGCTCTCCTTTAGAGGATAATATGGTAAATGAGATTATTTTTTACGCTTCATTAATTGGAAGCCTTATGTAAGTTTAAGTCTATGCTCGTTTAGATATTACTCACATTGCAACACACTAGATATGTCTAGATTAATGTGAAGCATCTAATGGAGTATTACAATATCTTTAAAAGAAACGAGAAGCTATAATTTGAAGAAGAAGTGAGAACTAAAAACAGGTTTATTACTCTAACTTTGAGATATTCAAAGATGACAAAATGTAATTTCGGGTATATCTTTATGTCAGCAGACAAAACCTATTTCATGGAGGAGTCATAATGCGCTGATATCAACAACCTAAGTAATAACGACATAATATAGTCACTAAATGTTGTTGGAAATTTATCAGTGGACTCATAAGTTTATTAACTCCATATAATTAATGTTTTGAAGACTTAGTGTGATAAAGTCAGCTACCATGACTCCTTGAACAGTAACAGTTCAAGAGGTGTTGCATTAATTTTCGATACGCAATTAATTATTCGTTTATGAACGAATTGAGGAAACTAAGTTTTGTATCGAATACATTCATGATATGCTTAAGGATCATATAACTGAAGGGCTGTTACCCATAAGTCTTATTAAGAGAGCTCATAGACGGGTATTAATTAATGGCCGTGCGCAATTGCATATCGTACTATGAATGACTAAGTATTAGTTAATTTTCCTCATCAGTTTGATTTTGTATGTCTCTAAGAATATGTCAAGTCGACATAATGGCATATAGACAAATAAAGTTACAAATTAAACAAAGGGCTTATGCATATTTTGATCATGACGATTAGGTTTTAAATTAAGGCTATAGTATGACTAATGGGGGTCCTGAGTCGCATAATGATTCAACGGCTGTATTTCTCTGCTATAGTACTTGTTTAAGGCTAAAATGAGTGTTAACTCCTGATCAGGCTTATCTAATACTCATAGTAAATGATTACTCGGCTAAGTGGGAGAATGTAAGATTAAATATATTTTATATTATATTTAATCTAGTAGCCATTATAATCATTTACATTATATGGATCAAAATATATAACAACCTATTAAATAATTAGTTGGTAATTGTTGATGGGCCTTATTACCATTGTTAACTAATTAGGGTTTCCTCTTGGGTGCATATATAAGGAGAATAATGTGGAGGTTAGAGGGTTAGACAATTACACAAACCCTAATAACACATAACATCAAATCGGCCTCCCTCTCCTCAACCGATACCCTTTTTCGGTTTCTCTTATCACCATCATTAGATTGCACCCTAAGGAGGAACCAGACCAAGCTGACAATCATGTCAAACACTACTCCTGCGTCTCCATCTGGATTCTCTGCTGGCCTGTGCTGATGCAATCAAAGGTATGTTTTCATGTTTTCCATTATGTTTAAACAGAACTGACCAACAATTAACCCTTTGTGAATATATATTATTAATTATTTAAACACAATCTTTTATATTTAAACATGTATCTAATTTCGGACATAATATGTTATTACTTAAAAACATGTCACGTTTGATTAATCTTGGTTTAATAACACTCCAAAACCAATATCAATTCATATATGTGGATGGAGGGTGGGACTGGGAGTCTTATTTCAAAGTCTTTTGAAGTTTCTTGGTAATTAGGCTTTTGTTTGACATGTAAGCTTCCACGAAAACAATCGACTTTAAGTTATAATCATACATTAAATTGATTGGGTCCTCTTGTGGGCACAAATCTTGAAAATAATGTCACTTTACGTAAGGTATCTTGAAGTTTTCCATTATATGACACAAGCTATTGTAACACCTCACTTCTATTTGAAATATCAATTCAGATTTTTCAATAATAAATATATATCACTTACCTCAAATAATAAAATACCATACCAAAAATATATCTAATTAAATAAACATTAAAGTTTATAAATTAATAAATATTAGTATTGGTTTTAATATTTGTTTTTATTTAATATATTTTGTTTCAATATTTCGATATTCAAGATAGTATATACCACAATATACAATAAGGTTACACAATTAATACTGATAAGGGTTTAAACTTTATTTGTTTCTTTCCTAACTATATGTATATTATTTTAAAGGTAAACGTTATTCTTACTCTGCTTTACACTAAAATTATAAACTAGTTTCTTGTCCAGATTTGAATCTAAGACCTCCCTCTAATAGGCATCATATGTCTTTACCAAGTTGATTAGCCACACATCAAGATGAACACCCCCCCCCCCCCCCCCTAAATTTATGTATGTTGAAATATTGGATTGGTTTTCACCGGTGGTTGTTTTACTGATATAAATGGTTGACGTTACACACATATGTGGATCATGTTATATGTGTATAGGGATATGGATTTACTTGTAGCAGTGTCGGACATATGAACTTTTTACCGAGATCATTTTACATACAAAATATGGTGAATTGGTATCATTCGACTGTCGGATACATAAAAATAACATATGAAAAAAATACAGTGTCATGTGTCACGATACAACATAGGCTTGCCAATGGTATGTGGTCTCATATCTACTAATGGATGTGAGTGGTCTCTTCAATTTTCCTTCCACAACTTGTAGAAGCTTGAGAAGGGTGTGGCAGGATTCCTTGGACAGGGTTTTTCGTCCATATAATATAAAGATCATATTTTGCTTTCCAAAATTAATATGAAAACACCATCATTGATTTCTAATAAGTGGCTGGTTTGGTTACTCGTTTCTTCTGAAGATTTCATACACATAAATACAGTTCAGTTCAATATATTACCGTTGCAAAAACTACTAGGGTCTATTTGGTATGGGGTAATTAAATTGACAGAGAAATGGAATCGACGAGGTAATGTAATGGATGAGATAATGGAATTGATAATTACCATTCTATGTTTTGTTTGGTTACCATATGTAAATGAAATGAACAATTACTTTTTGTTGTTTGGTATGTGAAAAAAGACGAAGGAAAAAAATCAGATGGTGGTGGTCAGTGATGGGCGATGATGGTGCGTGGTGTCAGTTGTAGCGGCGGCGGTGGCGGTGGCGATGGTGGTGGCGGGAGTGCTCGGAGGTGGTAGCGGTGGGCGGTGGTGGTTGATAGCGGTGGTGGAGGTGGGTGGCAGCGGTGATCGGAGGTGGCAATGGTGGCGGCGATGATCGAAGGTGGGTGGTGGCGATGATCGGAGGTGGCAGTGGTGACAGTGGGTGGCGGCGACGACGGTGGCGGGGACGAAGGTGGGTGGCGGTGGTAGGTGGTGGCGGTGGTGGCGGGTGGCGTCGGAGGTGGGTGACGGCGACAGATGGCGATGGTGGTGGTGGTGGGTGGTAGCAACGGTGGTGGCTTGTGGTGTTGTTAATGAAGGGTGAAGAAGGAATGAAATGAAAAAAAAAACAGGGGACGAATGAAATGATTTTGAGGGAATGAAATGCATTTTGAAATGGACGATTCCATTCCATCGACCAACCAAACACTCTTTTTTTCATGCCTTCACAATGGTCCATTCCACCTCTCATTCCTGCATATCAAACGCTACCCTAATTTTTTTTAAGGTGGCTTGTTTAATTCCTCACATGTGTTTGACATTTTGATTATTCGCTTAAAAAAATATAGAGTCATTTTATGATGATAATAATAATAATAATAATAATAATAATAATAATAATAATAATAATAATAATCTTATTGTTATGGGTGGATGAATAGGTACGTTCATTCTCCAATTCAGTGGTGAAGCTTTACCGTCTGTAATAATGTTCACCACCGGGTTTCGCAGGCCAACCATTTCAACCTTTACATCACCAAAGTTGATGAAGAAGCGAGCTCCCAATACATATCCCAAAAACAAAAATATGGGAACAAGTATCCAGGGGATTGAGAGCGGAAACTCATTTGCATCGCCGGCTTCAGCGACGGGTTGAGCTTGAGGTAGAACCACATAGCAGCATTGGGTGGAGCTTGAGTTTGGGGTTGAGGACGAGCCGCATCAGTTGCGGCGGGTACAGGATGTTGTCGAGATCTAGATCGAGTTTGTAGTTTTATACCGGAAGCCAAATTTTTTAGAAGTATTTGGGATTTTTGAAAAATAGTTTTGAGAAGTATTTGAGATTTTTGAAGGATAGGAGAAAACGAATAAGTATGATGGTTTGAAGGATGCAAAAAGAAGAAGTTGGAGTGTATAGTATAGGTGTTTAAAAACATCTGGATTCGAAACGGAATTCGAAATATCTGAAATTTTGGATATCCGAGATTCGGATTCGAATGTGTATTTCTAAAATTTTCGGATAATCGGATTATCCAATACCCGAAAACTAATGTATACCTTTTTTAAATATATATATATATATATATATATATATATATATATATATATATAGGGGACCGCTAAAATGAGAACCAACTCCAATTGTAAGAACCGTGAGAACTTTTTGATCCGGGGCGAGTTGGACCAATTTTTTTTTTCATAAACGTAGATGCTTGTATTATAAACACATTTGTAAAAAGAAAATTCAAAAAAAAATGTCGTGAGTGTAGTTTTGAGCACCACAAGTTTGTGTTTACGGGTACCGTAAATTTTAAATAAAATTTATGGGTCCCGTAAACGCAAACTTTGGGTGCTCAAAACTACACACCCGACATTTTTTTTTTTTGAATTTTTTTTACATATGTGTTTATAATACACGCATCTACGTTTATGAAAAAAAAATTGGTCCACCTCGTCCAGTACGGTGTAGTTCTCACGGTTCTTACAACTGGAGGTGATTCTCGTTTTAGCGGTCCCCTATATATATATATATATAGTGGAGATTTCAAATGAGAAAAAATTCTTTATAAGAAGAAAAAAGAAGAAAGTTCAACCAATAGAAATGTTTCATTAGACTTCATTTAATATTTGTATTTAATGTAACTATAAGGGTATATTGGTAAACTTGCATACATCATTAATTGGTAGTTTCATCTTTAATAACTAACTATATTAAATTTGTAACTTATTTTTAAGATATATATTTTTCTCAAAAAATAAAAATAAAAATTCATTTATAGTGTAGGATAAATACGAGGCGTGTAGGATAAATTACGAGTTGTGTAGGATAAATTTCAATATGTGTATGATAAATTTCGAAATGTGTAGGATAACTTTTGATGTGTGTAGGCAAATTTTTTTAGTGTGGAGGATGATAGTCTTAATGACTAATTAATTAGTTAAACATAATAATAAATGAGATGAGAAAAAACTATTTAGTGTTTAACCATTGTATCCTTTTGTTCTTTTTATTCTTAATAAAATTTTCTTCTCAAATGAACCTTCCCCTCTATATATATATATATATATATAGAAACGGGATCGGGAGAAAACGCTCAAAAGTGTGAGAACAGTGAGAACGCTTCCTGGCCTAACACGTGTCACACCGCTTAGAGAAGGGCGGAGGGGTTTTTTTGTCTTTTCATCTTCTGCTTTCCCAGTTCCGCTTTTCCTAATATTGTTTTAATTTTTGGTTTTTAAGATTTTTGGCGTTAACCAAATTCAATAATTTATGGCGTTTAATGGTTTCATTGTATCAACATTTTGGCGTTTATGGCGTTTATTCACATCGTATGCCATTGGAACCCAGGGGGCAGGAAATATATATGAATGGCGTTTTTCAAGGCGTTTTAAACAAGATGGCCCATTGTTCTATTATTTTTTATAAACATTTTGGCGTTTGGGTTATCTTGGCGTTTTACAATTGTTGAATTATATTTCAGGCACAGTAAAAAAATACAAGCGAAGAAAATAAATTAAAAATCCTAATCGGATCTCTCTTCACAATATTCACTGTCATCAGTCTCTTTGTTCTTTAATACTACAAGAACTGACACCAAAATATGGCGTTTTATGTAAAACTTAACAAACCCATCGGTTTGATTATTTTGCCTGCTCGTTTGTTGAAGTGGTTTTTTTTTTGTGGATGTTTGGGGACATAGATCTATGACGTGTGGGTGGGTTTTTCGCTTTTTTCTTCATGTTAATCTTCATCTTTATCATCATCCCACTCTTCAGTGTCATTGATCTTTTCTCCTCATCCAAGCCTTCTTCAAGAATAAAAAATACAAAATGCCATATGACTAGCATTAGTATCTTTTTCTTGAATTTTTGTCCATCTCATGCAGCAAAATCTTACTGAGTTACCCGCATCCCCTAACAATTCATTCAGTGAAACTTGACGAATAACAATACTGAATATCCAAGAAAGCATATTAGCCATCTTTGATTTTTTTTTTTGGCGTTTTACAGTGAGTGGTATTTTAGTAGTATTGGCGGTTGTTTTTTTTGTTTGATCAAATGGAAGTTGCTGAGATGTATCATTTTATAAGATCTCTTTTTGGCGCCTAAGTTAGGCGGTGCGTTATTATAATAAAGTATTCGTCTTTTCAGTTACTGTTTGTAATTATTGTTTTTGACAAGCTTTATCTCTGAAGTCTGTAACACGTCCCATCTTTCAAGTTTGGCGTTTTAGATTCTAATATAATAAATTTTCCCTATCTTCAGTTTTTATGATTTGAAGTTACCGTTTTCTAGTTACTTTTTCAAGTTTGTTTTTTTTTTTGGGTTTATTGTAATACTTTTTCAAACTAATTTTATTATAGTTGGGAGTTTTTGGTGGCGTTTAACGGGATGATATCGTTTAAACAAGCATTTTGGCTGTTTTGGCGTTTTAATTATATATGGCGTTTTTATTATACAACAATCAACTGAAAAGGAAAAAAAAAGAATACATAAAAAAAGTTTTTTTATAATACTTGTCCAAAGTAATTTTATGATGGTTTGATAAACGCCAAAGGTGTAAGCCATTGCCTTTTTGGCGTTTTTATTAGATGTGGCGTTGTTTATTAAATAACAATGAACTGGAAAAGAAAATTAAACAAAATAAATATTGATCTTCAAATCTTCACTGTCACCGGTCTCTTTCTTCTTATGAAGCATCTTCACTGGCTATTTCGACTTTCGTTTGAAATCAGCCTCCTTTTCTATAATTTTTGTCCATCTCATGCAGCAAAATGTTATTGAGTTTACACCCTTTCAGCCAAAATGTTATCTTTTTTGGCGTTTTACCGAGAAAAAGAACGACACAAAATAAACCATCTTAAAACTGTAAATTTGATCATGCTAAAATCAATAAAGTGTTGCTGTATGGTGTTGGATAACATTGTTAATCCCCAGTTAAGAAAGATAACTGACAATGTTGTCCACACCATACAGCTACACTTTATTGAGAGCAATATATTTGATGTTTGGGTTTTCTAGCGTTTATCAGTCGAATGGTATATATTATATATGGCGTTTGGGGTTTTTGTTTGTGTTTTTTAATTGAAGGTCTGAGTTGTTGTATATATATAGGATTTTTTTTGGCCGTTTTTTTAGGCGTGATTTTACTATAATTAAGTTTGGCGTTTTATATCTAATGGCGTTTTTAGTAGAATGCTGTGTGATTTTTGTTTTGGCGTTTTATTTTCATGAGATGGCGTTTTGTTTGGAGTAGTCAAAAGACGCTTTTACCCTTAATGAAGCGCGTCCACGTAATAAAATTGATGTTATTTAAGAAAATGCCACCGCGCCAATCTAGTCCATAGATTGTTTTGATCGGACGATCGATAAGCGTTCTTACCGTTCTCACACTTTCTACCGTTTTCTCTAAATCCCGACCCTATATATATATAGTATATGAGCACTTTTTATAGTTTGAAATATATTAAAAAATAGTAAATAATCAGATTCAGATGTGGATTTATAAAAGTTCGTAGTTTTTAATGTTCAGAATTTGGAAAATCGAATAAAGGTTTAGCTTTAGTCTATGCACAAAACGAATTTTCTTGAATATTTTTATGAATTCGGATATATCTGAATCTGTATCCAGGGGCGTACCTACATGTATGTAAAGGTGGGCGGACGCACCCCTTGAAAAAATAAAATTTAGTGCTAAATTCCCGGTAAAATCCCGACCGCACCCCTTGAAAATTTTCGTTCGCACCCCTTGGAAATTTTCGACCGCCCCTTAGGAAAAGAAATCTTATGAATTTGTAAAAAAATTACGTAAACACTGATTTTTTTTTTAAAATACAACCTAATTAATTTTTCACTTAACTAATTAACTTTCACTTAACACAATTAACTTTCTCTTAACCTTTAACCCAATAAACACACCATAACTCAAGCCCAACCCAACCCAACCCAATCTAATAATCTAATTTGAACTAAAATATAATAACCCAACCCATCGCAATTTCGGCCACCAAACTCATGAAAACAGCATCTCATCACTATTTTCGGGTATGGTTCGATTATTTTTTAGTTTTCTTGTTTTATTTGGATTTTTAGGAGAAATACAATTGTTAAAAAAGTTTGAAATTTTAGTTGTTTTGTTGTTTTTTTGAAACTTTAGTTGGTTGATTTTGTTGTTTTAGTTAAAGTTTAGTGTGTGTTTAAATGGTTAGTTAGAAGGAATCAACAATTAAAACTAGGGCTTGATTTTAAAGTTAAAAATTATGAAATTTGGTGATGATTGTTTAAGTGTTGAAATTAGTTGTATATGTTATATAGAGAAAGACTTGCTTAGAAAAAGTAGCTATAGATGTTTTGATAGATTTCAAAAAATGAAAACCCGTAGAGCGACATTTTAAATATGTTTGTAACGACGTTTGACGTGTTTTTGATAATTATATAAATTTTAGCTTGATATTCTTGTGTTACATGACCCGACCCGATATGAACTGGATTTTTTTTATATACCTAGAGGCCTAAAATCTTTAAAAATATTCCGCACCCCCATGAAAAAATTTATGGGTCCGCCACTGTCTGTATCCTCTATAACGTGGGTTGTTTGAGGCTAAATAACGAGTTTTATCTCGTTTCAAGCTCCGGATATGTTGTAGGAGGCGGTGGCAAATGAAGAAACCTGAAACCCATCAACGTCACGTATGGTGAGGTTCAAGCTCACCATGTCGGGCACCGGGTGCAATAAACCCATTTTTTAAACCACTGAGTAGTAAGCGAGCTCCCAATTCATATCCCAAAAACAAAAATACGGGAACAAGTATCCAGAGGATTGAGAGCGGAAACTCACTTGCATCGGCGGCTTCCACGACGGGTTGAGCTTGAGGTAGAACTGCCACAACAGCACTGGGTGGAGCTTGAGTTTAACAATTTTATTATGGTAAAAGAACTGTTGAAAAATGATCATTAGAAAGCTACATACCACCTATCTATATATAGGCATACATAAGAAAAGGAAATAAGACAATATGGTCAAAACAAGCTAGGGAGAAGGCATGGGCAATGGACAAGGGAAAATGGGTCAAAGAGAGGATTTGTAGGGATTGGGAGACCACATGTAAATTAGCACATTTCCATCTATTAAAATATGTAAGGTTCTTTACTCCCCCTCAAGTTGGAGCGTGGAGATCCGTAATGCCCAACTTGCCAAGTAAATTGCGGAAGCGGTTGGTACCTAATGGTTTAGTGAGGAGATCGGCAAGCTGCATTGTTGTATCTATTTTCATGGTTTGAATCTCTTTTAACTCGACACGTTCACGGACAAAATAACAATCCATTTCAACATGTTTGGTGCCTTCATGAAACACGGGGTTGTTTGCAATGTGCCTGGCTGCTTGATTGTCACAAAACAATTGTGTCGGTCCTTTTTTAGGGATATCAAGTTCCTTTAAATGCCATCTCATCCATATAATCTCACTAACCACGGCCGCCATGGCCCGGTATTCAGCTTCGGCTGAAGATCGAGAAACCACCGATTGTTTCTTTGATTTCCAGGATATAGGAGCGCCTCCCAGGAGAAGTAAGTACCCGGTTCGTGACCTCCGTGTGAAAGGACAACCAAGCCAATCCGAGTCACAGTAAGTGATGAGGTTGGTGCCGCCCTGCTTTGGTAGAAGAATCCCTTGTCCAGGAGTGCCTTTGAGGTAGCGAAGGACTCGATTGGCAGCCTCTAAATGACTAACTCTTGGGTCACCAACGAATTGACTCAAAATATTGACGACATATGCAACGTCGGGTCTAGTAGCCTGAAGGTAAAGGAGTCTTCCAATTAATCATCGGTATTGGTTTGCATCGACTTGAGCTTCTTTATCACATTTATCCAATTTCAAATTTTGTTCCATTGGGAACTGACTCGGACGACAACCAGTCATTCCCTTATCCTCCAAGATGTCTAAGATGTACTTGCGTTGGCTAAGCACAAGGCCCTCTTTGGTGCGAGCTACCTCGATACCCAAGAAGAACTTCAATACTCCTAGATCTTTGATGCTAAATCGTTTGTCTAGGAAGGTCTTGACGTTTTGCATTTCTTCCATATTATTCCCAACTAGTATGACATCGTCAACATAAATGAGTGCAGCCATGAATACTTCGTCTGTCTTCAATAGGAACAAGGAATGGTCCACCCCCGTTTGGCGGAAACCGATTTCAAGTAAGGACTTGGTAAACTTTTGATACCAATTCCTCGATGCTTGTTTAAGACCATAAAGCGACTTCTTGAGCTTGCAAACACGTTGGTCATTTTATCTCACAAAGCCTTATGGAATTTTCATGTATACGTCTTCATGAAGATCTCCATGTAAGAAGGCGTTGTTGACGTCAAGTTGATGAATGTGCCATCCGTTTTTGACCGCTACGGCTAACAAGGTTCGGACCGTGACTAGTTTGGCTACTGGTGCAAAAGTTTCATTAAAATCAATGCCTTTTGTTTGGGTGAAGCCTTTTGCCACGAGACGCGCTTTGTACCTTTCAATTTCTCCATTGGGTTTGTATTTTATCTTGTAAACCCACTTCGAGTCGATGGCGCGCTTTCCTTCGGGAAGCTCTTCGAGGAACCACGTTCCATTTTCTTCGAGTGCTTGAACCTCTTTCTTCATGGCCTCGACCCATTTTGTAACACCCGTATTATTTAATTGGGACTTTAATATATAATACACATTTTAAAAGATAATACTTCATTTTCTAAAGTTATACAAAACGAAAGTTTACTTAATAACCGTATTCCAGTTAACTACCAACTAATTTCAAAATCCCAAAACATCAAGTTAAGTGATTACAACATAAAACATTGTTTTCAACAGGATTAGATAAGCGCGGAAGCTTCAAAATATAGTGTTCGGTTCTTGAATTGTTGCTTGATCGTCATCCGGAGTATGATCAACATCACCTAAGGTCAAAACCACAAAAATTGTTAGTTTTGACAACATAACGATACGTAAATACAAGTTCTAGTGCCCAACCACGAAAACAAAACAAAAATGCAGCGAAGTGGGTCTGTCGAGCCCCGCTACAGATCATGTCCTGGCTTTCGTGGCCCGCGACAGACGTCGCGTGACACGACGTTGTGCCTGTTTTGGCATCGTGTAGCGCGAGCACCCCTTTTAGACAGAAGGTTTGCAGCCTTGAGCTGCATATTTGCCCAGCTAATAAACACAATTCCAAAATATCCATAATTAATCATATAACATAATGTAATGGAATCACGGTTACATACTTGCATAATTTCTCAACATTTGTTTCTAACCATAATTACCCATTCCCGGGCTTGTCAACCTTAGCGTATCTCATCCATTCCATGATTTACGCTTTTATAATTCAAATTTAATGAGTGACGTTTAAGTCACTTCGAGCACTATCATTTCGACCATTATTTGACCCGTTTGGTTGTCTAATGGAATTCACCATTTTATCAACATACCAAACTTATTACCACAAATATTTTAACCTGTTTATTTATCTAGTGAGTTACATCACTTTATTTACATTCCAAAACGACTAATTAAACCATATCATCAACCAACATATCTAATTAACTATTTTGACCCGTTTGGATTGTCGAGTGAACTTCGTGACTTCTATGACATACCAAACTCACATTTGACACTACAATCTCATCAACATTTCTAAGACAATTGTTTATGCATATTGTAACAAAACCGAAAGTTACGTACCTTTAAAGCGCTCCTTCCAAACGCGTGTCTCCACTGGCTTGTCCACTCGACGATCCGGAATCCTTGCCTATAGAGTTCAACCAAACATTGTTTAGAACTCCTTTCACAATATATCACGCATAATTTGCCGTATAGCTTAAGCATGCGTTTTTATCCCAATTTTCCCTATGTTAGCTTTCTCTTAAGCGTTTTAACAAACACCTTAAGGGCGTAATTTTACACATTTATAATCAAGTTCATAACTTGTTATTTTTGCTAAATATAATCATACATTTTAATTCCATTATGTCATGCATGCATATTATTATCAAAATCATCTTGTAGAAATCAAGTAACACCACTTTTGATAGTTATAATTCTTGTGTTCATCCTATTTCTACAAAACCCATTTAACCTATAAATGGATTATCATGAATTTCATAGTTTGAACATAATTTCAGCAAGTTATCAACTAGGATTCACTCCTAGACTTGTTTTCATTACAAGATTCATCTAAACATCACATAATCAAGCTTCGATTTTCGATTTCACAAATCATCAAGAATTTGAGATGTAATTAAACGATAAAATTTAGCATACCTTATGATCCCTTCAACGAGGTGATCACGAATTTGTGCTTAGATTTCGATTTGGAATAGATTTGAGCCTTCAATTTGATGGAAATAGCATGAACTAGGGTTTTGTGGGGGAGCCCTGTGTCGCCCCTGTGCTTTGTTCGATCCAGACAACACACACAAGTGTGTGTTTGGATTTTGATTTTTGTTTTAATAAAAACTAGTTTAGTTATTTAACACTTTTGGCCCCTCCACTATTAGTTTTTATTTTATTTTGGGCGTGTTTAATTAATTCCCATATTACTACAAAATCTTTAACTAACTAGGTTATTTTTATTCCTAGTTAGTTTATTTTGTTTATTGCCACATTAAATTATAATCACAGATTTATATTTTCGGGGTGTTACAAGTCCACCCTCCTTAAAAGGGTTTCGTCCACGAAACCTTCTTTAAGTAGTCATTTGGTTTGGACCAAACTATCTTAGTTTTGTTTTTCAAGGCATTCTTTCTTTTCTAGTATAAAGTATTTCATTCTTATTGTCATGTGCGTCTTCTAGGCATATGTCCTCATGGACTGTAACCTTTTATCGTTGATTTCCTATCTTTTTCGCCCATTTGACCGAGTTATCTCTTGACCACCCGGTCACTGTGTCCGTCAGCATGTTTACATCACGTTAATCCTATATTGCCAAATGCTTAACATTGGTCACAGCATTACGTTGACTATAAATTGCTTTACCGGGTAAACTGATTAGTCACCATTTTACTTCATACCTCGTCAATCGGGTATACTATTTTGCCGTCATCGGCCCTTTGCGTGCTTATAATTTCGTATCTAGTAACTCACATCACGTCATGTTTAGTTTCATGTCGGCGTTTCATTACTAAGAACCTTTCTTTTGTATGCATCGTCTTACACCCATCGGCGTTAAGACCTATATTCTTTAGTATTAACCATTTTCTAATTTCCCTCATAATATACATATTTCTTAAACGTTGTTTCTCACTAAAACCGAATTTTCTAGTTTAACGTTTTTTCTCTTTAACTTATGTCAATTACCCTTATTTGGGAATTGACGACAAGAATTTATTCTTTTCTGCTATTTTATTACACAGGGAATCGTAACCAGTTCTCATGCTTTACCCCAAGTGACTCATAAATTTTTTTGCTTAACCTCGTAGGTTATTTCGTTAGGCTTGCACCCCGTTCTGGTTTATTTTCTTCTATTGCTCATGCGAGGTTCATTTAAACCTTTAAACCCTTACATGGTTTATAATCCCGAGGGTTGTGATGATTCCGTAGATCATCTTTTACTCGTGTCATTTCGTTTCGACATTGTTTAATTCGTTTTATTTTACTAATCCCTTATACAATCACACCTATCAATGTGATCGTCGTTCTTCCTCATAAGGATTTTATTATTAGCATGTTACTTGGATAGTTACCCACACCCAAGTTTCTAAGTCCTTATTTATTGATACTTCATTATTAGCTGTAGCGAATAATACGTATTACCCGTTTAGCTTCTTTCTCGAGGATATTTCTGTCCAAGTCTTAAATTTTCTCATTTTTGACTTTAATCCATTGTAATAATAGCGAAATCAATTTACTTCGTTTTATTGTTCTATATTGTTGTATGGAATTTGTCCACATCGTTTATTGTTACAAACGATGTTTCTACATGTTTTATTTCGTTTGGCCAAGTCCATAACCATGTCCTTGTTATTTGTTACTATTACAATGTCCCGGGTTCGGGTGTTATTACGATCCTTTCCAATACATTATTTATTTAATTTATTAAGTTTCCGGGTTCGAGTGTACGCGCACCCCTTTCCATGACAATATTTATCACGACTGTTTTCGCTTTGGTTTCTCATACTCACCATTGTTTATTTTCTTATACATACATATATATATTATAATTCACTCATTTCACTACTCATATATGCCCATATGCAACTATCATTCGCACTCGTATCGAATAAAATTTGTGTTAAAATTGAATTCACAAGAAACATACCCGAAACGACATCAGGTTCTATCTTTACTTCGGCTGCGGTTAATTGGAAGGATCTGGACCTTGCCTTTTGTGCCTCCATCTGCATATCCTTCTCATTCTTTTTCCCGTCCAACTCCGGGCACTCCGACTTTTTGTGACCCGGCTGATAGCACTTATAGCACACCAAAACTTTCCTCGGACATAGCGCGGCCGTATGCCCTGTCTTTCCACATATGGGGCATGGTTTGTCTTTAAAGCAACATTCGCCCTTGTGCCCCTTTCCACAAACTTTGCAACTCGGTGATCCACCCTTCGCATCCGTCTTCTTTACCATCTCAGTCATTCGAGCCTTCTTTATAGGGCTCGAGTTGACATCCATTGCCCTTCGTTCGCCTCGTTCAATTTGCTTTTTGAGTTCAATTTCTCTTTCCCGAGCCGTATTTATGATCTCGGTGAGCGTCTCATACTTGGAAGGAGTCATAAACTCCCGATATTCAGCACTTAACATATTATAATAATAATATATTTTCTGCTCCTCGGTAGTTACTAGCACATCGCGGAATCTCAGCTTATCCATGAAAATACCCGTGATTTTATCAATCGTTTCACCCTTTTGCCTTAACTGGATGAATTCCTCCTTGATTCTGTTGATGACCGCCTTGGGACTGTGATGTTTAAGGAATGGTACCTTAAACTCGTCCCACGTCATAACCCTTGCCGCTTCGGCTCCAATCTCCTTCTTTTTGTTATCCCACCAATCCTTGTCTTGACCTCTTAATTGACCCGTTCCGTAAGCCACATAATCGCTTACGTCACAGTGGGTCCTTTCAAATACCCCTTCAACATCACTTAGCCATCTTTGGCATATTATCGGGTCAACTTCCTCGTTTATAAATTGGCGGTTTACACGCCATAAACTCTTTGTATGAACAACCCTTACGTTCTCCGGATTTTTCTTTCTCAAGGTTGACATTGTCTTCCAACATTTTAACCCGTTCCTCAACTAACGAAAGTACCATACTTTGGATTTTGTCTATGAAACCGGATATACTATTCTTGATTGCCTTCCCCACTTCTTCGGCAATCACCTCTTTCATTTGTTCGGTGACTATCGGCACCGCATCATTGTCACTCCTTTCCGTCATTTTGAAACTGAAATGTTTATACCAATTGTTAAACATTTCATTTATAACGTATACTTTATTTTCTTCGGTTTTGCCAAGTTCACAACTTGCTTTAACCATTCTCATCTAGTGCACTTTCCGGGTTTGAGTGTGTTAACGCGCTCTTCCCGTGCACATTAATTCACGTCTCCTTTTCTCACATATGATAAGATCTACTAAAGTAACTAATTCTTACCGATGATTGATCAAGCTTGAACCGAACACACTTTGTTGACAATCTTGAGCTCTGATTACCAACTTGTAACACCCGTATTATTTAATTGGGACTTTAATATATAATACACATTTTAAAAGATAGTACTTCATTTTCTAAAGTTATACAAAACAAAAGTTTACTTAATAACTGTATTCCAGTTAACTACCAACTAATTTCAAAATCCCAAAACATCAAGTTAAGTGATTACAACATAAAACATTGTTTTCAACAGGATTAGATAAGCGCGGAAGCTTCAAAATATAGTGTTCGGTTCTTGAATTGTTGCTTGATCGTCATCCGGAGTATGATCAACATCACCTAAGGTCAAAACCACAAAAATTGTTAGTTTTGACAACATAACGATACGTAAATACAAGTTCTAGTGCCCAACCACGAAAACAAAACAAAAATGCAGCGAAGTGGGTCTGTCGCGCCCCGCGACAGATCATGTCCTGGCTTTTGGGCCCGCGACGGACGTCGCGTGACGCGACGTTGTGCCTGTTTTGGCGTCGCTTAGCGCGAGCACCCTTTTAGACAGAAGGTTTGCAGCCTTGAGCTGCATATTTGCCCAGCACCAATTTTTCACGATTTCAACTTGAAAAGCTCAATACTTTTTATCTAGGCGTCCGTTTTAGGTGATTCTTTTTCCTATGCGCCTGTAATTAAATTACCGACGCGTCTATTATGATCATTATGTCAAAAATTGAATGTACGGGCTGAAAGTTTATAAATGCCTTATGTAACACCCCGTGTTTCGGAAGTCAAAGTCAAAGTCAAGATTGAAGTCAAAGGAAGAAAAGATTGCTAATTGCGATATGTCTCTCCTTGCTCAATTCCTGTTTTGACTTCTTTGACTTGTAATTAGCCTATTTTTGTTTTCGCTTTAGTTGTATTATGTGGAGTATCTATTAATAATCGCATAGTAATCGCTATTTATCGCTTGTTTAATCGCTTTATTGCTATCGCAATCGCACTAGCAACTCGAATTACGCATTTTGGTTATTGTTATACGTGTGTGTGTGCCTTATGTGTTACTTGTGCAAGTTTATTTATGTTATGTGTGGTAATAAATCGAAACGCAATCGAATCGCAAACGCTAAACGAATACGAAATAAGGATGCTTGTATGTTGATATAGTAGTTGGGATTAAAAGTAATTTGACTAGGAAATTCTATCGCATCGCAACGCTCGCAATCGCAATCGAAACAACAAAACTCGTCGCGCCGAACACTCGAACCAAACAACTGATCGATCAGGAGGCCAGCCGATCGACCAGCCATTCGATCGACCAGCCGCTCGATCGGACATCTGTTCGACCGGGCTGCCATCCGATCGACCAGCTCCTTTCCATTTCGGGTAACCCTATAAATACCCCTTGTCACCATCATACTTTCCACTTTTGGCAACTGACGTCCGACCAGCGCTTTAACCTTGCTATTTCTTCGATTTCTCGCGATTCCGGTAAGATCTCGTCCTAAATCTTGTACTTCCTTAATCTACACGCACTCCTACACCTTTCTATCTTTTGAATCTTAACTTTTAACCGTGTGACGTGATTGTCGTGGGTCACGCAAATTTAATCCCAATAACAACTATAGATAGCGGTAATAGGGTATCGAACTCAGGGAGTATGTGGAAAGTGTGTTGATTTTATAGCTTTGCGATTAAACTACAATTAACCTAATTTGCAGAAATTAAAATTCAAGAGCTGATTGTTTTGATTTTAGAAAACTAAATTAATAACTAATTGCGAATCAAAATTGGTTGTTAAGCAGATTAAGAGAAAGCGATCATCCTAAACTTCCGGTTTGCTTTTGACAATTGTGTTAAATTCACTAGAAAGAATCACATAGACATGATTCATGTATGATTGTTTGTTGTGATAAAAGGGAACTAAGTACTCGGATTATGAAAACGCGAGGTTGTTACCCGATAACCAATTGATTAATATCTAACCCTAATCCCTCCCGTGATATCTCGATTGTTAGCAACACCAAGAACGTACGATTTAGGATATGATTATAACATCAATCAACAATTTACAAACAAACATTCACACACCATAATAAACAAATGCATTGCAAGTCTATTATTCTAGAAATACGAATCCAAACACAAAAGTCATAGACAAACCTTCAATTCAGGATGATCACCATAAGTTTAGCCGGACATAGCTTGGTGAATCATCATAACAACAAGTTTAGTGTTCATATGAATCGAAAACATCAACCGAATGTTAGAAATTGTTTGCAACCAAGTACCAACAGCCAAAATCGCCCCTAGGATCTTCTCCAACCGACCAATGATGAGAATCACCCAAAAGACACCATAAAACTGTTTTTTAATGAGCAGTTACAAAATTTCGCGTTGCCTCCACCGTAAATTACGGTGTCACCGTAATTTACGGTGGACATAATAATGTTACGGTGAAAGTTGTCTGAGTTACGGTGGGATAATGGCCAAATTCATGTCCACCGTAAATTACGGTGGGATCGTAATTTACGGTGACACCTCTTTTCTTTGTGCCTCACCAAGGTTTATGTGTTGTCGGTCCAAGATGTGCCGCCCAAATCCATATGCGGCCCACTATGTTCACATTTAATGATGATGATTCCTGTTGTTGTTGTGTATTACTGTTGAGAAGTCAAAGTCCACGTGATGCCTCTGCCAAGCCCAATGATCATGATATATGTTGATGGAAAGTCAAAACCCTCACAACACATGTGCATCTCTCGGCCCAAGTGTCGACCCCCTATTTGGCCCACTTGATGATAATGATTTGTTGACAAGGCCCAACCGCTCAAGTCCACGTGAAGTTGCTACGATTTTTGTCTGCCGCCAAAATAGTCCAATCCCTCCTTCCTCTTTTCGAAGTCTGCTGCCAAAAAGTGAAGTGATGATGATGTTTGTTTCTTCATCAAAAACCAAAACCTCAAAGTTGCTGATGATGTTGACTTTTGTTCCTTCCTTTCACGTGATTGACTCATGTTTATATAGTCATGATGTGATGACTATTAAAAATAATAAATCCTTCTCACCAAAACACTTGCGCTGTTAACACGTATCATCAACCGTAGCCTACGGTTCCAATTTAACCGAATTAAGCGATTTACCTGTAAAACACACGAACACTCGTAGTTATCACATTCATGATACATAACCGTGTAAAATATGGGATATGCACGTATTTAGCTCATTTAAGGGTTGTCCTACGGACCACCCGTCACATCCCCACACTTAACCGTTGCTTGTCTCAAGCAACTCATCAAATCAATTTCTCAACAAGTGATCAATGTAAGCCAGGCAAAAACAAGCAATCATTTTACTAACCCCTTTTTAACACCCAACTAATACACCCCTCTCTAAATCTCTCCTCTCGGCTACAAGTGAATACTAGCAAGGATAAGCTAAACACACAATAGGCAAACGGGTGGTTGCACAACTATAGGCTTGTACCTAAATCAATTCTTCTCCTAAAATGTGTCAAACATGAATGCAAATCAAAGGGACTTTCAAGGTTGTAACGTGGCTAGGTGTATGGGTAGGAAATGGAATATCTATGAAGTAACGAAAACTTAACCCGGTCTTTTTATTACACAAAGAAACAAACGAACAACTACCAAACTTAACTACTATATACAAGACAACTAAACATCACTTCTTTTTCCATTTTTCATTGCTTTTTCTCTTCTTCTTTTTTTTCTTTTTCGTTTCTAATTTTTCTGATTTTTTTTTTCAAACATAATACTTTCAACATAACATCAAATAACATTACATACTACTAAACAATCACTAATCACTATAAAACCGGGCTAAGTTGGGTAAATTTTTAGGTAAGTAGCTAGGGGTAACAAATGATAGGCTTTTAAGCACAAAATTGGGCAACTAAATGTCCAAACCCCCGCCCCTCTCACAACCATGCTCATATATGTAACGTATGAGGTCCAACCCCCCAAATCCCACACTCACACACACTAAAGACGAGGCTACCTAGATGCCCTTATCCTTTTCGCATTCATGTCTAACTAAGGACTCAAATCGCATTCAAGCACAAGTTCTAATGCACCCCCACCCGTAGCCACTCTCATCAAAGACAATCATTATTTATGTACAAGTGTGGCTACAACTCTCACCAAGAATGAAAGGGTATCAAAGGCTGCCGGTGCACCAATTTAGGGTTAATCTAGGGTGTTCAAATTTTCACATCGTTTCGCTTGGCTCAAAATTTTTTTTTCAAAATCTTCAAAAATTCCCCCCATCCCCACACTTGGGATACATTGACCCCAATGTATGGTTTTAGGAGGCTTTGATCACTAAAATCATTCAACATCAACAAAAATCTTCTTCACTCAAACCACAAATTTCTTTTTGTACTTTTCATTTTATATTTTTTTTTATATTCTTAAAAACATCAACACCACCAACTAGCACAACCCAACACAAAACATTAAACTAATACACCCCCAAACCTCCCGACCATAAACAAAAGCAAACAACTAATTACCAATATTTCAAAGCTAAAGAACACAACAAGACTAAGGAAAGAGTACATTGACCTGGTGAAGTTTGCCACAACAGATGTTGTAAATAGTCCGACTTCCTATCACCACCTTCACACAAATATCTGTACATCCTCCCCACACTTGAATGTTGCCATGTCCCTGAAACATAAAAAGATAAAAACAACAAGATCAATATAAAATCCCGGGTTGCCTCCCGAGCAGCGCTAAGTTTCGAGTCTTCAGCCAGACCGTGCCACCCCCATTTATGGTGGCTCAAAGAATCGGTTCCTATCACTTCCATCACTACATTGTGCCATTGAGCAAAATGCATCCATCTTGTTTTGACTCGGTGGGTAATCAAATACACTCTTGCTCGCACCCATATGTGTTTCTTCACGGTCCGGTGGGTGTTTTTTTCTCATTCGTTGTAACACATTTTGCATACAATCACTAGACTCACCACCCTTCCTCTCAATGGACTCATAACTAATCCCTCTAGTTTGAACATCAAAGTACAACCTACGGTTCTTTTCGGTCATGGTAATAATCTCGTCTCTACAATTAATTTGAGCATTTGCCGTGTATAGAAACGGTCGACCTATAATTACCCTTTGTTGTGATGCCATATTGGTAGAATCATAGTCCAAAACTAGGAAATCCACCGGGTATTCAAATTCTCCCAACTGAATCTTAACATTCCTAACCATTCCCCGTGGACGCCTCCAACTTCCATCCGCCAAACTCACCATGGTGTCTATACCTTCAAGTGGACCAAAGTCGTACATATCGTATAGATCGCTTGGTAGCACACTCATGCTTGCCCCGTAGTCCAACAATGCGTGAGGGATTTTTAATTTTCCCACACGGATAGGCACGATTGGCACTCCATACTCTTTATCATTCTCGACTTCGTCATCTTTTTCCAAACCTGCATTCACTTGACACGAAGAAGTTAGACATTTTTCATTAAACTTAGTATTTGGAACGGTGCTTACCACATTGATGTTAATGCTTTTTGTGTTCTTGGGATTTGGCACCGTATCACTCGGTAACTGGCCTTTTGCTTTCTTTAATATCGCCACGTCACTTGCAAGTTGACCCATTTGAGTGGTCAACGATTGGATGCTTTTGTCACGAACCTCGTCCTTTTGCATCCGAACCTCATCACGTTGATTCATTCGTTGCATTTCACTTTGCATCGCCTTCAACATCTCCATCATCTCATTTCCACCCGAAGAGCTTTGACCCGTTTGATATTGCCCTTGATAACCATAGTTGCTTCCACCCCGATAATTCCCTTGATTGTATTGTTGACGAGGTGCAAAGTTACCTTGAGCTCCTTGAAAGTTTGGGTTAGCTTGGTTCGACGGATTTCCATAGCGGAAATTTGGGTGGTTCCTCAAACCCGGGTGATAGGTGTTGGAATTCATGTTGTTGTAATTCCTATCACCCCCTCCTTGTCCTTGAACCGTATGAACCTCTTCATATTGCCCATCACCTCCTTGGCAATTTTCAGCCGCATGACCTATTTCATTACACAATGCACAAACATCATAAATTTGATTAGTAGTTTGAACATTACCATCGTCAACTGCATGAACTTGCGATCTCGTGACAGCCGGTCATGCTCTCCTTGATGCTTGAGCTTTCCTCTTTGAGGTAATGGCCATTTGTTCCAAGAACTCCCAATCCTCATCTTCATAATTTGTGCCAAAAGTCCCATTTGTGATGGACATTAGATCACGTGCATCCTCGGCACACAACCCTTCATGAAAAGCATTCATTAATTCCCACAATTCGATTCCATGGTGAGGGCAATTTTTGATCATCATATTGAAACGTTCAAAAGCCTCATGGAACATTTCACCATGTTGTTGTTGAAAGCTCCTCAACCCCTTTCTAGCATCATTAGTCTTTTGGGCGGTGTAAAATTCATCTAGGAAAATTTGTTGCATTTCCGCCCAAGTATAAATAGATGCCGAAGGCAAAGTGTAGAACCACTTCTTTGCCTTGTCCTCTAAAGAAAACTGAAACAAAACTAACTTGATATCATCGGCCGAAAAACCTTGACTCCCAAGAGTATTGCAAATTGAGTCATAAGCTTCCAAGTGAAAATAAGGTTCCTCCGTTGCTAGACCTTTATACTTTGGCAAACTTTGTAACGAGTTGGTTCGAACTTCGAATGTCCTCCCTTGATCATTGTGAGGAATAACTACCGGTGAAGGATTATGAGTAATCACTGGCCTGAAATGCGCTTCAATACCTCTTGCATGATCTCTAAGATGCCTTCTTGGTACACCCACACGACCCCTTGGACGCATAGGACCCATTCGTCTTGGCATACGCCCTTGTGGTGCCAATGGTTGTTGAAATTGTTGTTGAACATTTTGTGGTCGAACTTGTTGCAATGGTGTAGGGTGTTGCATTGGTGGCCCTTGTGGTCTTGGCCGAATATGTTGCGGTATGAGTTGTTGTTGTTGAAACCCACCAACATTTGACATTCTTTGAGTTTGACCAAGCACATAAGTCAATTCCCCTTGTTCTCCATCACCCTCATAAACATATCCCTCTTCCTCATAACCCTCAAAGTCTTCGTATCCTTCCTCATATCCATCTCCCCCTATACCCGAAGTTTGCCCAAATGGAATAGTCGAGTATTGAAAACCCGACTGGTTTGATGGTCTAAACGTAGAGGTAGTATGGACAATGGTTGTATTTGGTTGTATTGAATAATGAGAAGATGATTGACCTGTAGATGGAGGAAAGAAGTGTGATAATGGTGGGATTGTGGCTGAAGGACTAAAGGTAAGATTGGGTTCATTTTGAGTAGTAATCGGTTGTGTGGTGTTAGATGGTGTAGTGTCATGAGGTGGAGTAGGAATTGTAGTGGAATTTGGTATGGTTGTGTTTGGTGATGGTTGTGTGGAAGTAGGTATAAATGATGAGGTCGTTTGACCCATTGTGGGTGGTACTTGTGTTTCGTCCATGATATTTCTTGGTGTAATGGGTGAAGTGGGTGAACCAATGATTCTGTTTTCGCGTAGTAAAACTCGGTTTTGCCTTAGCGTTCTTTCGATCTCCGGATCAAATGACAATGGTGAAGCTTTGTGAGAGCCTCTAGTATGCATGCACCTGTAGAACCTGCACACTAAACACACCAGTGTAAACCCGAAAATAACAAAGCAAAACTAACAAACTGACACACGTTGCGCACTACTCCCCGGCAACGGCGCCAAAATTTGACGTGATTGTCGTGGGTCACGCAAATTTAATCCCAATAACAACTATAGATAGCGGTAATAGGGTATCGAACTCAGGGAGTATGTGGAAAGTGTGTTGATTTTATAGCTTTGCGATTAAACTACAATTAACCTAATTTGCAGAAATTAAAATTCAAGAGTTGATTGTTTTGATTTTAGAAAACTAAATTAATAACTAATTGCGAATCAAAATTGGTTGTTAAGCAGATTAAGAGAAAGCGATCATCCTAAACTTCCGGTTTGCTTTTGACAATTGTGTTAAATTCACTAGAAAGAATCACATAGACATGATTCATGTATGATTGTTTGTTGTGATAAAAGGGAACTAAGTACTCGGATTATGAAAACGCGAGGTTGTTACCCGATAACCAATTGATTAATATCTAACCCTAATCCCTCCCGTGATATCTCGATTGTTAGCAACACCAAGAACGTACGATTTAGGATATGATTATAACATCAATCAACAATTTACAAACAAACATTCACACACCATAATAAACAAATGCATTGCAAGTCTATTATTCTAGAAATACGAATCCAAACACAAAAGTCATAGACAAACCTTCAATTCAAGATGATCACCATAAGTTTAGCCGGACATAGCTTGGTGAATCATCATAACAACAAGTTTAGTGTTCATATGAATCGAAAACATCAACCGAATGTTAGAAATTGTTTGCAACCAAGTACCAACAGCCAAAATCACCCCTAGGATCTTCTCCAACCGACCAATGATGAGAATCACCCAAAAGACACCATAAAACTGTTTTTTAATGAGCAGTTACAAAATTTCGCGTCGCCTCCACCGTAAATTACGGTGTCACCGTAATTTACGGTGGACATAATAATGTTACGGTGAAAGTTGTCTGAGTTACGGTGGGATAATGGCCAAATTCATGTCCACCGTAAATTACGGTGGGATCGTAATTTACGGTGACACCTCTTTTCTTTGTGCCTCACCAAGGTTTATGTGTTGTCGGTCCAAGATGTGCCGCCCAAATCCATATGCGGCCCACTATGTTCACATTTAATGATGATGATTCCTGTTGTTGTTGTGTATTACTGTTGAGAAGTCAAAGTCCACGTGATGCCTCTGCCAAGCCCAATGATCATGATATATGTTGATGGAAAGTCAAAACCCTCACAACACATGTGCATCTCTCGGCCCAAGTGTCGACCCCCTATTTGGCCCACTTGATGATAATGATTTGTTGACAAGGCCCAACCGCTCAAGTCCACGTGAAGTTGCTACGATTTTTGTCTGCCGCCAAAATAGTCCAATCCCTCCTTCCTCTTTTCGAAGTCTGCTGCCAAAAAGTGAAGTGATGATGATGTTTGTTTCTTCATCAAAAACCAAAACCTCAAAGTTGCTGATGATGTTGACTTTTGTTCCTTCCTTTCACGTGATTGACTCATGTTTATATAGTCATGATGTGATGACTATTAAAAATAATAAATCCTTCTCACCAAAACACTTGCGCTGTTAACACGTATCATCAACCGTAGCCTACGGTTCCAATTTAACCAAATTAAGCGATTTACCTGTAAAACACACGAACACTCGTAGTTATCACATTCATGATACATAACCGTGTAAAATATGGGATATGCACGTATTTAGCTCATTTAAGGGTTGTCCTACGGACCACCCGTCACCGTGAAATCATCAAGATTCAAGGTGTTATAGGATGACGTCATCATGTGTTCTTGAAGAACTTCATGTTTTAGCCTCAGTCCATTAAGAACAACTTAGATCTAACCGATTTCCACATAAACAAACAAGAATCTTTCATAGATCCAAACATATTCACTACGAAAAGGATCGAAGGATGGTTTTCCAACTTTCTTTCAACTCTTTTACACTCAATGCATGCAAAACCGAAAGAATCGGAGCTTGTGTCGACTTACTACTCATTCTTGTGGTTGTGTTGATGCAAGATCCGGATTCTATCCACGAGACTACCGATTTCAGGATTAAACACGGAACACCGTCTCGAACCGTTAACTGACCGGATTTGGGTGATTCATGTCCGAACAAGGGTACCGAGTATTGACGAGGTTTCTGTTGCTTAATACGTTACCAAAACGTCTCGATAAAACGACAAAGAATCAAAACAACCAAGTGTAAGACGAACAGGTCAACCAGGACGGAGTGCCGTCCGATCGGACTGCTGTCCGATCAAACTGCCAATCCGAACGACTGGCCAATCCGAACGACTGGCCAATCTGAACGACTTGCACCTTGGTCCCACCTTAATTTTCAAAACAACTCTCAAGAGTTTTGGAACACCGAACGGATTGCCGTCCGATCGAGTTACCACTCGATCGACCGACCATCCGACTATGTGATGTTTCGAAGCTTCAACACTTAAACAACTTTCAACATGTTCAATGCACAAAGGATGCCACCCGATCGAACTACCGTCCGATCGCGTGACAACCTGCTGTGAACTTGTTCTCACTAAAGTACCCAACCAATCGGGTTGCCATCCGATCGAACGACCGTCCGATCGACCGACCTGAAAGGTAGAGTTACTTCAATGTTTTCAAAATGCTACAACGAAAACTTCAAAAGTCAAGCCATCATACACAAACACGTCCTTCCCAAAGGAAGTAACAATCCACTCGAACGGTCATCCGACCGGACGACCGACCGAACGGACTGTCACTCGTACGACCAGCTGTCCGATCGGACTACCATCCGATCGAACTGCTGACCGACCCACTTGCACTTTGCATCGTTTTGCGCGTCACTTATCGTTATGATATCGTTCTGATCAGGCTAACCTTACTCTCTAGTGCTCCCTTCAATCCATCAACCGCTGTGAGTATACTCAATCCCTTTTTACTTTACGCACTTTTGGGTGTTACATACGTTACTTATACTAAATCACATCGAACACACTACGCAATACTTTAAACGCTAACCGTTACCGCATGTTATACATGACTTAATGAATGCTTGTTTGTTATGTTTACACATGGAATGCTGTCTACCTGCCTTAGCAATGATACTACTATTAGTTTGGACTTAGCACCTGTTCACTCAGGGGTTGTTAAGGACAATTACCTACATGGCTCACAGTGGTGAGTGTGTATCGCGAACTGCCTTGGGCAGTCAACGCGCAGTCATTGGTATCGATAGGTTCATGTCGATAACTAACATGCCTCATTTTACACTGTGTATGTGCTGGTTATGCGTAACTCTTTCGAACTCTATATGCTATTATCAAACTTGTATCCTCACCTTTACACTATGTGTATTGACTTTTACTTTAACGTATGTGACAGGTGCTTAGGATGCTTATTTGGTTTCTGTGGTGTGAAATCGAGGCTAGGAAAGACCTAAGTCCAAAATAAACACTTGTCTGTAATAAAAATCTGAGTTGTCGGAACAGAACAATTTGACTAGATCTTTTCTGTAATAATTGTATTATCATTTATGACATGGTATGGGACGTGTTGCTTTAAATACTAGGTAAATATAGTTGTTGTGGAAACTTCTAGACAATCTGTTTCGCTTAGTGCCACGCCCCGATGTTTCCGCCATCGGTTGGGATGTGACACCTTATGTATTTATTTGACCCGTTTTGCTTTTGCACTAATTTAACCACTAACAAATTTTATGACCGCAAGACGTATTTACCCAACATCCGGGGCTTATGATCACCGGCGTTTCATTAGCAATCCATGGTTTCGCGCTCTTGTAATCCATCATTGCCAAATGCTATTCTAAACACACTTTTTACTACTTACTAAACAATTATTTGACCCGTTTGGCTCACTTATGGAATCCTCCACTTCTAATGACTACCAAACATTTGTTATTCAAGTTTACGACTCGACTAACGAATAGTGATAGTAGTCACTTTTACTAACGCTACCTTTTCTAATAAACACAATTCCAAATATCCATAATTAATCATATAACATAATGTAACGGAATCACGGTTACATACTTGCATAATTTCTCAACATTGGTTTCTAACCATAATTACCCATTCCCGGGCTTGTCAACCTTAGCGTATCTCATCCATTCCATGATTTACGCTTTTATAATTGAAATTTAATGAGTGACGTTTAAGTCACTTCGAGCACTATCATTTCGACCATTATTTGACCCGTTTGGTTGTCTAATGGAATTCACCATTTTATCAACATACCAAACTTATTACCACAAATATTTTAACCCGTTTCTTTATCTAGTGAGTTACATCACTTTATTTACATTCCAAAACGACTAATTAAACCATATCATCAACCAACATATCTAATTAACTATTTTGACCCGTTTAGTTTGTCGAGTGAACTTCGTCACTTCTATGACATACCAAACTCACATTTGACACTACAATCTCATCCACATTTCTAAGACTATTGTTTATGCATATTGTAACAAAACCGAAAGTTACGTACCTTTAAAGCGCTCCTTTCAAACGCGTGTCTCAACCGGCTTGTCCACTCGACGATCCGGAATCCTTGCCTATAGAGTTCAACCAAACATTGTTTAGAACTCCTTTCACAATATATCACGCATAATTTTCCGTATAGCTCAAGCATGCGTTTTTATCCCAATTTTCCCTATGTTAGCTTTCTCTTAAGCGTTTTAACTAACACATTAAGGGCATAATTTTACACATTTATAATCAAGTTCATAACTTGTTATTTTTGCTAAATATAATCATACATTTTAATTGCATTATGTCATGCATGCATATTATTATCAGAATCATCTTGTAGAAATCAAGTAACACCACTTTTGATCTATATAAAATAAAAGATTTACACCATTCATATCTCCACGGTCTATATGGAGATATGTTGGCTACCTGGTCGGGGGTTAAAGGAATGGTTTGGTAAGAGTCTTGCCTTGTTCAGTGTATAGATCCTAGAAGGACTTGGGTCAAGCTTAGTAGGACCCACTTCAATACCCACTGGTATTGGATGGCGGGGGTTCGAATTTCTTGATCCCCTCATATGTAAACTACTATTAAAACATTAACCCGGCTATTTTGGATTGTATCCATGCTGACTCAAACTACTTAGCCGAGGGTAACGTCACCTTCAAAAGAGGGGCCTACCACATTATGCATTAATAACTTAATTAATTATCTTTCAATAATCCAACACTTTAGGATTGTATCCTTGCTGAGTCAAACTACTAGGTTGAGGGTAACGTCACCTTCAAAAGAGGGGCCTACTACTATAACTAAGATAATCTCTTAAAAAGTGTAAAAGTGCGGAAATAATCAAAGGTTACACTAAAGGCGAGTCGGATCCAAGTGATTCATCTTGTCTATCTGTTTTTATTTTTATTTTTCCAGCATTATTAGTTTTTGTTTTCGTGTTTAAACCTTTTTCTAAAATTTTGAGTTGATTAGACGTTGAGGATAAACCGGTACTAAAAGCTCTTGTGTCCTTGGACGACCTCGGTATCTTACCAACGCTATACTACGTGTGATTAGACGATGGGTGCACTTGCCCATATGTGTGTTTAGTGTTAGTAAAATATCGTGTTTTATAAATTTAAAACTTGACTAAAGTGTAAAAAGGGCTAAAAATATACATAAATATATATCACACCACACACACATCAGCTCCTTTCAAACGTGTGTCTCCACCGGCTTGTCCACTCGACGATCCGGAATCCTTGCCTATAGAGTTCAACCAAACATTGTTTAGAACTCCTTTCACAATATATCATGCATAATTTGCCGTATAGCTCAAGCATGCGTTTTTATCCCAATTTTCCCTATGTTAGCTTTCTCTTAAGCGTTTTAACAAACACCTTAAGGGCATAATTTTACACATTTATAATCAAGTTCATAACTTATTATTTTTGCCAAATATAATCATACATTTTAATTCCATTATGTCATGCATGCATATTATTATCAGAATCATCTTGTAGAAATCAAGTAACACCACTTTTGATAGTCATAATTCTTGTGTTCATACTATTTTTACAAAACCCATTTAACCTATAAATGGATTATCATGAATTTCATAGTTTGAACATAATTTCAGCAAATTATCAACTAGGATTCACTCTTACACTTGTTTTCATTACAAGATTCATCTAAACATCACATAATCAAACTTCGATTTTCGATTTCACAAATCATCAAAAATTTGAGATGTAATTAAACGATAAAATTTAGCATACCTTATGATCCCTTCAACGAGGTGATCACGAATTTGTGCTTGGATTTCGATTTGGAATAGATTTGAGTCTTCAATTTGATGGAAATAGCATGAACTAGGGTTTTGTGGGGTAGCCCTGTGTCGCCCCTGTGCTTTGTTCGATCCAGACACACACACAAGTGTGTGTTTGGATTTTGATTTTTGTTTTAATAAAAACTAGTTTAGTTATTTAACACTTTTGGCCCCTCCACTATTAGTTTTTATTTTATTTTGGGTGTGTTTAATTAATTCCCATATTACTACAAAATCTTTAACTAACTAGGTTATTTTTATTCCTAGTTAGTTTATTTTGTTTATTGCCACATTAAATTATAATCACGGATTTATATTTTCGGGGTGTTACACATTTTGGATCCTTCACCGCTTGGCTAAAACATTTTGGCTCATGATTGGAAGTTATAGCCGCCAAAAAAAGCTTTATGATTGTTAGTAAACTTATCATAGGAAATGAAATGTGCAAGAGGATGTACCGTTGAGGACTCTTGATTGGAGGTGGATTGCTCATGGTCAATGGATGGGGGGAGACTTCATAGTCATTGAGATGCTTGGGACGTGACCTGCTTCTTTTTTCTCTATATGGTTCAACGGTTTCGAAAGCTTCATGCAAGCCTTCTAGATTGACACTTTGATCATGGGTCGTACCAACTTGGCCCATAGGATTGGGGTTGTGTTGTTCCTCGGTGGGAGTAGTGGGCTCGGTTTGGGTGTGTTGATCAGTTGGGCTTGTAGGATCGGTTTCATCGGTGTTTTGCGATTGTAAAGATGGCCTAGTTTCTGGGTCTAAAAGAGGCCCAGATGGATCTAGCTCAATATCCGGTTTCCTTTGTTGTTTCACAGGTTCACTATCCCACCATTTTGGGGGTATAAAGATTTCTTCTTCTTCAAGAGTGGCATTTTTGAAAGGGAAAATGTTTTCAACAAATTTGACATCTCTTGAAATAATTATTTTGTTTTGTTTGGCCGAAAAATTTTATTCCCTTTTGTGCCCGGTGGATACCCCACAAAAATACACGGTTTGCCTCTTTCAACAAATTTGTCACCAAGTGTTTCGGTGCTCTTATAGTATGCTAGACAACCAAAAACTCGCATATGTTCGTAATCGGGTTTTTGATTGTATAGAATCTCGTATGGAGTCTTGTTACCAATAACCTCCGATGGTAACCGGTTTATGATGTATGTGGCGGTAAGAATGCATTCGCCCCAAAACCTTGTTGGTAAGTTGGACTCGAATCTTAAGGCCCGAGCCATCTCCAAAAGGTGTCAATGTTTCCGTTCCACCACACCATTTTGTTGAGGTGTGTGTGGACACGTTGTTTCTAAGACAATTCCTTCCTTTGCATAAAAATTGAGCATGTGAGTGGATGTGAACTCTCCCCCATTGTCACATCGGATTCTTTTTATATTTTTTTCAAATTGCACTTGTATCATCTTATGGAAAGTGATGAGACAAGTGCTTGCCTCGTACTTGTGTTTTAGCAAGAAGACCCACACAGCTCTACTAAAATCGTCTACGATTGTCAAAAAAATATACTTGCTCGTGAAAGAGAAGGTGTGCGATACTTCCCCCATACATCACAATGTATTAGATCAAAGCAAGCATTGGTTTTAGGAGTGCTGATAGGAAACAGTAGTCCTGCAAACTTAGCCTTAACACAAGAATCACAAAAAAAACATTTGGTTCAAATGGGCGTTTTTAAGAAAATCAACATGAGTAAGTTTAGAATTCGAAGCATGACCCAATCTATTGTGCCATGTATCAACCGTGGTAGCCATCGCCCTTCTTTGTTCTCCCGTCATCCCCATCTTGTATAGACCATTGTCGCAATCACCCACTCCGATCAACGTCCTTGTACTCAAATACTGCATGATAAAAAAATCTGGAAAAAAGGTTATAGCACATTTAAGGTCTCATGTCAGTTTACTAACAGACAGGAGATTGCATTTGAATTCGGGAACATGGAGAACATCCTTTATTTTCATGCCATTGGGTAATGTGAATTCTCCTCTTCCTCTTACGGCTGTGGCATCACCGTTTGGTATGACAACCGGTGCTTCGTAGTTTTTCTTTGTTTTATTCTCGAGCATAGTGACAAGTAATGTTTTCGGTGGCACCCGAACCAATAACCCACTTACCTCCAACCCATTTATCTTCATGGTTGATGTTACCTGCCATGTTAATGACCGGCGTTTCTTCCTCTTTAGCGATACTCATTTTGTCACCAAAGTTTTTTTTTGGGGGTGGGGGGGGGGTGTTTTATGTAGGATCGTGTGTTTGCTCTGATACCATAACAATTTTATTATGGTAAAAGAACTGTTGAAAAATGATGGTTAGAAAGCTACATACCACCTATCTATATATAGGCATACATAAGAAAAGGAAATAAGACAAAATGGTCAAAACAAGCTAGGGAGAAGGCATGGGCAATGGACAAGGGAAAATGGGTCAAAGAGAGGATTTGTAGGGATTGGGAGACCACATGTAAATTAGCACATTTCCATCTATTAAAATATGTAAGGTTCTTTAGAGTTTGGGGTCGAGGACGAGCCGCATCAGTTGCGGGTAAAGGTTGTTGTCGAGATCTAGATCAAGTTTCCAGTTCTATACCAGAAGCCATATTTTTAGAAGTATTTGGGATTTTTGAGGAATAGTTTTAAGAAGTATTTGGGATTTTTGAACACCCCTATACACACACATACATATATACAAGAATATAAATTAAATTTTTGGGTATATATACCACTCTATTATATTTTGGTCTAATATATACAAATTCACAACTAAATACATATGTACTAGCTCAATCACATCAATAAAAAATTAACACTAAATCTAAAAGTTAAACCTTAAACAACTAATGACAGTCTGCTCATCGTATCAATGTCTCATGTTGTTACCCTAAGTCGATCGTCTCCTGCTCTCATCGTCATTGTTTGTGCAATATGATCATAGCCTCATCGACCACAACATTGTTATTCATTAGAAAAATATTATGCCATCAAATGAGGCTTTAAAGAAATAAAAACTTGAGAGCTAACATTATCACTATCTGTTTCCGCAAATTTAAATCAGTCGACATAGTTGTTAAAATCGCTTGACGCTCGGTCAGAATATTCACTGCTTGGAAAATGCTCGTTTGATTTGAGGCTCAGTTTTAAATGAGTTGCTCCGCTCGGTTCGGTTTGTAAACGAGCCAAGCACGAGTAAAGGTCCGCTCGATTCAGCTCGGCTCATGAACATCTCTATTCATGACCGGCTTTATGCTTTGCTTTTGTAGGCTTGGGCCTAGAGACCTCAAATTATCCGGGCCTCAATTTTTTTCTTTAAAAAAGTGATACACATATTCGATGATATATATATTTCAGTATGTTAAATATTATGTGTAAATACTTAGATTTGATAGTCAGCTTTTAGTTCCACACATATAGGAAGTCAGTTGAATTTCTTGTACTATATATTACTGATTCATTGAATGAGAAAGGCAACCATTCAAATCAATACCTATATTCGTATATGGTATCAAAGCTGGGTCACAAACCCTAGCTCTCACCCACCACCACAACCTTCCCCTTTCTCTGTTCATTTTTTTTCCGGCGACATCATGACGGGATCGGGCGGCTCAGATGGGTCCTCCCTGTCCACCGAACCAAAATCCCAATCCCTGCACCCAGTTTATTCTGTAACCAATATCCAAAACAAAATCCGAACTCTAGACGTCGAGAAAGTTACGTATTCTGCGTGGGTGAAACTGTTCCGTCTCCATGCCAGGGGATACGACGTCCTGCCCCACATTGATGGTACCGCTCCTCCGGCTGAAACAGACGAGGGTTTCGACTCTTGGTCTAAGATAGACTCCATTGTCCTCCAATGGATTTATGGTACACTTTCAGACGACTTATTGGTGCGTATTCCTGAAGACCAAACAATCGCTCAGAAGGCATGGAACAAGCTACACTCCATTTTTCAAAATAACAAAAATTCCAGGGCATCCTCTTTGCTGCAGGCGTTTACCACCACAACCCTAGCCACCTGTTCATCGCTTAATGACTATTTCCAAAAGCTAAAGGACATCGCCGAACAACTAAAGGACGTTGATCAAGAAGTCACTGAATCACGGTTAGTCTTACAAATGGTTCAAGGCCTACCTCCTGAGTATGACACCACTGCTTCCTTTATCAATCAGTCTAATACAATGTCTTGGGATGACGCTCGGGATATGATTGAACGTGAACAGCGTCGCCAAGCGGCTCGCCAGCAGGCTGTACTTGCTGCTCCACATGGACCGCCTACCACTGTTGCTTTTCCATACTCACAACTGCCTACAAATCCACCACCATCCTATCATCCAGCTCACCAATACGAACCGTACCAAAACCGTCAACCGAGCCGTGGCCGTGGTCGTGGCAGAAATTCCTATAGGGGAGGCCGAGGACGTGGTCGTCACCAAAACACCTATCACTCAGCCCCTACCTCAAACCCACCCGCTGCACCCTACGGTCACCAAAACACCTATCACTTAGCCCCTACCTCAAACCCACCCGCTACACCCAACGGTTGGTGGAACTCCCCACCTCCACCATGTCCTCACCCCTCTCAATCTCCATGGCAGTCCTCATGGACTAGACCTCCCACACCACCTTCTGCCCAACCGTTTACCCAATCGCTTAAGCCAAATAACACCTTCGGGCCTCCACCTGGCTTCGGCCTGTCCACACACCAGCCCAATTCTGCCTACATCCCACCCCCCACATACCCACTCAACCCAGTTGACCCACTTCAGCCTACACAGCTTGGAGCAGCGCTGTCTACACTCACCTTGAACCAACCAGATTCGGCTTGGCATCTTGACACCGGAGCTTCTTCTCATGTCACTGCAGATCAAGGTTCCATTAAGTTTCCTTTATCTAATTCTGTTAATGCTAATATACTTGTCGGTAATGGCCAGGCATTAAAAATTATGAGTTCCGGGCATGGCTTTCACAACACCTTAAACCGGTCATATAAACTCAATCATATCCTTCATGCACCAAACGTAGTTAAAAACCTTATTTCCGTACGTAAATTTACTCGTGATAACCTTGTTTCTGTTGAATTTGACCCTAATGGTTTTACTTTGAAGGATCTCAAGACTGGACAACCCCTTTCCCGCCATGAAAGCAACGGTGATCTCTATCCATTCACGGCACCAACCCAACTTTGTTTGACTACTTCACCAAGTTCCAATAAGTGGCATGATCGTCTTGGACATCCCGGTTCACAAGTCTTGCATTTTCTTTCCCGTAATTTGCTTATTTCTTGTAATAAGGATTCATTTAGTTTTTGCAACTTTTCCCATTTATCTAATAGTAAACGTCTTCCGTTTGTTGATTCTACTTCCTTTACTTTTGCACCATTTGATATTGTCCATTGTGACTTGTGGACCTCACCGATTCTTAGCAATGCGTCATACAAATATTATATGGTTCTTGTTGATACTTTTTCAAATTATGTATGGGTTTATCCCCTAAAATTCAAATCTGAGACATTTCCCACGTTTGTTAAATTCCACAAATTTATTAGCACCCAATTCAACAAACAAATCAAAGCTTTTCAATGTGATTTAGGTGGTGAATTTGATAACCACGCTTTTCACAACTTTTCCACCTCAACCGGTTTATCCTTTCGTTTTTCATGTCCTCACACATCGCCTCAAAACGGTCGATCCGAGCGTATGATTCGTAGGCTCAATGATATTGTTAGAGCCTTACTTGTCCACGCACACGTACCTCCCACTTTTTGGGTTGAGGCACTCCATACCGCTACCTATTTACATAACATCTTGCCAACCACTCGTCTAAACTATAACACTCCCACATTTGCTTTATTGATGTGCCATCCGACCTATGATCATCTCCGAGTCTTTGGGTGCGCATGCTACCCAAACACCTCAGCCACTCAACCTAATAAACTCCTACCTCGCTCTCACCGTTGCATTTTTCTTGGCTTCCCTCCAAACTTCCGTGGTTATAGGTGCCTAGATCCTCAAACGGGTAAAGTTACTATCTCCCGTCACGTTGAGTTTGACGAAACCACTTTTCCTTAACTGTTCCATCTCAATACAACTTTCCAACTCAATCTTCACCTACCCCTACCCCTAATTCAGCCGTACCTACCTCCCCACCCACAAATAATTCACCACCCTCCTCCCATTCACCAAATACATCCCCTACTAACACTCCCTCAAGTCCGGTTATTACCTCTACTCCCACTGTTACAATATCTTCTACATCAACCCATCCACCAACACATAATAATACCCACCATATTACCACTCGTGCCAAAGAAGGGATCTGTAAGCCCAATCCGAAATACACACTCCATACATCAACTGCTATATCACCCTTACCCACCTCCCATGTGAAAGCTATGACCGACTCTAATTGGATGTCGGCTATGAACTGCGAGTATAAACCGTTAATGGATAACGGTACTTGGGAACTCGTACCAAGACCCGCTACTCATCCGGTAATCAGATGCATGTGGCTTTTCCGCCACAAATTTAAACCCGATGGCATCTTGGATCGTTACAAAGCACGCGTAGTTGTTAATGGAAAATCTCAAACAGTTGGAGTGGATTGCACGGACACGTTTAGCCCGGTTGTTAAACCAGCCACCATCCGCACTGTTTTGTCCATTGCACTATCCAATGGTTGGCACATTAACCAGTTAGATGTCAAAAACGCTTTCTTGCACGGGAACCTTCAAGAAACGGTATTCATGCACCAACCTCCCGGCTTCGTCGATCCTTCCAAACCGGGTTTTGTTTGTCGTCTACGAAAGTCACTTTATGGGCTCAAACAAGCACCACGTGCATGGTATCATCGGTTCTCGTCCTTCATTACCGCACGAGGTTTTAAAGGAAGCTTGTGCGATACCTCTCTATTTATTTATCGACAGGGGACTGCCACAACATTTTTACTATTATACGTGGACGATATCATACTTACAGCATCATCCTCTGACTTACTACGGTCCATTATTGCTACCCTTTCGAGGGAATTCGCTATGACGGACATGGGAGCTTTGCACCATTTTTTGGGTATCAAGGTCCAACGAGATTCATCCGGGTTATTTCTATCACAATCTCAGTATGCCAAAGATATCCTACACCGGGCAAATATGACAAATTGCAAACCATGTGTCACGCCAGTTGATACGCCCCCCAAACTAAGTGCTACCGATGGGGACGCTTTAGTGGATGGCTCTCTTTACCGCAGCTTCGCCGGTGCTCTTCAATACTTAACATTTACTAGACCGGATCTACAGTACGCGGTTCAGTAAATCTGCCTTTTCATGCACAACCCACGAGAGCCGCACTTTGCTTTCTTAAAAAGGATTCTCAGATATGTTCAAGGGACTATCGATCACGGTCTTCATCTCAAACCCGGCCCCTGCAGCTCTCTTATTGCATATTCGGATGCGGATTGGGGCGGATTCCCGGATTCTCGTCGATCCACCTCGGGATTTTGCGTGTACATGGGTAACAATCTTCTATCATGGTCGTCTAAACGCCAACCCACGGTGTCCCGTTCGAGCGCCGAAGCTGAATACCGTGGAGTGGCGAATGCGGTGGCAGAAACTACGTGGCTGCGAAACTTACTTCTGGAGCTTCATACTCCTCTCCACCGGGCTACCATTGTATATTGTGATAATGTATCTTCGGTTTACTTATCTCAAAATCCCGTTCAACATCAAAGAACTAAACATGTGGAGCTCGACACATTCATTTTGTACGTGAAAAAGTCCATCTAGGCCATGTCCGTGTTCTTCACGTTCCTTCTTCCTTTCAATATGCTGACATATTCACAAAAGGATTGCCTCGACAGTTATTTCTTGACTTCCGATCCAGCTTGAACGTTCGACCTCACTCACGCTCAAACTGAGGGGGCATATTCGATGATATATATATTTCAGTATGTTAAATATTATGTGTAAATACTTAGATTTGATAGTCAGCTTTTAGTTCCACACATATAGGAAGTCAGTTGAATTTCTTGTACTATATATTACTGATTCATTGAATGAGAAAGGCAACCATTCAAATCAATACCTATATTCGTATAACACATAGTCAAATCTAAGTTTGTTGTTTTGAGACTAAATAAAAGGACTAGCGCGTTGTGACGAACCTATCAAGTAGGGAAAAATAGACGCGTTGCGACGGATCACCCCTAAATTTTATTGTCACCCCTAAATTTTGTGTGGATTTTCGCCGGAGGTAGCTTGACATATGCATTGAGCTCGTCGTATGTAAGAATCCACCATAGTATGGAAAACAATAATGTGTTACAGCCTTTCCCAGAACAAAACAATAATCTTATTTCCTTTTATTTCAATTCAATATGTTTTAGTTATTATTGTTTCTAATATTCTTTGTTTCCTTTTGAGGTTTGGGCCGGTTCTAATATTCCATTGATGGGCTTCTCTCTTCTGGATGGGTTGGTTAGCGTACACAAGGAGTTGTCCAAGCTGTCTCTTGACTGGCGTATCTCATAGCTGTCACAATCCCTTCCATTTTAGCAGATTCGGTTCCCCTTAAAGGTGATGGTTGCCTTCGTCTTCTGTATCAGCTCTCAAGAACAATTGAACTCTTCTACAAGTCTACTAAAAACTCTGAAGTCAGTGATTTTTGGCTGCCATCTTTCTCTCGCCAGAACATATTGTGTTCAGCCCCTTGTTCGAGAGCATATTGCAGTCCTGTTTGTTCGTGACAGCCGCCGATCTCTAATTCAAGATCTGCTGTGGCTGTGTAGAGATCGATATTGTGCAGTTTCTTTTTCTTTGCTGTATCTTGACACTGTCCACTTTTGTTCAGTGATTATATAATTTACTGTTCTTGATATTGTGTCTTTGACATGGTATCAGAGCCACAATCGGCTCTTTGAAGTTTATCGTCTTCCGCTGCTGCTTCGTGTTGAAGAATAGATCTGTGTGGATCTGTATGTGTTGCTGAAGATCTAAGGAATCTTGGTGGTACAGTTTGAATCTACCGATTCCTGATCCTCTGCTTGGTTATTTGGGGTTTATTTCAAGTCTGGGTGTACGTGAACTGGGTGTACGTGAACTGTTGAAGATCGAAGCCCTAATTTTTTAGGGATTTTACTTTTCGGCTTATTGGAAGTTCTTGTTGGTCTCTAATTAGGGCAAACCAACAGAACATCTTCTTTCATCATCTGGTCAGATCCTTGTAACCCTAAGTGAAGGTTACAAGTCTGACGTGCTAGAGCTTTTCGCACCCACTGTGAGACCGTTCTATCTCTATCTTGTTCTTTATTTTATTGTTATTATTATTTGCCTTGTGTGCTTTCAATATGTCTGGTGATGATAACTCTGTTATAACTTCTCCTAGTGCTACCTTGGTTAGCAAAATAGATGCTGGTGATCCTCTGTTTCTTCACCCTAGTGACTCTGCCAATTTATCCATAGTCAGTGTAAAACTCAAAGGGTCAGAAAACTATAGGATCTGGTCTAATGCCATGTATCTTGCCTTACAAGTAAAAAATAAAATAGGGTTTGTTGATGGTTCTTGCCTTAGGTCTAAAACTGATGAGGTTTTGGGTAGACAATGGGATAGGTGCAATTCTATTGTGCTTACTTGGATTCTTAACTCCGTATCTGAGGAATTATATCTTGGTCTTGTTTATTCTAAAATTGCTTCGGATATGTGGAAAGACTTAAAGGATACTTATGATAAGATAGATGGGTCTGTTGTGTTTAATCTGTATCAAAAAATTAACTGCTTTAGTCAAAATGGCATGCCTGTTTCTGAATATTATCATAAGTTAAACTGTATGTGGAAGCAATTAGACCAGTTACTTGCTTTGCCTGCTTGTTCTTGTGATGCATCAAAACAATTTAATGACTTTAATCATCTTATTAAACTTATGCAGTTCTTAATGGGTCTTGATAGTTCCTACCAGTCTGTGAGAACAAATTTATTAACTAGAGAAACTCTTCCTTCTGTGAAGGATGCATTTTCAGTCATCTCTAGAGAAGAATCTCACCTTCACTCTAAAAATATTTTTGATAAAACCCCTAATAATCCTGTTGGTTTTTCTGTTAAAACTAGTCAAGTTATTGACTCAAGAAAAAAGAATAATAGAACTCCGAACCCTAATCTCAAATGTTCTCATTGTAATAAAACTGGACACACTATTGAGAAGTGTTTTGAACTTGTTGGGTATCCCTCTTGGATGAAGTCAAAACCTGGTGGGAACAAGGGTGACAGGGTTAGTAATAATGTCACTGCTGACTCTACTGACTCATCTTCTGTTGCGAGTTCTTTAACTAATGACCAGGTTGCTCGGTTGCTTAGTCTTTTGAATGATAAACCTAAGGGTGACACTCAGAATAGTAACTTTGCTGGTATGTGTGCAAATTCTATATGTCTAAATAGCTTTACTACATCCAAACCCACTTGTGATTTTAAACCTATCTATTGTTTTTCAAACTTTATAAACAATGGGAAAAAAGTTGGGTGGATAATTGACTCTGGTGCTAATCAGCATATGGTTATGACTGATGAGTGCCTTATTAATCAAAAAGATGTCACTGAATTCAACATTAAGGTTAAACACCCTAATGGCACAAGTGCTTTGGTAACTAAAATTGGTGATATAAAATTGAGTGACAAAGTCATTCTCTATGATGTGTTCGTTGTTCCAAATTATTGTGTTAACTTAATCTCTGTTCATAAACTTGCTAGAGATTGTAAGCTTACTGTTTCTTTTGATGAAAATAACTGTTATATTCAGGATTCCATCTAAAGAAAGTCCTGGTGACTGGTAATCAGTTTGATGGTCTTTACTTCTGTGGTAGTTCTTCTGTTTCGAATAAGGTGTGTAATGCTAATTGTGATGTTAATCTCTGGCATGCTAGGTTAGGACATCCTGCTCAACCTGTTCTGCATGTTTTAAGAAATAAATTAAACATCAAAACTAACTCTCAGCTTGCACCTTGTGAAACTTGTCATAGGGCTAAACAACATAGAGAACCATTTCCCTTAAGTGACCACAAATCAAAATTCTTAGGTGATCTTGTTCATCTAGACGTTTGGGGTCCTTATAAAGTTCCAAGTAGGGATGGTTTTAGATACTTTCTTACTATTGTGGATGACTTCTCTAGAGCTGTGTGGGTATATCTCATGAAGTCAAAAGATGAAGTTTTTTACCATATTAAAGGCTTTTATAATATGCTAAAAACTCAATTTAGTAAACCTGTTAAAATATTCAGGAGTGACAACGGAACAGAATTCATTAATAAACAAATGAATAATTTCTGCTATGAAAATGGTATCCTACATCAAACCTCATGCGTTTATACCCCACAGCAAAATGGGATTGTTGAAAGAAAACATAGGCATCTATTAAATGTTGCTAGAACATTACTTTTTCAAGGAGGTTTTCCTCTCAAATTCTGGTCTGAATGTGTTCTAACTGCTGCTTATCTGATTAACAGGACCCCTTCATCTGTTTGAAATGGAAAGTCTCCGTATGACCTAGTGTTTGGTTTTGCCCCTGTTTTAAGTCAACTTAGGGTGGTAGGGTGTCTTTGTTTTAGCACTGTGTTAAATAACACTGATAAATTTGACATACATGCTGAAAAATGTGTCATGATTGGATATTCAAATGAAAAAAAGGGGTATAAACTTTGGAGTCTTGATCAAAAATTGATGTTTTATTCTAGGGATGTCAGGTTCTATGAAACCGTTTTTCCTTTTAAAGAAAAGAAAATGTCTTTTGATCTTGATATTCCTGAGACTAATACTCTAATTTTTTTTTATTTATCCGATTTAAACTACACCCAAAACCCTAATGTTGACCAAACTCCCAATGATGAGAATATTAAATCGAGCACCTCATCAGGACATGGGTCTGAGCAGTCGACTGATTCAAGTGCTACTTTAGGGATGGCTGATAATCAGCAACCCAGTAGTGAAGAATCAGGACAAGACAGGGCTGAGCATGACACTGAATATGAGGACAACAACAATTCTGAGGGAGAAGTTCAGGATCAACCAAGCACTACTCTTAGGAGATCTTCTAGAAATATCAAATTTCCTTCTAAACTTGATGATTTTATTATTGAAGGGAAAGTTAAATATGGTCTTGAAAATGTTTTAAATTACGCTAATCTTTCTCCTGATAACTTGTGCTTTGCTTCTGTGCTTAATAAAAGTGTTGAACCTAAAAATTATGTTGAGGCTAAAACTGACACTAATTGGGTCAATGCTATGAATGAGGAATTAGAAGCTTTGCATAGAAACAATACATGGGACATTGTTGATTTGCCTCCTAATAGAAAACCTATAGGATGCAAATGAGTCTATAAAATTAAATACAAGTCTAATGGGGAAATAGAAAGGTTCAAGGCTAGACTAGTGGCAAAGGGGTTTAGTCAAAAGGAAGGAATAGATTTTTTTGATACCTTTTCACCCGTTGTCAAAATGGTAACTGTCAGGTGTGTTTTAACCATGGTTGTGCATAATGGTTGGGATTTGTTTCAACTTGATATAAACAATGCTTTCTTGTATGGTAATTTGAATGAAGAAGTGTATATGACTCTGCCTGATGGTTATGATACTAACTCTAAAAACAAAGTTTGTAAGCTTAACAAATCTCTTTATGGGCTGAAACAGGCCCCTAGAATGTGGAATGAAAAACTTGTTGATGTACTTACTAATCTAGGTTTTGAACAAAGTAAGTGTGACCATTCCATGTTTGTTAAAGCAAGTAACTCTGTGTTTATAGTTCTTCTTGTTTATATGGATGATATTATCATTACTGGGAGTTGTTCAAAAGAAATTGATAAAATTAAATCTTTACTTAAATCTAAATTCTTAATAAAAGATTTAGGTTTATTAAAATACTTTCTTGGTATTGAGGTTTTGAAAACTGTTGATGGATTGTGTTTGTCTCAAAGAAAGTATTGTCTTGATTTACTTTCTGAGTTTGGAATGACTGGATGTAAACCAGTAAGCAATCCTATTGAAGCTAATCATGTTTTAACTCATTTATGTGAGAAAGATAATCAGCCTTTGCATGATATTTCTGTTTATCAGAAATTAGTTGGCAAGTTGATATATCTTTCTCACACAAGACCTGATATAGCTTATTCTGTTCATTATTTGAGTCAGTTTATGCATTCTCCTACTAATGCTGTTTTTAAAATTGCCTTAAGACTTTTAAGGTATCTTAAAGGATCCCCTGGAAAGGGTATTTTATTTAAAAAAGGTGATGGTTTAGACTTAAAAGTTTTTGCTGATTCGGACTGGGGAAAATGTGTAAAGACTAGGAAGTCAGTCACTGGTTTCTGTGTTTTTTTGGGTAATTCTCTGGTTTCATGGAAGAGTAAGAAGCAGTCTACTATATCACGCTCCTCTGCTGAAGCAGAATATCGTTCTATGTGTGCTGCAACATGTGAAGTAATTTGGCTTCTTAATGTTTTAAAGGAATTAAAGGTTGACATTAATCTTCCTATTATTCTTCATTGTGATAACACAGCAGCTATGTCTATAGCTGCTAATCCCGTTTTCCACGAACGAACAAAGCACTTTGAAATTGATCTCTTCTTTTTAAGAGAAAAAATTTCTAAGGGTATTATCCGAACTGTGGGAGTTTCTTCCGAGGATCAAACGGCTGACGTGTTCACCAAAGGCTTGTTGGTTCATTCTCATGAAAAGATTTGTAACAGTCTGGGTATGTTCGACTGCTTTGCATATTGAATTGAGGGGGGGTGTTAAAATCTTATTTCCTTTTATTTCAATTCAATATGTTTTAGTTATTATTGTTTCTAATATTCTTTGTTTCCTTTTGAGGTTTGGGCCGGTTCTAATATTCCATTGATGGGCTTCTCTCTTCTGGATGGGCTGGTTAGCGTACACAAGGAGTTGTCCAAGCTGTCTCTTGACTGGCGTATCTCATAGCTGTCACAATCCCTTCCATTTTAGCAGATTCGGTTCCCCTTAAAGGTGATGGCTGCCTTCGTCTTCTGTATCAGCTCTCAAGAACAATTGAACTCTTCTACAAGTCTACTAAAAACTCTGAAGTCAGTGATTTTTGGCTGCCATCTTTCTCTCGCCAGAACATATTGTGTTCAGCCCCTTGTTCGAGAGCATATTGCAGTCCTGTTTGTTCGTGACAGCCGCCGATCTCTAATTCAAGATCTGCTGTGGCTGTGTAGAGATCGATATTGTGCAGTTTCTTTTTCTTTGCTGTATCTTGACACTGTCCACTTTTGTTCAGTGATTATATAATTTACTGTTCTTGATATTGTGTCTTTGACAGGAGTCAATATTGTAGGAAATAAACTAGTACTAGATTTAACTTGCATGACACATGTAATATCACTATCTTAGATGTGCAAAACAAAAGCATGTTAAAATTGAACTCTAGAAAAGTTTGATGCTCTAAAATAAAAATTTTGAATTGATGATGAAGGATTGAAGGTTATCAACAGAATAATATTGGATAGTATATGATATAGCCATAAATCAAGACTAGAAATCAGAAAAATAGATCATATATATTAAAACACACACCAACAAGAGACGGGGTGAACAAAAAGCTACAATTTTTTTTTTTTGCATTACGGGTCGAATTTGGATGAAGTCACAGAGCTCGTTGAATGTCTTTGAGACGATATTGTATTTGGTCAAAACATTTTAGGTGATAAACGAGTCACTTGTATGAGTTAAAATGGTACCCATTCATAAGTAACACAGGTTGAAAATATACCTAAAAGACCAGTGAATACGCCTTGTTAGTGATGACAATAGTCCTACAAAAATATTCTAAACTTTCATTATGATTAACTAATTTAGTTTACTAAAAATATATAATTCTTTTACACATGAGTAGAAAATTACTTGTTGAAGGAAAATACAAAAAACGGGCTTTGGACACACCGCCAGATTGGGTTGGGTTGGGTTGGACTGGGTTGATCAGTTACTTTTGTTTTTCTCCTTTTGGATGTCAAAAACCAATAAATTAAATGTGATTTTAAAAGTTTATTTATTATTAAAAATAATAAATTTGATCACCATATGTATTGATTTTGGTATTCGGTATTTTCGGTATCGGTACGGGTAAAAAAAAGGTACTGGTACCGAATTTTATATAAAACTTTAAAAGTTTATTTTTATATTATGTTTTATTTCATATTATCAATTATGGTATTTATGGTATTCGTATCGTATTGGTACTCGTACCGATTTTACCTATTTGGTACTTGTGCCGATTTTACCTATTTAGTACTTGTACGAGTGCTCAAAAAATAAAATAAAACAAAGTGAAACCAAAGCGGGTATCATACCGAAATACCCATACGATATCAATATATCCGGTACGGTATTTTGTACCTTGTTTTGTTCAAATTCAGTACCGGTACAGGTACTGTACCAATCCCGTTGTGGACCTCGAAGCCTGTCTATGATGACCACGGTGAATAATTGCAAGTCCAAGGGGCATGAGGGTTATCAAAAACTTCTTGTCAACATATATGAAAGCCAATTAAAAGATTATTAAAACAGATATAAGCAACTAAACAAACTGATATGTATATATATTCATTTCCACCTAAATCTTCGGTATTTTGCTGAACCAAAGTCATCAAAAAACATCAACAAATTTATTCGTTGTATTTGAGGATTAATAAATCCTTTTGCTATATTACACAAGTTAATAAGTAACATTGTGTTACAGGACAGTAGCAATGTTTGTGTGCTTATCGGTCACTTGTTTACGCTCAATCAATGCGGGTAATAAGTTGACCACAGGCATTAGATGCTTGGTGTTCCCGTCTCCCGAGCACATTAAGTCGGCTTATTGATCCTTGTACATTAAGTCGTTTTAGTCTCAGCCTGAGCACATCATGAACTTTTGATACCGAAAGTCATGTTGAAAAGATCTATAAGAGTTGCGACTTTCTGAAAACAAATTATTCTTAACAAACAGATGATCGCGTAGACGTTGATCCAGCAATGATGCAACCATCTCAGTTGGTTACATTTTTTCGGTCCAAAATAACAAAAAAAAAATTACTACAATAAAAGAAATATTAAATATCTATAACGCAGATATGTAGAGCTTACATACCAAAGGGACTTTGGCCTAGTGGTAGTGTAGTACCAAGGTGTTAAAGAAGTAGATTTAGAATTAAATTAGTGAGTATATTAGTTGGTCGTTTAAAAAAAAATTGTAGCGTATGCAAAAATGCAGTTTATAACGACTTCCTAGTATGGTGACGGGAAAGTGTTACAAGGTGGTTGTCAAACTATTTCATGGAGTTGCGAGAGACTAACGACGGTTCCATAGGGGTGTGATGTGATCGTGTTATATTCTTGATATGGGGTTCAATTTGAGCATCGTGGCGATGAAGAGAGGCTATTATGTGTCTTTGTTTGAACGGTGCATTTTAGGTACACCTTAGAAAGAGAGTATAGGGGATAGGTTTAGAGATTTAATTTAGATTTTAATATAATTGGACTTGGGCTGGATATTGAATTAGTAGACCCAAATATGATCAAAATATATACAAGCCTTATTGCATATGTATGTATTATAAAAATAATAATAGTATGTATAATAAGAGAAACTGAATTTAAACCTTGAAATTCGATTTCGATTCAAATTCGAGTTTTTGAGTTGGGATTCGTACCTTGAAATTCGAATTCCATTTTATTTGAGTTTCAAGTTTTAGAGTCCAATTCTGAATACTGAACAGTGAACACCCCCAAGAAGCGATGTAGACATCATTGATAAAAAAGCGAGGTGATGTTGGTGCTTTTATTTTAAGGAGGTTATCGGACAGGGACAAAGGTGGTTAAGGGAGGAGACAGGTAAGGTTGTAAGTTGTCCGCGGTTAAGGGAGGAGACATGAGGTGGTTCACCATAAACGACATATGAGAGGGAGGTTGTTGGCAGCCTCTAACGAAGAAAAAAGGGTGGGTGGAAATTTCATAAGACTATGTGTTATGGGTTAACTAAATACCTGATACCAATAACTAAAAAAATATAAAAAAGGTGGCATGTGATTGGCTCCCACATCTATGGGCCCCACCATCATTCCCATTAACATAGTTAATGGGTTGGCGATTTCCCCATTCTATTCCCATACCCGGCCGCCGTTAACTAGCCGCCATGGGTTAACCTTCGCCAACATCCTATATGGCATCGTTAATGAGTTACTAGTAAACCCACGACACCCAGTCGAACAATAATGGAAATTTTAATGGAAAGTAATGATATACTTAAGACTTGTTATAAGATGAAATTTACATAAGCTAAACATGTAATCTTTAAAATTTAGACCCTAAATTTATTATCATAGCCGATCCCCGTGGACTATTAATCTATTATGTAACTAACTCTTGGAAAAAAGCAATATATGCTACATAAATATAGTTGTTATAATCATAAATAAATTGATTGTATTTTCATAATCAATAAATAATTACGATTACATGTATATTTCTCTAACCTATTGACCACTTTAACATTTACACATTGACATTAAACGAACTCTCTTCCCGGGTATGTCTAAAAGAAAGTAATCATCCAATGAAGAAGTCAGCTAGAAGAAGAGCAAAACATCCTTTTCATTAGAGAGTATTTGTTTGCTCGGTTTTTATAGATCGCTATCGGTTGAAGTTCATGTTCTGACATTTTGGCCCATTTTGTATGTCTACGTGACAAGGTGATCGTTACCTTCTTTTCCATCAAACTAATCTCCATAGACTCCGCTTCACCTATGGTTTGGAAAATATAAATGTGTCATGGGCATATACACTATATATTTATAATCGTATTCAAAAGAATTAATTACTTGGAATTTTTTTAATTCTAAGACCACCCGTAGTGGAGCATTATTTTTGAAAAATAACGCCCCCCACCCATTACACTAGGCGTTTTGGGGGTTATTTTTGAAAAAAAATTTGATTAGCGTTATATTTAAAACGCCATGTTGCACTTGTGGAAGATTTGGCTTGGGTTGACCCACCAATGAGAAATCAGTTTGTTTTTTTTTTTTAGACCATGTGTAGTGGAAGGGGAAAATAATGCCCCCACCATGGGGCATTATTCGACATGTGGCAGTCCAGTCAGCATGGGGCGTTATTGCAAAATTGGCGTAGTGGGAATAATGCCCCTTTCAATCCTTAAACAAAAAAACAAACAAACTGATTTCTCATTGGTGGGTCAACCCAAGTCAAACCTTCCACAAGTGCAACATGGCGTTTTAAATATAACGCTAATCAAATTTTTTTTCAAAAATAACCCCCCAAAACGCCTAGTGTAATGGGTGGGGGGGCGTTATTTTTCAATTTTTTTCAAAAATAATGCCCCACTACGGGTGGTCTAAATATGAATACACATCGGTTATTTTATTAATTAATTTAACTAATTTAAAATATAACATGATTGCCATGCTATGAAAGTAAGCATGTTAAGGAAATTGCATATTTGCATCAAATGGGACCAACAAAAATCATTCTATAGGGCATCCAATGTTGAAAATATGTCAATAGTAATGATACGTATATTATAATTATAATATTATGAATTATAATATGCTAATAGTTGTGTGACATTTTTTATAGAATAATGGCTTTTATGACTTCGTGTCTCGAGGTAATTTGGTAGGCCCATTATTAAATTCACACCCAACTGGATACCAATTTACAACGGCTAGATGATATGATGTAGTGATAGAGACTAAAGATAAACAAGTCACTTTAGACCACCGGAAACCGAAACACGATCAAGTTGTGTTTATTTTTTTCGTAACACACCCCTTTCCTCTATCTCTATATATATATATATATACATAGAGAGCGAAAAGGATATTAGAATAGAATGAGTCTTATTTTTTCAAATATGAAACTTCTATATAGAAACGATCAAGTTCGGTACCGGTTAAATTAGGGTGACGGAAAATCAATAGATTTTGAAAACGACCCGAAATTATGATCAATGCTTAGGTAGCGGGGAAAAAAAATTGAGCAGAAGTAACATTTGTTGTTAAAAAAAACTTAGGTAGCTGGAAAAAAACGCTGATGACTTTCTGATGCGTTGACAGCCCTAGACATTCCAAAGTAGTGGCCATGGGTTCGAATCTCGCCTAGAGCAAAATGCTCAACTTTGACTTTGGGTTTTTCTATCACACTGAGTTTTCAGGTGGTGGGTTGGGTTATGTCTGCGTTTGCGAGCGTGGGTGACCTTTTGCCAATGAATTTCTCGGACGATTGGGTTTTTGTTGGTCATTAAAAAAACGTAGCCGGAAAAACAAGAAATCTTGAAAAGTGAGAGGAATAGGTTGGATTACATACCATTTAATTTGGAAACTATATCAGCTACTCTATCTTGACAACTTTTGCATCGAAAATCGGCTAAAAGAACAACTTCTTGAACCTGTTTTTACAAAGAAAACAACACCAATCAGCTAATATGATGTACCAAAAACAAAGATATGAACAAGAAATGAGAAGAATTGGTTACAAGTGGGAAGGTTAAGGATTCAATGGTGGCAAGTGTGGTTGGAACAATGGCCAAGTTGTTGTTTTGGAACTCGATTTCTTCGTCTTCTTCATTCTGTTCAATGGCAGCCATATTGTTTTTTTTTTCTTTTTCGGCAGAGAGATGTATATATAAAAAAGATGAGGATATGATGATGTATGAAAACTTTGATTAAAAATGTATATAGAAAAAAGATGAGGATATGATGATGTATGAAAACTTTGATTAAAATGAAAAGTGAAACCGGACTTTGTGTTTGTGATGCTTTATGTGTATTGGAAACCCCTCATGAAAGAGATAAGAGGAAAGAGATCGGGGTGTTGGCAAATATGCTTCAAAAACATTGGCTGCCACCTGTATGTTTTTTGTTTGTATTTTATTTATATTTATATTTATATCCTTTTGTAGCGTTCACCAACTATATATATATATATATGTATATAGTAAGAACGAATGTTTTAAAAACCGGTTTTTTAATTATATTAGATTGGGCTTAAATTTTTTTTTGTAAGGTTAATTTCATTAAAACAACCGGCCGGCCGTACCAGAAAAGCGCGAAACCGAACCACAACTATAACATATACAACGGGTTACATCACCATTCACTCCATACAATATTTCTAGATTGGGCTTAAATGGTTTTAACTGGTTAAATCGGGTTGTAGCGGGTGGTTCAATCGGGTTAATTAGTTAACCCTATAATTTCATAAAATACAATTTTAACTCAAAAAATAATCCAAAAGCACATAAATCAAAAAGTTAATCCATAAAAAAAAATTAACCCAAAAGCTTACAATAGGTTTATGCTTTTAGAAAAATATAAGACTTTTTAAAAGTTAAAAATCAAATTTTAAAGATTTTGTAAATCGGTTTTAGCGATTTAAATCAATATAACCAGATTTACCGGCAATTTAAATCTTATGCCGTCTCCTCATTTTACCGGCACTAAAAGTAACTGGGCCGTGCCCGGTATCCAGTATAATCGGTGTTTAAGACATTGATAAAAACGATGCTAATAAGGAGCTCGAAATCCCAAACAAACAATTTAAAGAATTAAATTTCGATCTATTCTTGATAAAAATAAACATCTATCTTGTAGGTGATTAATGGTAGGAATACATAATAATAAGTTCAACAATCTACACCCCCAAACTAACCTACAAGTAGCCGTCTTCGAACCTCAACAGCCGGATTTTTTTTTTTTTTATATATATTCAAGTTTTTTTTTTTTTTGGCCAGCAACAAACAAAATAACATAAAAGAAACCAGCGCGCGACTGGAAGAAAGTACATCAGCAGCGAAACACAGTTGAAACGAAGTATTTTTAATCTTGTACATACTAGGTGTGATGGTCGTAGTGACATATACATGATTATTATGAAAAACTTTTTGATATATTTAAAATCAATCCTAATAGAGGCAGCAATCAAACATCTATGAAGGCTATATAATAAACAAAATATTAATTTTGAGTAGGGGGTAAACGAGCTAAGCCAACCCGTGAGCTACTCGAGATTGACTCGTTAAAAACTCTAACTAAACAAAGCATAAACGAGCTCAAGCTTTTATTAAGGCCCGTTTAATAAACGAGCCTAAGCCCGAGCTTCACATATCGAGCTCGAGCCGGCTCGCGCGCCTAAAGAGCTTTTTATTTATATTATATACAAAATTATGATAAATATAACTAAATAGTAGATGTTATTTTTTATATAGAAATTATAAATAAATATAATTAATAAATAATAAACGAGTTAAGTCTAAGCCTAGTTCGAGCTAAGTAAACAACTCACAAGCCAAGCTTCAGCACAAGCTCTGTCAAAGTTTAACGAGCTGGGCTCGAGTCTATATGAGCTCGCACTCGGCTCGGCTCGTTTACACCCCTAATGTTGAGGCAGTAAATGTGTTTTCGTAGCTCTTATTTTCTTGAAAATCTTGTCCAACTTTCGGTCTTGTACGACTATTCAACCGTTTTTGCTCATAATTGGACAATCCAAATGAAGACGGTTTAAAAGTACTCAACCAGACCAGTTATGTAATCAGTTTACAGTAAAACTAACCCGATGCTATAAACAATGTTTATACTTTATAATATAGTATCTTAAATACATATTTGATAAGATAACGAGACATGATAAAGGTAAAGTAAAACACAATAGGTTATCTATCTATTATACAAAAGCAAAATAAAGGTTGACTTTTTTACTTTGAGGTGGCTGCTTTCTTTGGCCAGAGAAATGGGTATTTGGGCGCCATTCCTTTTCCTCATTTCTCAGCTCTTTTTGAAACCGCCTACATTTGTTCTTCAATTTAGAAACCCTAATCAATTCTCAATCTTACCAAAATTATGAAATCATTTCCTTCTTCAATTTTATTTCAAATAAAAAACCCTAGATGTTACACAATCATCCACATTCTCTAATATTCGGATTCCTCTTGGCGTGTAGATTGTGGAATTTCTTCTTCAATCGGTAACTTTTTCAATTGAATCTGTCATATCTTTGAATTCTTTGTGTATTTTTATCTGTTAATCGACGACCAAGTCTTAATGATTGTCAGAAGAATAACGATGGCAACAACCAGTGTTTCTTTGAATTCTAGCCACAGTCGGATTTATTTTACGAATGTATGTTTAGATTTTTTTTCAAACGCTGCTCTGATTTCCTAATGCGTTTTTTGTTTCTCGAATTAGGTCGACAGTTTGCATGTGGTTTTGTCTTAGTGTAGGCGGAATGTGCTCTCAGTGGGAGTGTCTAAGGGTTCCTTTTAAAACTCGATGTTGCCAATAGAAAAGAGGGAGAATCGATTCAAAGAATCCTACACTGTAAGTTTGTAACCATTCGGTTACCTCAGATTACAGATTTTGGTTGTTAGAGTTTAAATATCTTTTCAACTTAATATGATTTACAATCTATTTGTTGACAAATTAGGTGATATTTGGGATTCGCTGAAGATTTCTGCTTCTTTTAGTCATACAATTTCATTCTTGATTTGTATTGTGTTCTTGATCTTAGTTTTTATTTTTTTATATTCAGTCTGTTCATTAACATCCGACTTATTATTGTTGGTTTCAATCTAAGTTAAATTATGCTTTTAATTATTTCTTTGTATTTGACTTATGCACACAAGGTGGTCGATGAAATGTTTGTTTGAAAATTGCTTAATTAACTCTATATGAATTGAAATTTAGTATGAATAGTGATTTTCCAATCCATATGCAGGACAAGTATTCAATGCAGGTTAGCCCACGTTTGAGTTTTACACGGATAAGATGGACATGGATTTATTATTGGACGATGCATTTTTTCTCTTCTTCTTTGCTTCATTGATGTATGCTCAAAGAAATAGAGATATGGTGATGGCGAAGTCAGATGACGATGACGATGGTGATGACAGTGGTACATCCAGGTACCGATGACGATGGTGATGGTGATGGTGATGGCAGGCTGAGGCGGCAATAGTGATGACTAAGGCAAACCATTCAATTCCACTGTCGTTCATATGTAAGCCCTGTATGGATAGTGCTTCTACGTTTTTATTCTTACATAAATATAAATTTTCATCATTTCTTTGATCAGAGGATAAGTCAAATGATTGCAGGGAGATAATTTGGCGAATTGTTCAATGGTGATTACTATTGGTAGTAGCTACGTTGTAGGTACTTTCTGCTATAATGTTTTGTTATTCTATTGATATGAATTATTTATATCTTATCATATGAAAATACATGGCCAGAATGCATCTATAAAAGTATTAATAATTAGGGAGTAATTTACCTGAATGGTGTATGAGTAATTTTTTTTACATTTGTTTCTAACATCAAATACATATTTAATCTTAATTTTTTACTCATCCTTCACACAAAATACTAAATCGAAATATGTAGTTTGTGTTTTAAATTTATCTATATGATTAACTAAAAGTAAAAATAACGAGGTATGAAACAGAGGGCAAAGAAACAGGTTGTGCTTCCATGATGTCCTTTCTAGAAACACACCATTATTAAAAAGTGATATTTAATTCTTTATAAACTTAATAATATTTCTTTTACTTGATAATAACTTTTTTTACTATAATATTACAAAAGAGGCTCTTGCCAAACAATGGAACAAAATATAAACAATAAAGTATCATGCCTATAGATTTTAAGTTTTTATATGAAGCATATTCTTTTTCTAATGATATATTTCAGGTTAATAATAGCAATCCAACTAGAATAAAGTTCCATTGTCAAGTGGTGGTAATTCCTAATTAGTTCCATTGTCAAGCTGTGGTAAGGTCTGCATGGACATGGGAAGGCCTAACTTCATTACTAAGTGGTGGTAATTCCTAATTAGTTTATTAATTCTCTTTTCCCTTGAGCTAGATTTATGGCCGAATTGACGGGATCCATGTTATTCATGGCCGAATTAGCTTATTTTTTTAATTTTAGTTGCACTAAATATTAAAGCATTATTGCGATTACAACAGTTGATGGGGGGTACAAGTAAGTTAATGTTGGCAGTAATGAAGGACAGAATGGCCACAAGAACAGAGTTTCAATAATCCTTAAACTACTGATGGATTTTTCCATGGTAGCAATACAGGCCATAGTAATAGACATTTATATGAAATAGGAAAATATCTGTTATTTATGTCATGTATATCTCTCCTCAATGGGAGGAGATTTGTTTGTAACTATTTATATTGTTTATGTGAATGAGAAAGAGGCAAGCGATTATAATCTTTTATGGTATCACATCCCTAGGCGATCCTCCTCCTCCTCACCTTCTGCCTTCTGCCTTCTGCGCCGATTCCCTTCTGCCATCACCGATATCCCTCTGCCAGCGTCGACATCATGTCGTCGTCTTCTACCCACCCCGCTGTAACTGTTACGTCCATCAAAAACCTCATCCCTGTTACCCTGGACATCGAAACAGGTCACTATACTACCTGGTCGGAGATGTTCAAGATACAATGCAAAGCCCATCTTGTGTACGACCACCTTCAACCAAAATCAGCCACCGAATCATCTTCATCTTCTGTTTCGAACAAAGAAAAGGATAAAGAACAACCTGTCCCCACCGAGACATGGGAGCGTCTCGACTCCATAGTCTTGCAGTGGATTTACAGCACCATATCCACTGATCTTTTGCACACCGTCCTTAAACCTGATACGACTGCCTATGACGCATGGACCACTATCGCCAATATTTTTCAAGATAACAAGGCCACTCGCACGATCAACCTCAACAATAAATTCGCAAACACTCACCTGGATCAGTTTCCGAATATGTCAGCCTACTGTCAAGCCCTTAAGGTGATATTTGATCAGTTGACTAATCTTGGTTCCCCTATTACTGATGAACAGCTTGTACTACAACTACTGTCGGGCCTTACCGAGCAATACGAGAACACAGCCTCTGTTATTCAACAGATGAAGCCGCTCCCCGATTTCTATGACACCCGCTCTCGACTATGCATGGCCGAATCCAGAAAACTCAGTCAAGTTCGTCATGCCGCACAGTCGGCCGGTGCGGCTCTCACCGCATCGGTTGAATCTTCACCCAAAGACAACCGCGAGAGGACCGATCAACCCACTGGGCAGCGCATGGATTCTTATGAGCGGGGTCGCGGCCGGGGTCGAGGCAGACAGGGGGCACCCGGGGCGGCGGCGGCAGGAATGGCTATTCTCCGTATGGTGGCGGAAGCTTCTCATCTAACACTGCTGCATACTACCCATGGCCATTCTTTGCGCCATGGGCCGGCCCCAATAACAGCCCCTCTCCACAAGCATGGGCCTCATGGACTAATGGGCCTCCTTGTCCTTATCCCACAGTGAACCGATCCAACAACCAAACTTCTGCTGGAATTCTCGGCCCTAGACCGGCTCCACACATGCCAACGGATCTCAATCATGCAATGCATGCCATGTCGCTCAACGACCCGTCTTGGGCTATGGACACAGGTGCCACAGGTCATATGTCTTCTAACTCTCATCTCTCGTCTGTTTTTAATAAAAGCATTAATAAACACATCATCGAGGGAAATGGTCAAACCATTCCCGTGCACGGACAAGGCAATCTTACCCTACCCCCTCCCCTCCCACCTTTCAAATTAAACCATGTCCTTTACGCACCGTCCCTAATTAAAAACTTACTTTCCGTTCGTCGTTTTACAACCGATAATAAATTATCTATTGAATTTGACCCGTATGGTTTTTTGGTGAAGGATCTCAAGACTCGGACCCCTATCCTACGATGCAATAGCTCGGAAGGACTCTACACTTTTGATCCATCCCAAGTTACCAAGATCACATCTCCCACCGCTCTCACAGCAATTTCTCAAGACACATGGCATCAACGTCTCGGTCATCCGGGATCTTCTTTATTACATTCGCTTAAAAACTCTAGTTTAATTTCTTGTGGTAGTTTGAAAAACAATGTTTGTCAATCTTGCGTGTTTGGTAAACATATTCGATTACCTTTTATTGATTCTAATAATATTACAAATATGCCATTTGATATCATACACAGTGATCTATGGACTTCCCCTGTTCTTAGTACGGGGGGTCATCGTTATTACATTCTGTTTCTTGATGACTTTTCTAACTTTCTTTGTACTTACCCTCTCACCACTAAATCTCATGTTTTCTCCACTTTTACCACATTTTATAATATGATTCACACTCAGTTTGAACGAAGATTAAAACAATTTCAATGCGATAATGGAACAGAATATAATAATGCAATGTTCCACCAATTTTGTGCATTAAATGGCATGCAATTTCGCTTCTCCTGCCCCTATACCTCCTCTCAAAACGGTAAAGCCGAAAGAAAAATTCGATCCATTAATAATATCATTCGAACCCTTTTAGCCCACTCTTCGTTACCAAACACTTATTGGCATCATGCCTTGGATGTAGCCACCTATCTTCACAATATTCTACCTAGCAAAGTCCTTTCCAACATTTCTCCCACTCAAAAATTATATAAACATATCCCCTCATATTCACATCTTCGTGTCTTTGGCTGCCTTTGCTACCCTCTTATACCTCACACAAACATTCACAAACTACAATATAGATCTATGCCATGTGTCTTCCTTGGATATCCCCCTAATCATAGGGGTTATAAATGCCTGGATCTCAATACACGTAAAATTCTGATAAATAGACATGTCATCTTTGATGAATCTATTTTTCCATTTGCTAATAACCCCACCCCTTCTCCAACCACTTATGATTTTCTTTCAGCCCACATACATCCCCCTTATCAAATCAATACCACCTCCCCCACTAACCCAAACACCACTTCGTCTCAACCATCGGCCCAATCCACTGCCCATCCCATTTCCCAGCCTCCTACTCACACACATGTTCCCTCTCCATTTTTTGGCCCACTGCCACATACCCCTACCCCTCTATCTGCCCAATCTCCTTCCCCTACTAACCCACCGCCCACTACTCCTCTCGTCCCACACACATCTACCGGCCCACACACCCTTAGCCCACACTCACCTCCCCACAGCCCCACACCCAACTCCCCTCTCACCCAGCCCGTACCCAGCCTGCCATCTGACTCCTCATCCGATTCTATCTCTGAGTCGTCCCCTCAAACGACCTCCTCCTCGTTTTCCGTACCAGCCCCAACCCCAACCCCAACCCCACCCCCACCCCCCTCACCACCACCCACTCGAACCATTCGTACTCGGTCTATGGATGGTATACATAAACCCAAACATATGTTAAATCTCCACTCATCCTACATCGAACCCATTCCCAAAAACCCGAAAGATGCCTTGTCCAGCACGGAATGGCATAATGCCATGAACACTGAATTTAATGCTCTTATTAAAAATAAGACCTGGGTGTTAGTTCCAAGGCAGCCTGATATGCATGTTTTACGTAGCATGTGGCTCTTTCGCCACAAGTTTTGCTCGGACGGTACTTTAGAACGGTATAAGGCGCGTCTTGTTTGTGATGGGAGTAATCAACAAATTGGGGTGGACTGTGGTGAGACATTCAGTCCGGTTGTCAAACCGACTACAATACGTACCGTTTTATCTATTGCTTTGTCTCACTCATGGCCGATTCATCAACTGGATGTCACCAATGCATTCCTGCATGGCAATCTCAACGAGACTGTCTACATGTATCAACCCATGGGGTTTCGACATCGGCAATATCCTGATCATGTGTGCTTACTACAGAAATCACTTTATGGTCTAAAACAGGCTCCTCGGGCCTGGTATCAACGATTCACAGATTTTGTCCTCTCTCTGGGATTTCATCAAAGTAAATGTGACAATTCCCTTTTTACCTATCAGCACAACGGACATACGGCCTACCTTCTCATATATGTCGATGACATCATTCTCACAACGTCGACAGATTCTCTTCGGGTTAATCTTATGTCTCGTCTTGCAGCCGAATTCGCCATGAAGGATCTAGGGCCTCTGAGTCATTTTTTGGGTATTCATGTTCAACGACAAGGTAATAAGATGTTTCTTTCTCAACAAGCATATGCGAAAGACATTATTGAAAGGGCCGGTATGTCTTCTTGTAAACCAGCTGCCACACCTGTTGATACCAAACCCAAGCTTGGTTCGAATTCGGGTGCCGATTATGACGACCCAACACTGTATCGCAGTCTTGCTGGCGCTCTTCAATACTTAACATTCACGAGACCCGATATTTGCTATGCCATTCAACAGGTGTGCATGTTCATGCACGCACCTAAGTTAGATCATTGGAACGCTCTTAAAAGAATCATCCGGTACCTACAAGGAACTTCGTCCCACGGTCTAACTATTGGTGCTTCTACCGACTTCTCATTACGGGCCTACACGGATGCTGATTGGGCAGGGTGTCCGGATACGCGGCGGTCTACATCCGGGTATTGTGTTTATTTTGGTCCTAACATCATCTCCTGGTCGTCTAAACGTCAATCGGTTGTCTCCCGATCTAGTGCTGAGGCCGAATATCGGGGCGTTGCTAATGTGGTGGCGGAAATGTGTTGGCTTCGAAATCTCTTACTTGAACTACACAAGCCCCTCGCGTCTGCCAGTCTTGTGTACTGCGATAATATTAGTGCAATCTATATGTCCGGGAACCCAGTTCAGCATCAACGTACCAAGCACATAGAACTGGATCTTCATTTTGTTCGCGACTTGGTTCAACGCGGCTCTGTTCGGATTTTACGCATACCTACACGCTTTCAAGTCGCTGACATCTTCACCAAAGGTTTACCAAAAGTGCTCTTTGATGATTTTCGGTCCAGTCTCAGCATTCGGCCTCCTCTAGCTTCGACTGCGGGGGTGTAATAGACATTTATATGAAATAGGAAAATATCTGTTATTTATGTCATGTATATCTCTCCTCAATGGGAGGAGATTTGTTTGTAACTATTTATATTGTTTATGTGAATGAGAAAGAGGCAAGCGATTATAATCTTTTACATAGTCACATAATTCGCTGGTCATGGCACGGTTTTCGTTTTGGTTCATTCGATCCAATTCGTGGTATGAAAACGATCTGGGTTCGCTTGGGATCGCGTTTCCGATCCGAAAAAAATTCAATCGTAATATAGAAGAAATGGGTTTAGGTTATTCATTATTTAGTTTAAACGAGTCGGGTGAAAATGGTATTCGGGTAAGGAAAAGATTCATATCAGTCATGTAAAAGGGGGCAGGAGGATGCTACTGCTTTTGCAAACCAAGATCATTGTACGACCATCTTTAAATCTGCTATATTTCTTGCTTTTTAAGATTATGGTATGTTCTGCAAATGAGAACTCATGGTTATTTTTAAAGCGAGTGCAGATTCATCTTTGAAATCATTATTTGAAATGCCAGCCATTACTCAAACAAGTCATGTAAAAGGTGGTCAGGAGGATGCATGTAGTTATGCCAACCAAGTTCCTTGTAAGCACATTTTTTTTTGCTATTAAATCCATTCTTATGTTTTTATCAGTAGTTGCACTAAAACAACACTGTATGTTTTAAAAGGTTTCCTTTGGGCAACCTATAACTTACTATATCTTTAATTCTTACCTTTCAAGATCATGGTCTATTGAGAGCTGATATTTTCTTTTTTGGGCGAGTGCAGATTCATCTCATAAAACCTTATTTAAAACTCCAGCCGTTACTCAAACCAGCCACGTCATGCTTGGTTTAAGTGGTTTATAGTTTGTTCAAATTAATATTCTCTTGATAAATTTTCTCAGGTAATAGTTATTGTGGTTGGATTTTTCAGGATTCTTTACGAAATCATAAGGTTACAAAAGCGCAAAAGGTATTCAAAGCAGCAAAAGCGCGGTGTAGACTTCAAAGTAAATATTCAAGAATGAGTTTTAAAAGTTATAATCTTTTTACTGAATGTGTTTTTGTAATTTGCAGAAAATAAGAAGAAAGGTTGGAAGAAAATTGCCCCCACCAAAGAATACTACCAACACTGAAGTTAAATCAAAAGGTAATCTTTATAAATTGAATTTGTTGTATAATTTAGTTAATTAGATATAGTTTCTTGATTTTTTTGTTTTTAGTGTATGTGTGTAAAAGGCTATGTTGCTCTGCAAAAACCATAGTTGTCAATAGCCGATGGCGACCAATATAGCGATGATTCATGTTTAGAGGTAAAGTAGATAAACCCAAAAATACATGTTATCGAGCAGTGGAGATGAGGAAAATACAGAAAAATACATGTTATAAGACCAAACCTTAGGTATTGAGCAGTGGAGATGAGAAAAAAAAGAATAAAAAATAAATAAAAATGCCGATTTTTATCGCTAATTCGCTATATAATATATAGCGGCATATGACATATATGCTATATAGCGCGCTATAGCCGCTATCGACAACTATGGAAGAAACAAACAATAATTCACTATTTTGTGTAAAAAAACTGGACTTTTTTCAAGTATACAGGGTTGAAGATGTAAGCAAGATCATCTTTCCCATAAAATGTGATGTTTATATGCATTTATTGAGGCATATAGACAACTGACAAAGTGATTACTTACTTTATAGTTGCATACTTATGTACTAACTATTATAAATCATCATGATCAGTTAAGAAGTTAAGATGATAAAGGCCCTCTGTTAGATTGTTTTTAAATATCATGCAACTGATATGATTGTGAGAGTATAAATTTGTGCTTGATAAATATTTCTGGTTGAGGTATTTAAAAAGAATAAAAATACATGAAAGTCATGCACTTTACTGTAAATGGTTATAGTTTTTATTAACATGATTATGTGCAGCAATTATATTATCGGAACAAAGTTTGGCATCCGAGAAGGCCGGTTTAGCTGTGAGCAAGAAAGGGTTGACTTTAAAAGAGCTGTTTCAGCAGACGTCTCATCACAATGCAAAAGTTTGTGGAGGTAGGGATGAACATGGTACCCGTTCAGTACCGAAAGTACCGGTATCGAAAAACGGGAAAAGTTGGGTACCGGTACCAGTAGCGAATATACCGGTTCGGTACGGTATCGATACTTAACGGTGTTTTACCCGTAAATACCGGTACCGGTACCGAAAAACGTAGAAAGTGGGTACCGGTACCAAATGTACCCGGTACTGTTCGGTACCGGTACCCGGTACCAAATGCTAATCCCTACGCAGAGGTAACATTTCTTTATAACATTTAAGGTTGCCAAATTAATTCTTAATTTCTGAGAAGACAAGTGAACATGAACAAAAAATATATAATGACAAGATGTTTAAATATATTATACTAATGTTCATCATTAAAATTTGATATTAAGAGTGGTTGTTTTTTTTTATTTGAAGATGCATTGATCGGTATTAGGGATATCTTCTCGAATTATCCAGCAGAACTGAAATTGCACAGACTCACTGTTATCGAAAAACTGGGTGAGCGCATGAGTGACGATGACAAAATTGTGCGTGAGACCCTATATCAACTTCTAAAGGCAGTCGTATTTCCCCCTGTAAAGAGGTGATGTCTCTCTCTCTCTCTATCTATATATATATATAACTTTTAGATTATGATTGTTTTTAACTAGCTCCATCGGTTTAACCTTTGCGTATTTATGTTCTTTTTGTTAAACTTCTCCAGGATAACCAGGGAACTTTTATATCCTTGATGATGGCATACGTATTCAACGCAATGACCCATCTGTCAATTGATGTCCGTTTGATGGCTTTCAAGTTTTTTGATCTGGTTGTCCAGCATTACCCATTGTCGTTCTCCATGTATGCCGATAAGGTATTTGTTTTATTTATTTTAACATGGTAAATAACATGTTTTCCCGTGTACTTAACGTTGTTTTCATGAACAGTTTATTCAACATCGCAAAGAGATATTGCAGAAAAAACCAGTTTAATATGCATGACAAGGAAAAAGGTTTGGGTAACTGGATGAACATAATCAAGACCCCAAATGAGGAAAAAGATCATTGGGTAAGCCTTTTAATCTATGGGGTTTTTGTTTTCAATTATTCTTTATTCGGAAAATTGTTTTAATTTTTAGTTTTTAGGTACCTGGTGAAGTTGTTGCAAAGTGTACTGGTTGTGGATAAGATTTTATTGCTTTCAGTTAGTCTGTTTGGCCGCTTCTTTTGATCATGTAGGATAATTGCCGGAACCGTAGGGATATTTTTTTTTTGTGATAAGTGCACTTATGGAAAAATTGTTATTACATATGAGGAGAATGCCCCTCAAGTTTGCGCTTATGATCATTGCATGGTATGCTTTTGTAACAACATTGTTATATTTTTGTTCTAAATTGTATTTACACTATTCAAGTTTAATTTTTTGCTTTATAGATTCTGCCTATCTTATATACGTGCCCGATTTCATTTTTGGTTGTCTAAAGCCTCTAAACAAGCTTCATATGCTTGGTTGTCAAGCATCATCCATAGTTGCTAACGCCTTACGATCTAGAATTGATTCACGTTGTATTGTTACATGGCTTAAGGATATCATGGCTGCTGATTAGTCCGACAATGTTGCCTCATTTTGGCCAGCTGTGGTAAGGTCTGCATTGACATGGGAAGGCCTAACTTCATTGCTAAGTGGTGGTAATTCCTAATTAGCTTATTAATTCTCTTTTCCCTTGAGCTAGATTTATGGCCGAATTGTGCACAACGCAACCGGAAGAGAAAAAAACCACAAATGATGACGTTACTGATAGACTTTCCACTTCATTAAAGCATCTCCCAAACGCTTTAATGTTGTATTCAACATCGGTACTCCTTCCTTTTTTCTCAATCACTGTGTTAAGTTTGCTTTTGAGAAATTATGTATGCTTAATTAAGTATATGTTTGTTCGTTAGGAATGGAATTGCCGACATGGTGCTGATTGAAGGATTGTTTTCGATTGGATTTTACTTGCCTAATGAACATGTTCTATATTATCAGACAATTTTATTAGTATATATGGCCTTGGATAGTTGATTATAGTGATCTGCTTATAGTATATATTGTTTATTTTTCTAATTTTCCATCATAAGGAGGAATTGAAGATGAAAATGTAATTTACTTCTTTCCCATAGCTATGTTATACATGATTTCCAGCAATGAAGTATGTGTAACTGGCCCTGGCATGTTAATTGTATTGTGGTGGCTTTTGAACGCCCTGGTTGGGATTTCTTATATGGGAATCATCAAGTTATAGTGAATGAAGAAGAAAATAAGTCGAAAATGAGCTTTAAGTAAGGGAACAAACAAATTGGCGCTATTGCATTGGCTTCGTATGTGACGGAAGGTACGGTGGCGTTTTAGATTGCAAGTTATGTTCACTTGAAGTTGTTTATTTGTCTTAATAGTTGAACAATCACAGTTTGCTAATCAAAGAGTCCTATTGCAATAAATGATCAGATCAAATCAAACATATTGGACTTTATGTATTGGGTTTGTTTTATGTAGGCGTTGAATCTTCAATTTTGGGGAAATCTTTGACTGCTATCATTTAAAAAAAAAATTGGACATTTTGGTGGTTCTTGAAGAAATGATTATATTCAGAGTTGATATTAGGATCTATAAGTACATATAACCCTAACTGTTTTGTGCAACTGATCTTTAACTTATACTAATGATATTAAAGAAGGAGCTTAGGACTGTGGATGCTCAGAAAGGGTAAGAGTGTAGGGCTAACAATAGAGAACTGGAACAACTTTGTTCATACTATAAAAAAATTAGAAAAGAAATGTTCATCGTAACCATCCATCGGAGGCATTGATTGGTGTGACCCTATCCAACACTGTAATTTAATTATTATATAAGTAATGCAACATTTCGTTCATTTCAATGTTTTGGTAATGGGCGTTTCTTTCATTTAAAAAATTATTTCAACACTGTTAAGTAATTTAATTTATTGAGACCACCCGTGTAACATACGGGAACTTAGACTAGTACATAATATATTCAATTTTAGAGACATGGCTCGTGTTATATGCATCATGTATTCACTCCACAGCTACAAAATGGCATCATTATAACCATCATCAAGTTACATCCTTTTAATCACTAACATTTTAATGTCATTATTTGGATTTGATTCTAACACAAGCCATTGTCATACATATGAACATTGAGACAGGTGTCACCTTCTCTAAAATTAGAGATCCATCGAAACAGACATTAATAATCGTATTGTGTTGTCACTTGTTCTTGTTGGTCCCTCTTCGTCCCATTCGAATACTCAACATCAATTATAATTGTTAAATATGAGCTTAGTGAGTTAAGATAAGGTCACCCTATTTTGGTTGATGTGTAATAATTCATTTAGCACTCTACACTTAAATTGTCAAAAGTTATATTAGAAAAATACCACAAAGTTTACCTTTTCTAAAATCTAACTCTATTCTCTATTTCATGTAAATACGATCAACCTTGATATTATTACGATGGCAAGGATGGTGGTCGTGGTATGGGTTGGGCCGATTAGGTTTAGCACGTTACTATCTAATATATTTACTTGAAATACAATTATGAATGACCTAACTAGTTGTTTATATGTTGCAACTTTGATAAAAACTCAAGAAAATACTGGAACCAATTAACCAGGACAAACATGACTAAGCCGAGTAGCCAATATATCATTGTAACAACAATGCTAAACCTCAACCGAAAAACAATTACTTAAAGTTATTCGAAATACAAATCTCGTAACTAATGATCACCAAAACTCAAACTATTTAGACTAGAGGGTATGGGGAGGCTCATCCCCATGAGGATGGGCCGCCACATAGGCGTCACATCAACATCCCATTGAGGATGGGCCTCCTTGCATTTTGAGGGGGTGGAACCGGAGGATGGGGCTACCTCACATAATTTTTTATTGTTTAATTTATTTTATTTGTTTAACTTTTATTGTTTAATTTTTATTGTTTAACTTTTTTATTTGTTTAATTTTATAAAAACAATTCAAAATTTAAATAAAAATAAGACATAAAAGAAGATAATAAAATCCATTACATAACATAAATAAAAATTACATAACCTAAAAAAAAATTACACTACCTAAAATTTATAAAAAAAGACGAGACGTCTTCCTCTTCCTCCTCTATAAGAATCTGCGCCGCCTTTATCACAGCGTTTGCGTAAAACATCTCCTCTTCCTCCGAAGAAGACGAGGACCACCAAGAATTAAATGTCATTGTTGATGAGAATATATTTTTTTTATAAAAGAATGGTATAAAAATAAGAGTGTTTTGGGTTGAAAGTGGGGAGAAAATGGTGAAAATGGTATAAAATGAGATGGTTTTATAGAAAAGGGGATAATTTTTTTTATTAAATGTTATAGCCGTTGAACGGCTATTTTTTTTCAATTTCAAGGCACGTCACAATCGTCTTGTGGGAGCCGATTTTCACATGCTGGGCCGAGGGGGGCGGTGTGGGGGACCGGCGCCGGGCCTAAGCCGACCCCCATACCGTCTGGTCTTAAGCAAGAGTCGTGAAGCGAAGTACATTCATAACGTTTAGATGATGGACCCATATATGTAATTTCTCAGCAAGTACTTGACAAAATTAATCGTCACATTTAATTATTGTTGCTAGTAACTTGTAAGATCGGTTCTCTTCGACCCGGTCCATATTTTTGTCAATCAACCATTGGTCCAACACCACGGAGGTACAGACGTACAAAGAAAATTGGAAATAGAAAAATAGTACCCTTGAACTATTTATATTGCATAGTTCTAGTCCATTAACTTTTATATGAGTTTGAACCTAAACCGCGTAATCTTGTTTAATTATAAAGATGACTAGATGGATTGGCTTAAATATTAATGAGGTTAGTATTGTTTTTATACCTGGTATATTAATATATACTAAAATTAAAACATATAACAAAATGTTGATTAATCTTACTTTGTTTCACAATTAAAATTGGTCTTATATCACTAACTTAATTGACTATTTTGTTTATTCATTTGTCAGCTTCAATCCAAGCATGTCATAAAGGTATTACTACAATTCAAAAACATATGTATAATTATTAATCGAGCAAAATGCTTAAATCGTCCCTGAGTTTAAGTTACTTTTATCACTTTAATCCAAAATGAAACCTTTTGTATCTGGATCCTTAAAGTTTCAATTTTGATGTCATTTTCATCAAAAAGGCAAACTGGGTCAGAATTTTTTGTTATCCTCCACCTTTTTTGTCGTCTTCCTCATTTTAATTAAGATATGTTAATACGTAAAAAAAGGAGTCTACCATTCATTAAAATAAGGAAGACGACAAGAAAGGGGGACGATAACTGAAAATTCTGACCCATATTGTCTTTTTGATGAAAATGACATCAAAATTGAAACCTCAGGGACCAAGATACAAAATGTATCATTTTAAACTATAGTGACCGCAGCTCGCTCTCAGGGACCATTTTGAAATTTTACTCTTGTTAATTTAATAAAAGTGATGTTATCTATAAGATAACTAGGTTATGAGCCCGTGTTACACAGGGGTGTTAAAAATAAAAATTATATAAAGTTTAAAAGTATAAAATGTTATTTTTTAAGTACATTATATATAAATACTATTATAAATTGGGTTAACGTACAAGATCATAAAAAAAACTTATAATTTTAGATGGTAGTAATGGATACATCCATACAAATTATTCCTCAAGCAGAAGCAGCAGTTAACACTCAAACCAAGATCCTTATAAATTTATTCATCCTGAACCAAAAAAGTATTAATTCCTCTTCTAACTTGATTATGACTATCCAAGAACACCCTTTTGAGCCTGTTTGTTTGACTTTAAGAAACATATCGAGACACACGCTTGGCAGTGACTGCAAAATAAATCCATAAAGTTTATTCAAATTTAAATGAAATAAAAATAGCAAAATAGAATGAAAGTTTTTCGAGTATTCGAAATTTCGGATATCGGATAATCGGATTATCCGAAATTTTTGAAATTTACATCCGAATCCGAAGATTCGGATTATACGGTTTTCGGGTATCTGAAATTTCGGATACAAATTTTCGAATATTTCGGATTCGATGTCAGATCCGGATTTTTTGAACACCCCTATTTATTACTAGATCTATATTTATTCTACATTATCAAAAACATTATCCTTTTATAAAAATATTTTAATAAAGACAAGTCAAAGTGTCCAAAATATATATAATTTTTTTTTTCTCTTGACAAATAGAAAAAGATATATTATTTCTTTTTTTACAACTACTATTTTGTTACACTAACATGTCATTTAAAGATTTAAACACGTTTGTAGCGTACAAAATTCATACCATTAAACCAATAGATCACATCTAAATATAACTCAATTACCTGAATGAAACAAGAGTTCATATTAGACCAATAAGGCTCGAGTACATGTTTGGGTGGAAAGGCCGAACCTCACCATTTCGGGAACCAATGAACGAAACCAGTTTTTCTTAAAACAATCGAGTAGTACATCTCGGCTGCTAAAGTCGCGGAAGAATTTTCGTCGGTGGTAAGGTTCACCACCGGATTCCTCAGGCCGACTTTCTCCACCTTCACTTCACCAAAGTTTATGAAGGCTCGGGCGCCTAATACGTACCCCAGAAACAAAAGGATTGGTACAATTACCTAGAAGAATGAGATCGAAAATTTTGCACCAGCGGCTTCAGCTCGAGTTAGAATCGCGACAGCAGAACCAGGCTGAGCTCGAGGAAGAACCTCACCGGCTTGAGCTTGTCGAATACGAGCAACTTCTGATGTTGCGGGTAGAGACTGTGGTGGTTGAGAACTAGAACGGAGTTGTAGTTTAATAGACATTTTTTGAACTTGAAGAGTAAGACCCATACTATAATCAATATCAAACTAAGGGGGTGTTTGTTTTTTGTGAAAAGCACTTCAGAACCTCTTATGTCTGCCCCACGCTGACCACGCGCAGACCTTTTAGTCTGTAGTGTGTTTGTTTTTTAGAAGTGATTTCATTAAAAAAGGTCGTCTAGACCTCTTCTTGTGACAGATGTGGACTCTCCTCTTCAAGGGTCTTCTCATCTCTTCTTCTCCTTCGAAACAAAAGTTCTCCCAAACCCTAGTATACTCCTCTGCCACCACCTCCACTTCCTCCTCCACCACCACATCTCCGCCACCACCTCCACTTCCTCCGCCACATCCTACACTTCCTCCGCCTCCTGCTGCCTCGTGACCTGCTGCCGCCCACACACATCCGACACACCTGCTGCCTCCGACACACCTCCGACACACCTGCTAGTTGCTGCCTCGTGACCTGCTGCCTCCGACACACCTCCGACCCCTGTTGCCTCCGTGACTTGCTGCCGCCCTCCACCCAGCGGTGCCGCTGTCAACCACCTCAGCCCAACCGAACTCTTCATCAATCACAGGTATGTACTCCATTATGTATTGTTTGCTCTTGAATGTTTTTTATGATGTTAGTTCTTGATTGTGTTTTTTTTTTATGTTTGTTCTTGATTAGTTGTTTATGATGTTTGTTCTTGATTGTTTTTTATGATGTTTGTTCTTGATTGTTTTTTTTATGATGTTAGTTCTTAATTAGATATCTTGAATGATAGAAATGGTTCTTGATTTCAGTCCGTTGTTTGTTGAGATATTGTGAATTTTTGGTGTTGGTGATGGGAATTTTTGATGTTTGTTATGAAACACCTCTGAAAAACAAACAGTCTTCTTCTTGCAGACTACAGAGGTTTGGTCCATCTCTTCTGCTACAGAGGTTTGCACATGTGGTCCGCAGACTGCAGACGTTTTACCTCTTAAAAAACAAACAGCACCTAAATATAGTGCCCATATACTATATATATTTAAAGGAAAATATTAGTTTTCGGATATCGGATAATTGGATTATCCAAAATTTTTGAAATTCACATACGAATCTGAACCAAATCCGAAGATTCGAATTATATGGTTTTCGGGTATCCGAATTTTCGGATACCCGAAATTTCGGATATTTCGGATATTTCGGATACGGATTTTCGAATATTTCGGATCTGGATTTTCTGAACACCCCTATTTATTACTAAATTTATATTTATTCTACATTATCGAATATGAGCAACTTCTGATGTTGCGGGCAGAGGCTGTGGTGGTTGAGACCTAGAACGGGGTTGTAGTTCAATAGACATTTTTTGAACTTGAAGAGTGAGACACACCCTATAATCAATATCAAACTAAATATAGTGCCCATATATTATATATATTTAAAGGAAAATATTAGTTTTTGGATATCGGATAATCAGATTATCCGAAAATTTTGAAATTCTCATCCGAATCCGAACCGACTCCGAAGATTCAGATTATACGGTTATCGGGTATCCAAAATTTCGGATATTTCGGATACGGATTTTTGAATATTTCGGATTCGATTTCGGATCCGGATTTTTTGAACACCCCTCTTTATTACTAAATTTATATTTATTCTACATTATCAAAAACATTATCCTTTTATAAAATATTTTAATAAAGACTAGTCAAAGTGTCCAAAATATATATAATTTTTTTTTCTCTTGACAGATAGAAAAATATATATTAGTTCTTTTTTTACAACATAGGCAGATCCCATATCTTGATCCTCGTCATTTAATTATTTTAAGCGCTATATTATATACAAAAGTATATCGATGTCGATTTTATTTCGATTCCATGTACTTTCAGACATGATACAATTTAATGAGATTTCTTTACTTTCAGTACTGAGGTCCTTTTTGAACCTTCATGTCTAATGTCTCTTCAGGGAGACCTTTTTACATACCTCGACTTGACCATCTTTATTACTTGCTACTTTTCTCGAGGATTTTTATTTTTGGAATCGAGTAGTTTACCACGCTCCAGACGTGCCACAAACTCATTACCAATATATGTTGTCCTTTTGAGACAATTATCTTAATTTGAGCATTAGCAGTTGGCATATATGACTTAGATATTCATTCTTCTTAGGCCAGTGAATGCGTCTGGTAATTGATTAGCTAATTTTTATGAGTGAATTATCCTTTGAACTTTTTTGTCCATAATGTTTAATACGAGGATTAATGATAATTCATTCTAAGGGGCTGTTTGGTAACATCTGAATGGTTAAGTGCTGAACCAGTAAGAGGTCTGAACCATTAAGTGATGAACCAGTAAGAGGTCTCAACCATTAAGAGCCTGTATAATGCTTAACCGTTCAGAGGCAAATGTCTGACCAATTCAGATTAGAGGTCTTAATCATTCAGACTCTGTATAAATCTTAACCATTCAGAGGCAAATGTCTGAACCATTCAGACATCTGCTTGCTAAACCAGTAAGAGGTCTAAACCATTAAGAGCCTCTTTAGGAGGTAAACAAACAGCCCCTAACTCATTTCTATTTCCAGCTGCTTTTAGTCTCCCCCACATGTTGGGAATGTTGATTCATTAAAATGGATATCAATTAACTGAGTCGTAAATAAATCCATCTTTAATGGCTCAAAGTGTTAACTATAGATAGCGGGGAGGAAGTACTATAACTTGTTGGCTTGATGTGAATTAATATTGTACATGTAAGATCACATGTGCCAAAATACAGATATGAAATGTTGCTCTTATAATCATTGGCTTTGCAATAAAAACACAGATATGAAATGTTGCTCTTATAATCATTGGCTTTGCAATAAATTCTGAACATTTAGTGATCATCTTAACAAAGCCACATGAAGTTCAATAATTATTCAAATAATCATTAATAACTTGGGAACTAAATTTGCCGTTATCACCAAAATATATATACTAATCTGGAATGATATTTTTGCTACCACATTGGCTAAGCCATAATCGCACAAACTTCAGGTTATGGTTTTGATAACCATTTAGACGATACATCGATTTAAAACTCTAAATGGTATCATATTAGATATATATATATATATATCCTTTATTCATTCTAGAATATTTAGGGATCACACCCTACTTTGGGTGGTAAATAGTAAACTTCCCTTAAGAGCAACCATGTCATGTTTAATTGTCACGAAGAATCTTATGGTTCTTCAATACATTTCACATCATCATTGACTCGGTGTGGTCTTACCGGTCGTGCCAATTATTAAATAATTATAATCCATAAACTTCTGGTATATGATCGTATATGTATTACTTGCATGTATCTAATACAAAACGTACGATACGAGAGAATGTATAATAACTTTAAAGTTCAAACCATCGTCTTATATAGTCACTCCTTAGTTTGCCACTATTGATGGTCAATCTCATTATTAACATGACCATTATTACAATTCTAAATGGTCGATCTCATCATTAAACTTTCTCACTTATGTCCATGATCACTATCTTTACAATGACCAATATGTAATCACAATCACTTCAGGGAATGAGATAATGAGATAGAATCTGAAAACTTCCATGGATTTTCATTCTTTACTTTGTCACATGGATATGAGATTATTTCAAACTATTCATACTTTCTTAATGATGTTGCTACTTGAGGGACATATTCCAAGTGTGACAAATGAGAATTCGTTTATCCGATTTGTCCTTATAATTAATCTTCCCACAACATAATATATACTGAGAACTAATTGCGTGATCGAAGCTTGTATGATTATCGGTCTTAAATCTTACGAACTTCTATAGATTAGTAATGAGATTTTTGGAGTTTAACACTTCAGGTGTCATATCTAAGATGAAACACTCATAATTTCATAAGGTCAAAACAACAATAAGAACGCCAAACATACCACCGATCCGATCAAATAGATTGTTATCACGAAGAAGAAAAGGCACGCCTGAAATTCTAAGGGATACAATCCGACCAAAAGGGAGGTCTTCGCCGTACCAGATATTGAACTTTGAGAACACGATGGAAAGACCCACGGAGTATGTTTCCATAACCGCCAAAGCAACCTCTTTATTGCTTAGTGTGATTATAGCACTAAGCCTCCCAACATAAGACAAACCAAAACCTTGCAAGCCACCAACATCTAGCACTTGTTTTATGCTACCGAGGGATCTAATGTTTTTGGCAAGGCCAAATATCGACCTGCCAACGCAATGCAGTGGATACACCGACCCATCACCCTCCACTGAGATTGTCTTCACCCCTTTCCTAACGCCCCCACCCTTTCCCCTGAACAAATCAGCATAAAGCTCCCCTTCTCGAACAGTCGCGTTGCCTGACAAACCCACACCATTGGTTTGACTGTTCACCGGAGCTTTCTGGTTATTCGCTGGAACTTCTCTCCTGTTATCTGCCGGAGCTGCTTCCTTGGGCCTCCATGTTTTCCTTCCTAAAGGTTCCGACGTGTATATGAATTTCTAGTGATTCTTATCATACTTTGCATGAAAGTGACATAGAATTACAATGGGAGACAGAGAGTGGGATAGAGACAATGGTGGCGGGATTCCGTGGTTGGAAGTTCAGTACCAGAAGAATAGTAGGAGTAGAGGAGATGGTGTGGATGTCACGGCCCCCGACCCGGTTTGACCCGTTTCAGGAGCCGCGGGACAGAAATCCCGTGGTATTTATTTAATTGAGTTTAACAGCGGAAGTTTAACATCAGGATCTTTTTAAGACTGAAATATTTCCCGATTATTTTATTTCACAACGCGGGATAAAAACCCGGTAATTTACAATACGAAGAAATCTTTTATTTTACAAAACATGTTTCTTTATTTTATACTGAGCCACTTCTTTGAGCTTGTAGTGCTATATGGCACTTTTCCTGGATCATAATAGATTACCTGAAACATGTTTGAAAAAGGTTTTATCAGCGGGAAATACTGAGTGAATCATTCTATTTTGCATAATGATGCATAGTTATTAATTACAGCATAAGAGCGATTACAATGGCTTCTATCTTATTTTTATCTGGCATTCTGTCACAATGGTGACAAGTCACAATGGTGACGATGGTCATACCACTATTTAGATCAATGAACCTAAATAGTGATGATTATCCCTGTAGGTTAATGAACCTAACAGTGATTATCCCGAGTATGTCAATGAACCTAACTGGGAGAAAATTAGTAATGTGCACAATACCCCACTAACCAGTAATTCAAGATATCCACGACTTAGTCCCTGTAATTATAACCTTGAAAATAATTTGAGGTATTGTAAAATAGTTGATAAAAAGAGAATGACTCACATTGCAGATTTATACGGGCAGAGTTTAGCCTACTGATTAGCCTTTTATCCTAAATTTAATAACATGCACATAATTCGGGGTTAGTAATCAATACAGCATTTACGATAACTCACGAGATCAACCATCACAACGAGTGACAAAGTGCTATGCTTAACATCTGTCGAATTAACGACTAATGACAAAGCATCACCATAATGTGGGCAGCACTTAAACACCCGTTGAGTACATTGATCGATCGGAAAATGAATCGTAGCAGCGATCGTGCTAATACCCTGTTTTGTGGCAGAATTTCGAGACCCGGGGGTGTAATTTAGAGTATTCAGTTTGTATCTCAGTGTATAGTGCGAATTCTTTCGACGTTGTAAGTCCAGAATTCAAGTGCCACAGTCCTCTATTTATACACAAAATTTAACTATCTTACGGACCGTAAGATTAACAATGTTGCGGTCCGTAAGGCTGCTTACGGTCCGTAAGCTTAACAATGTTACGGTCCGTAAGGAATAAAAATAGGCTATAGGGTAGCCACGATTGGGACTAGCTCAGCTGACTCTACAATTTCGAATTTCAGTTATGTGACAACGATTATTTGAGGATAATTGTCAATTAGGGTTTATCCCCCCTAAGTTTTAGGGGCCCTTATCCTGATTCTGATTGTTCTGAAAATTTTAGGGTTTGTTCAGAATCACTTGGGTGTCTCAATTAGGGTTTCCTATTGGTCAAATTAATTTAATAAATATGACTTTTGATGAGAGTTGTTACATTCTCCCCACCTTAATAAAAATCTCATCCTCGAGATTTACTGGAATAATTGAGGATACTTTCGCTTCATTTCTGATTCTAACTCCAAAATGTATTAGGGTCATATCTTTGAATCCTACTTTCCTTTAACTAACACTACTCGTTTACCTTTCTATCTTGGAAAGGTACTACCAAAGATTCGTATAATAGATATTTCTTGAGATTGGATACATCATGTACTCCAGCTAACTTTCCTGGTAGTTGTAAATGATAACCAACTGGTCCTATACGTTGGATTACTATAAATGGTCCTACGTACCTTTCTTACCGAATTTAACAACTCCTTTCCAAGGAAATACTTTCAATTAGCATTTTGTCTCCAACTCGAACTCCAACGGCTTTTGTCTATTATCTGTATAACTTTTCTGACAATCTCTAGCTGTCTTCAACTTTTCCTTCGTGATACTGAATATCACAGTCGTAGTCACTTAGGATTTTTCATACATCTCCTTTGCCTCATGTTTAATTCTTTTTGCCCAAATATATGTCTTAAATTCTTATAATCTGTATAGACAGTAAACTTACTTCCATACAGATAATGTTTCCAAATCTTAAGGGCAAAATTATGGCTCCAAATTCTAAGTCTTGATGCATACGCAATTACCTTTTTGCGTTACATTAACACACCTCCAAATCCTAGCTTTGAAGCGTCACCGTATACTTTAAAATCTTCTGTTCCTTCTGGTAAGGCTAGGATTGAGGCATTTGTTAACTTATGCTTTAAGATCCTAAAGACTTCTTCTTGTTTAAGTCCCTATTCAAACTTAACCGTTTTTACAGGTTAGCTTAGTTAATAAACCGTCTATAGTATCCAGCTAAACTTACAAAACTCCTAATTTCCATTGTAGGTTGCGGAATCTTCCGTTTGGTAATTGCTGCTATCTTAGCAGAATTTACGTGAATACCTTCATGATTCACCATATGACCTAGAAATTGCACTCCTTGCAACCAAATTTCACTCTTCGAGACTTTGGCATAAAGCTTCTCTTTTCTTAAAAATGCTAAGAGTACATGCAAATACTGACAATGTCCTTCCTGACTTTTGGAATAAATAAGTATATCGTCTATGAAAACAAATACAAATTTATCCAAATACGATTTACAGGTCCGGTTCATCATGTCCATGAATGCTGCAGGTGCATTCGTTAATCCGAATGGCATGATTGTAAATTTGTAATGACCATACCTAGTCCTGAAAACAACTTTTAGGTATGTCTTTCTCTTGTACTTTCAATTGATGATATCCGGAACGTAAGTTGATATTAGAAAAATATCTAGCTCCCTGGAATTGATTGAATAGATCATCAATTCTAGGTAATGGGTATCGATTCTTTATTGTAACCTTATTTAATTCCCTATAATCAATACACATTTTCATCGAATCATTCTTTTTAAATAACACTGTGTTAACCGATAAGGTGCCTTGGCTTATCGGTATAGTTCCTGGATTTAAAGGAATTCTAAATTCTACCTCCCTATCTGGGTAATTTTGGTAACTCTTCTAGGAATACATCTGGGTATTCTGAAACTACAGAAATTTCCTTAAGTTCTTTATCTTTTGTATGAATGATTACTGAAATCATATATACTATTCCTTGCTTTCGTTCATAACTAGCAACTTTCTTTACTGATATGAACTTTATGGTTTTATATGGCTTATCTCCTGTAATCATTATTACTTTTCCAGTGGGTGCACAAATTTCTATGGAATAGATAATTCGAGCATGGTTGTTTACTAACCAATCCATTCATAACACAACATCGAATTCAACTAATTTCATATATAATAGGGTTGCAGAAAATTTATGACTTAAAAGTTCTATTTCTATGCTTTGCAGAACCTTATTTATTTTAACTGAATTCCCATCTGCCGTTCTACTGTAGAAATTTGCCTAATGCTGGTTAAAGGTAAGTTAAAAGTTTGGGAGAATAAAGTATTTATAAAACTTTGGTTTACACCAGAGTCAAATAATACTTTTGTCTAAACGTTGTGAACTAAGAACGTACCGGCTATCACATCTGGAATGAGTTCTGCTTCCTTAGCAGTCAGTTGGAAGGCTCTTACATTCCTTTTTGCTCCTTCTGCAGGTTTGGCTTTATTGTCAGATGTTTTGTTCAGTTTTGGACAATCTGGCCTAAGATGTCCAGCTTCTCCACAGTTGTAGCAGACTGAAAATTTCTTCCTTCTGCAGTCTTCTTCTTGATGCCCCGGAATTTTGCAAAAATTGCAATATCCTTTGCATCTTCCAAAATGCTTCCTTTTGCAAAAATTGCAAAATGGACTAGTAGAAGATTGCCCATTCCCTCCTTTCTTGAAATTGTTATGGTTACCCGAACGGAATTCTTGGGTAATCTTTTGGGCTACTTCCTTCCTTCTATTTTCTTCTCTTGTCCGTACTAGTTCGTCAGTCAAAGTATTAGCTAAATCTACCGCATCATCAATCGTGCGAGGTTTCGCAGCCTTGACGATATTACGGATTTCGGAAATCAATCCCCAAATATAACGAGAAATAAGTACCGGCTCTGGCGAAGCCAGGGTTGGTACCACTCGAGCATATTCGAAGAATGTCGTAGTATACCCTCGACAATCTACATCCACCATCCGATGGGTTAGAAACTTATTTGTCATTTGTTCCTTTTCATACTCGGGACAGAATTTTCTTTCTACAAAGCTCTTAAATTCTTCCCAGTTCATAGCATACGCCATCCTTCTTCCTTTTGCTTGTAACACCGTATTCCACCATTCTAGCGCCACATCTTTGAAAAGGTTTGACGCGTACATGACTTGATCATCCTGAGCACATTTACTTATGGCAATTACTGCCTCGGTTTTCTCTAACCAACGCAGTGCCGCAGTCGCTCCTTCATTGCCTGCAAACTCAGTGGGTTTACAAGCAAGAAATTCTGTGTAAGTGCAACCAGGCGTTGCAGCTTTCCTTTTCTTAGGGAGCGGAGCTTGCCGTGGTTCATTATCATGATTAACATGATTACTACCTCCGTTTATACTATTACTGAAGTTATCTTCAGAAATACGTTTACTAGGAACAATTTGTTGCGGTTCGATTGGATTTTTAATAGCAACAACGATTGATGGAATAGCATTGGCTATCCCTTGAGCAACTATTTCTGGAATAGCGTTGGCTATCCCTTGAGCAACGATATTTTCTATATCCTGCCTAGTCATAAATTGATCCCCCGGTTGTTGCTCAGATTGATTAACCTCATTAACTGGTTCATTATTAGCGTTTTCCATCTGATATCTAATTTATAGATAAATAATTAGTATAAAAGAAATAATCCACTGTCACAATTAATTGCACATAATCACGTAAACGAATATACAAACAAAATTGAAATTTTTCTAGAATTTCATTTGTTTTATAGATTATATCATGCTTCCATATACAACCGTTTTATTATTTATTTTACACATACTGATTTTACTATTACTATTACACAACCACAGTTTCATAATCTCCTATCCTTTGTCAGATGATATTCTAGTAACGGCGTTCCTTCTCATCGTATTTCCAGGAGATCTGTCCCAAAATCTCTTGGATCCTATTCCCAGCATCCATTTTGTCAAAATGATGGAGTTTAGCCATATTCTCGTTACTCATTGGTGGATTTGGTAAAGGTTCTGGATTGAACTTAGGAAAAAGCCTATAGGGATGGTTTTGTAACAGTATTTCATTAGTCACCCATTCGTCTATTTGCGAGTGGATTGAAAGGTTTGGAATAGCTGGTTCTAAATTCATTGGTAGTTGTATTTCAAGAGAATGAATAAAATCATTTTCATTAATAGGCTCAATAGTATCATTGGTTGCCATTATAAAATCTAATTCTTCTTGAGATGGTAACCCCTCAATTTGTCTAGAGCTTTCCCCAATTTCCATTTTCTTAGGCTTGGGTTTCTCGAGAGGTAAAGCGTTGAATTCTATAGGTTCTTCTATGTCTGGAATATACCTATTGAAATCTCTGGAAACATCTATTCTTACCGGATAGAGATTTAAATTCTGAAGGGCATCAGACAAGTCACTCATGCTGTTTAGCAAAATACACACAATTACTAAGTCATAACAAAATTTTAAAGAACAACTTTTTAAATAGTATTTCATACTGGGTAATTATCAAAACAACTGAAAATTAAAACACACTAAGTTTTATTTGTAAATTTATTTATAAGGTTTCTAGACTGTAGATAAAAAGTGCTAAACTTGGGTCAAATTATTTAAGAATTTGTATTAATTGCTACATTATTTAGCATATAAAGATCTGCCCATACTGTATACAGTTAACTAGATAATAAAACATATAATCACAAAATAGCAATTAATATAAAAAAAATTAAGTATTTTCTAAATACTTAATTGGCTTAAATCAGTGGCTCTGATACCACCTTTTTCTGTCACGGCCCCCGACCCGGTTTGACCCGTTTCAGGAGCCGCGGGACAGAAATCCCGTGGTATTTATTTAATTGAGTTTAACAGCGGAAGTTTAACATCAGGATCTTTTTAAGACTGAAATATTTCCCGATTATTTTATTTCACAACGCGGGATAAAAACCCGGTAATTTACAATACGAAGAAATCTTTTATTTTACAAAACATGTTTCTTTATTTTATACTGAGCCACTTCTTTGAGCTTGTAGTGCTATATGGCACTTTTCCTGGATCATAATAGATTACCTGAAACATGTTTGAAAAAGGTTTTGTCAGCGGGAAATACTGAGTGAATCATTCTATTTTGCATAATGATGCATAGTTATTAATTACAGCATAAGAGCGATTACAATGACTTCTATCTTATTTTTATCTGGCATTCTGTCACAATGGTGACAAGTCACAATGGTGACGATGGTCATACCACTATTTAGATCAATGAACCTAAATAGTGATGATTATCCCTGTAGGTCAATGAACCTAACAGTGATTATCCCGAGTAGGTCAATGAACCTAACTGGGAGAAAATTAGTAATGTGCACAATACCCCACTAACCAGTAATTCAAGATATCCACGACTTAGTCCCTGTAATTATAACCTTGAAAATAATTTGAGGTATTGTAAAATAGTTGATAAAAAGAGAATGACTCACATTGCAGATTTATACGGGCAGAGTTTAGCCTACTGATTAGCCTTTTATCCTAAATTTAATAACATGCACACAATTCGGGGTTAGTAATCAATACAACATTTACGATAACTCACGAGATCAACCATCACAACGAGTGACAAAGTGCTATGCTTAACATCTGTCGAATTAACGACTAATGACAAAGCATCACCCTAATGTGGGCAGCACTTAAACACCCGTTGAGTACATTGATCGATCGGAAAATGAATCGTAGCAGCGATCGTGCTAATACCCTGTTTTGTGGCAGAATTTCGAGACCCGGGGGTGTAATTTAGAGTATTCAGTTTGTATCTCAGTGTATAGTGCGAATTCTTTCGACGTTGTAAGTCCAGAATTCAAGTGCCACAGTCCTCTATTTATACACAAAATTTAACTATCTTACGGACCGTAAGATTAACAATGTTGCGGTCCGTAAGGCTGCTTACGGTCCGTAAGCTTAACAATGTTACGGTCCGTAAGGAATAAAAATAGGCTATAGGGTAGCCACGATTGGGACTAGCTCAGCTGACTCTACAATTTCGAATTTCAGTTATGTGACAACGATTATTTGAGGATAATTGTCAATTAGGGTTTATCCCCCCTAAGTTTTAGGGGCCCTTATCCTGATTCTGATTGTTCTGAAAATTTTAGGGTTTGTTCAGAATCACTTGGGTGTCTCAATTAGGGTTTCCTATTGGTCAAATTAATTTAATAAATATGACTTTTGATGAGAGTTGTTACAGTGGAGTGGACGTTCTTGGTGCAAAACCTTCCAGACCATGTGTCGAAGACGCTTCTATGGCGAAAATTCCAGCCACACGGTTTCATAACGGATGTGTATGTGGCTCGGAAGAGAGATACAAAAGGTAATTGTTTCGGGTTTGTTCGATATGTGGGTGTGGTTAACATGGGAGAAACATTGATGGCCATGAACGCCGTGAAGATCTACGATGCAAAATTGTTGGTGTCATTAGCTTCGTGTACGTTAACTTCGTGTAACTAACAATTTGTTTTTTTAAAAAAGCAACTCAAATTAAGAATGTTCATTTTAAAAAGTTTATATTTGCTACATGTTATAAATGAATATTTATATAAAGAATATTTATAGCTACAAAACATGTAAGAGATCACACACGAACATCGGAACATGCAGCCATTTGTTATGACGAATGAATTGGTACAGATCTGATTCACACGAACATCGGAACATGCAGCCATTTGTTATGACGAATGAATTGGTACGGATCTGATTCACACGCGAACTCGTGGACATTCATCAAAACATCTTTTTTTAACTAAAAGTCATAATTATAAAATCGTTTTAGTTGTTTTATTCTTCTTGAAAAGACATGTGGCAATTTTAAACCCTTCATAGCTAGGTTTGTAACACAAAGGCAAACAACTAGTCTTCCTAGACCATATATATGCTATGTTAGGTGACCATGAAAGGAGGTCAGGAGGGCCAGTTACGTATGCGCCACTATCACATAAACACCGCGTTATACCCAATGAGTGGTCGTGAATGAGGTGGGCATGCTTGTCCTCACAGTTGTGAGTGAAGCAAATTGCAGTGTGGGCGAGTGTGAATGAGAGTGAATGTGATCACAACATAACATACGTTAGTGATAGTGAGAGGGAACACTTCCAGTGGTGGAGGTTCTTGGTGGCCCGGGGGTGCTCCATCTACAACTGATTTTTCGCTTGTAGTGCTATAAGTTTTTCGAAAATTTTTGATTTTTTCTTTGTAATGTAAAATAATATTGGATTTTTGAAAATCTGACCCCACTAATTTTTCGTTTAAGCTCTGTCACAGAACACTTCTCATACCTAGATGTCATGCCTTTCTCTATCATTATCACTATCATTATCCCACTCTTGTTAGAAACACACATCAAATCAAAATGAACAGTGCGTTTTTTACCATAATAAACATTGGTTAAAATATTTGAACTACTAGCCGTTTATATGAGAACATAAGACCAATCGGTATGGGCACCGTTAAAGGCCCGTCCCCCTCTTTTGGGCTCGTCCAACACCGCCCCCAAGGGGCCCGGCTCGGCTTTGGCGTTGAATTCAGACGGTCAAGACGGGGCTGAAAAGTGAATGGGGTGGGCCCCTCTAACGTTAACCTGCAACCATTTAAAAAAAAAAAATTCGAATTAATTTAAAACCTTTATAAATACCCACATATCTATCCATTTTTATACCAAAATTCATCCACTTTCTCCAAACAACTCCCACATTTTTTATACAAAATACCCACATAATCTTCTCTAAAAAATACACCATGTCATCTTCTTCTTCATCGGGTTCGACGGACACCATGGAAGCCGTAAAATTTTTTATAAACAAGGTGGTAGAGGCGACACAAATAATTTTGGAAGAAGAAGAGGAGGAGGAGGTTTCGTCACAACCACGAAACAGGAACCCACACATCGAGCGAGACCGAGAAAGTTAGTGATATTTTTATTCTTATATTTATATTCTTATATATTTATTCTTAATTTTTTAAGTTTATTTTTTTAGTCTTATTTTTTTAATTATAAGTTATATATATATTTTGTTATATGTAGGTGCTAACCAAAGATTAATCGTTGATTACTTTGCGGACGAGCCGCTGTACTCGGAGGCTATTTTTAGACGCCGTTTCAGAATGAGTCGTCGACTTTTCTTACGTATCGCCGACGATTTAGCCGCTTATCACCCGTTTTTTACCATGCGACCCGATGCTAGAGGCAAAATGGGCTTCACCACCTTACAGAAATGTACTGCGGCGATTCGTCAACTTGCTTATGGGACGACAGCCGATTCTTGGGACGAATACTTAAAGATGTCCGAAAGACATGCTAGAGAATGTTTATACAAGTTTTGCAAATTTGTGGTGAAGCTCTACAGCCAAAAATATTTGCGAAAACCGAATCACAATGACGTTCAAAATTTGTATCAACACCACAAAGCAAGGCACGGTTTTCCAGGCATGCTCGGGAGCATTGATTGCATGCATTGGGCATGGCGGAATTGTCCTACCGCTTGGCGAGGATTGTATACGCAAGGCGATCATGGACATCCAACAATAATTCTAGAAGCTGTTGCGTCTCAAGACCTATGGATTTGGCATGCTTTCTTTGGTATTCCTGTTTCGAATAACGACATCAACGTTCTACAAAATTCGGAGGTTTTTGACGATGTTATAAAAGGGGTCGGTCCTGATACGAGTTTTACAGTTCCGGGCGTGGAGTACAGACGCGGGTATTATCTTGCCGATGGAATATACCCACAATACTCTACAATAGTTAAAACGGTTTGGCATCCTGCGGATGAAAAAAGAAAGAAATTTGCCAAGTTTCAAGAAGCGGCTAGAAAAGATATTGAACGGTGTTTTGGGGTTCTCCAACAAAGATGACATATTATTGAAAACCCAGCACGCGCTTTTACACCCAAAACGTTGCGATACTGTATGTATGCTTGTATTCTGCTGCATAACATGATCCTCGAAGACGAAGGACATGCAATTTGTGAGTATGACGAGAACGGGGTGGAGGAGAATAATGTTCCGGTTAGCGGAGAACAACAAGATTTGAACAGGTTCTCGTTACATAACGATTTCACACATGTCAATCTTCAATCGGACTTGATCGATCACATTTGGAGTCTCGGAGAAAACAACGCGTAGTTTTTTTATTTATTTGTAACTTTAGGCTTTTTTTTAATTTAAGTTTAGGTTTTTTTTTTTTTAATGTAGCTTTAGGATTTTTAGTTTAAATGTAATTTTAAGTTTTTATTTAAATGTAACTTTTTTTATTTTTATTTACTTTGTTTTAATTAATATGACAAAAAATAAATAATAATAAAAAATGGAGGAGGAGCATCCCCACACCCTTGGATAGTCTCCAAGGGGAGGGTCCTTCTCCTTTACCTACGTGACATTTACGTGGAGGATAGTCCTTTGGAGACTATCCTCCCCCATACCCAATGGTCTAACTCTCTCGAAAACACACGAAAAAATATGTCCCCAAGATAACGGCATCCACGTTAGACCATGACACTTGAATGATTAGGACAAGAACACGAAATTTCACGAGACAAACTAAGTGACAAAATTTGGCCAAAATAGCAAAATATGTGGTTTACAACTACAAGTTACCAACCAAAATAGGGGCACGTGGAAATAATGAATTTTTATTTTTTTTAACGGCGCGGAAACAATGAAATAGCATCTTATATATCATTTTTTCAACGATGAACATAATCAATCCTGGGCACTCTCGGGGCATCTACTAGACCAAACGGAGTACTTCGAGGGTAACCCGAGTCCACCACCAATTCCGAGGAAAGCCCGGTAACCCATCTGCCCTTAGACACGACAGTGAAATTACCGGTAAAACCCGTTTGCCTCAAGGATCGATCCCAAATTTCCCTGTGTCTCCTATCATTGTCCATCAATGTCTCACTCTGGACCAAGAGGGAGTTGAACATGCATCTTACAATAGAAATACAAGTCTTCCACCACTTAGATCTAGAAATCATTGACTCTTATATATCATTAGTTCTAGCCTTTTGTTTTCTTCTATTGGAATTTATTTAAAGACAAGTTAGTTAATTATCATTAATGATAACACTTGGAGCTATTGATTGCTAAACCCAAAAAAGTTCTTGTTGATCTAAGAACTTTTTTCATTGTGTTTCTTTTGGTAGATTCTCACTAGTTCTCACTATTTTTTCTTCAAATCATAAGAGATTCTCACTAATTTTTTTCAAACCAAATGGGTTCTTAAAAACCCACAAAAATGGCCTAGATTTGCCAATAAACCCCCTTGATTAATCTGCACGTTTAACCTGGATCATTGTTTGAACTCTTAACAAATCATGGCTAACATGTTTAATATTATAAAACTCCAACATAGTTTCTTATTTTGTGTGAAAAAAACCATTTGATCTACTTTCCTAAATTAAATATTCAAACTTGTTCATAAATTCATATTAAAGGGTATGGTCTTAAATCCTGCGTCAACCACACGAGTTAGTCTCAGGTCGTGCACAAGACATACCCAAAGTAAGCCAAAATGGTGACTTTCCCGACCTTGCGGCGACTACAAGGGTGTGTCCCAGGTCGCGCGCGAGGTCAGGACCAATATAAAATCAATTCTGACACTTACTTCCTTTAACAAAAGACCTGGCTTCCCTGAACTTGCGCCGACTGCACGGATGTACCCAAGTTGTGCGGGACAAGACCCGCAGGGAAACATTGTGGGCCAATAGGCGCTCAACAAGCTGTATCTAATCATGTTGCACGATAAACAATCGTGTAGGAGACACGAAGTACACAAGGACACATACGTGACACCAATCAGCTTGCGCCGACCACTGCCCCATGATCCTCACTTAGCTGTTGATGACAACCAGACAATAAGGACAACCGTCAGGACACGTGGATCTATTCAGCATGCGTCAACTAACATCTCGCCTAGAATCACTAACGGTCATCGCAAAGGAAACAAAATGGATATTCCTTGTTGATCTTAGGCCCAAGGCCCATCAGCCCATCTTCTTCACAAATCACCTCGGCTATAAATAAAGAACTTCACCTCCAAGTTTAAGGAGCGCTCTCTTGCTCTCTCACTTAATACACACACTCTTATCCTCAAAACAAGTTCTTATTCTCACGCCGAATGTTTGTTACAAGGAGAACCCCCTATTCCCCTCCTTGTAACGAGCTTCACAGTGTGTTGATTGTTTTACAGGATTGTCGTAGCTATTCATCAAGTTCAGAAGAAGATTAACCTTATTTAGACGAGACACAAACTACAAACTAATCGTCGGATTAATTTGGTGTTTCTTCACATATATACTTCTTGTGCTATCGTGTCCACCATCATTGTTTGAACTCTTAACAAATCATGGCCAACATGTTTAACATAGTTTCTTATTTTGTGTGAAAAAAAATCATTTGATCTAGTTTCCTAAATTAAATATTCAAACTTGTGGCTAAAGGGTGTGGGGGTCATAGTTGGAACATGATTCGCCACGTAGTAACATGAATGGAAGGCTATACCACCCCCTCTCCTAATCCACCATGGTTTGCATGTATTAAACCATGGCAACCATGGTCCTCCTTTCCATTTTTCAAGTAATTATTTCTTTTTTCTTTATACAAAGATAAATTAAAATAAATAAGGGGATAGTGGTTTGTGTCATGACCACACCCTTAGGGTAGTGGTTTTGTATTGTGGATTAGAGGTGGGTGACATGTCACTGGCGTGGAGGGTCATGGTGGTCATAAGGGTCATGACGACACCTTATAGCTATAAATCCATATATACTTCTAGTGTTAATCCATACATCTATAATCTTTTTTAGAAGTAGATGGTCATGGTGGTCATAAAGGTCATGACGACACCTTATAGCTATAAATCCATATATACTTCTAGTGTTAATCCATACTTCTATAACCTTTTCTTAGAAAAGATAGTTTGTCACCTTAAATTGATCGTAGTTTGATTCAATTATGTTCCAAGTGAATTAAAATGTCGATATGGATAAATTGCATTCAAAAGTGATCATTTTTTTGAGATAGTATTCTAGTAAAAAGAGTCTACATGACAATATCAACAAAAAGGCACTTATATAGTCTTTGAACGTGTGATAATTTCGCTAGTAACCTACATTTGTTATTTTTTCAATATGTTGTGTAATTTAATGGAGTTTAAAATCTAATGTGAAATTAATTCTTTAATAAAAGTACGTTAATCTTTCATTATATTTTAACCATTATCACAACCACTTTTGTAGCCATGAATATCCGAAAATTAGGTTATACGAAAAGATCAACATATGAAGAAACAAACAATTAAAAAGGTAGCTTTATATTTAAGACTAGTTAATGAGAACAAATGTTCATAAAACCAAAAATAATGACAAAAGTAAATGTAAAATAATTCCTTGTCATAAAACCAAAAGTAATGACAACATTAAAAGTAAAATAATTCCTTATTCAAGGGCAAGTAACAAAATATACAAATCTTAGAAGGAAAAAATATGTATTGGAAAACTACACTAAGTTGGCTACACACTTCACATGCCTATGCTAGGGTAGTAAGCGTACCGAACCGACCCCAATCGAACATGACATTGTTCATGTTCATTCATTAAGCTTTTATTGGAAAAACGAATGGTTCACAAACATGTAACCGAACCTTGTTCATGTTTGTTCATTAAGCTTTTTTAGAGGCGGCAATGGAAGGGACGGTAGCGGTGACAGAGATGATGACGATGGAGGTGGTGCTAATGCTTGTGCCGGCAATGAGTAGGTGGTAGAGACAAACAATGGTCATAGGTGATGCTAACCCATTTTGACCTGTTTTAAGCTAACATGTTTTTTATAATGACCCTTTGTGACCCGTTGCCTAAATTGAGTTGACCCAAATGAATCCATATTCAAATTTCTTCTACCCAAATCAACCCATTCTTTAAAGAATGGGTCATGATTTACACCTATATACAAGTATATAAAACAATCACACAACATGAACAGCCATGAATTATAACAAGTGATACAACATGTGAGAAGATTTTGAGAAAAAAAAATATGTACAATTTAGATGTGTAGGGCAATTAGTAACAAATAATATCATGCAAGCCTTCCACATTAGACATGATTTGGAATTCTCAAAAATTGATATAGATGGACATTCTAAGTGGGCTAAAGCCATTTCATGTGGGAACAGTGGCGAATCTTTAAAATTTACACCGGAGGTCCGAAGTCACCGAACCTAAAAATTCTATATAAGTAATTTTTTTTTATAAAACTGGGGGGGTCGAAAACGTATATACCTAAAAAATTCTATACGAAACGTACATACATAACACTACTGAGCGAAAAGTTCGGGGGGTCGGGCGCCTCTCCCGGCCCCTTAAAAGCTGCGCCACTGTGTGGGAAATTGGGATAATGAAGGGGCGTTGATGACGCGCTGAATTGTGAAATCGGAGGGGTTGTTATAAGATTATATATAATATTTGGTCCGGTAGCAAAGCTCGCAAACTTTTGACGTTTATATTTAAAAGTCAACAATTTGAGGTGTTCAACACTGCTGAGGTTACATACATGAAGAGGCAGTTATTTCGCTGTTTTATGATGAAAAAGTTAACTATTGATGGTTAGATGATGAACTGAAGTTCAGCATCAGAAATAGTAATACTATGTGTAAATGTAAGTGTTATAGCATTATGCAATTTATGACAATTGATAGATTGGAAAGTCGAAGAGAAGGCTCGGATTCACAATAGCCGTAATGATTTAATCATAAGACGATGTATGTGGAGTAGTGATGTCAATAACAGATATAAGGTTAAAGGCAGCAAAAAGTCAACTGCAAGTTCAAATCAGTTACATTATGTTGGCCGCCTTGTGTATCACTGTTAAAACAATATGTGCATTTGTGTATGTAACAAGAGAAATGAACAATGACTAATTTGTAACTCAAGTTAGAGGTAAGTATACAAGTGTATCAAAAAAACCACACAACATGAATTATAACAAGTGATACTTCCACATTAGACATGATTTAATGAGTTCTTGATTATTTATAGTTTACATTAACCCAACCGAAGTTGGATCATACATACAAAATCACCAATCCAGTTTAATACCTCTAGAAATATATAGATTATCAATGATTTTTATAACATCAATTGATGCTTTTATGTACCTCCTCATTTCTTTGTCCGCTGATTTATCTGTAACACAAGATAAGCAAAGATATAAAGCGAGGTAACCAACCAATCGAACGATAATTAATCTCACACGCGTACCGGTTTCATTTAGATTCAACAAAAGTTGTTCCCTAGTTGGAAGAGTACACATTCCAGCAGAAGCCGCAGTCCTTACTGCCCATGTGTGATACGGTGCACAAGTTTGTTGATATGCTGTTGTAGCTGCGGTTTTAAGCGAAAGGTTTCTGAAATATCACAAAAGTACTATTAATAAAAAAACGCCATTAACTGATTACTTGATTGATCATGAAAATAAAACAAGCACGACTTACTCGGGTGACAAAAAGTTCTGAAATAATTCTTTTATGAGATCTAGACCTTGCCTAACTCTGCGAAGGTTACGAGTATGGCTTCCAGGTGATTTTACCGTCTTATTCTTTAAGTCATAGTCAACTACGCTACTTAACGTGTCAAAACTCTTTGATGCCTCAAGAAGATCTTTCAACTGAAAACCATCAACCGTCAAGTCATAACATTTGAAACCGTAACATCTAACTAATAAGTTAAAGTTGAGAAACTAATTAACAATTATAGAAATACCTAACCAAATTTAAGTAAAAAAATCACAAGAACCACATAAACATGTGCTCGCAATCATGTGAAGATCTAGTAATATCCCGCGCCCTTATTTATTACACATTAAGCGCTAGATACAGGTGTTTATGCAGTTCTCACAGTTATCCACGTGATTGTGTGCAAATAATTATTTGCACGAATGTATCATAAAATCAGGGATAATATTAAAAGCTTCACACAAAAAAAAAAAAATAAAAAAAAATAAAAAAAAAAAACCTTGGCTGTGTATTCCATTTCGGCGAATTTAAAAGCGATGCCAAGACAACCGAAAAGCACGGAAACCAAAGAACAGGCCTCACAAAACGGCTTCAACGGCAAATCAACCAAGGGCTCATTACCGTCGCCCTTTTTAATCAAATCGGAAATCTCCTCAAACGCCTGCGCAATTGACGAAAGAGGGGTTTGTGCTCTATCAACCTTCTGACCATCCTCCTGGCTTTTCATCCTTCTGATCCCAACACTTGAAATATAAACAAAAACAACAATAAGCATGCACTTTTCACGATCATCTAAAACCTAAAATACACAAAAATAAAAAAAAAATAATATCAAGAAAATGAAAATAAGAAGATATGGAAAAAGTGAAATTAAGGAAATGCATACTTTTCTCGATGGATTTCTGTTAGAGGTTATTAATGTGAAGGAGAACCATTAAATTTGTTTGTTTCTGAATCTTAATTACGGCAAATCCTAAAAAACAGGAGATTGTGTGTTTTTTTTAGTTTTCTTTGGCGCCTTTAAGGAATGTGCAACGGTTGGTTGGTTGGTTGGACCTTGTGTTTGTTGAGTTAAAACGGTTTTTACCCTTGTGTTTATAATAAATGACACAATAGTCCATTTGAACAAAATATGTTTTCTTATGGACATTGGAATTAACTGTTCCATAACTTGAAAAACCGTTTTGGACACGACCAACCCGCGAGTTCGTATACCAATTTGTAGTCATGTTCTCTGAAACTGGTTTGGACCCGACCTGATTTGAAAAACATGTCAAAAACTGGGTTTTTTGGTCCTAAATCGGTTTGAGTGGGTTGAGTTTTCAACCCTAAAATCGATTCTAAACTCGAACTGGTTTGTTTGAGCCCAAGGTGAAAAAACCAGGCCGGTTTACAACCCGAACAAGTTTGGGCCCAAACCAGGTTTTGTACACCTCTACCACATTTAAAGAGAGTTAACCCACCATATTGATGGAATCTCTTCGTCTTAAAGTAACCTCCTACAACTAAACCTTAGTGAAGGTTTGGTTTTAAGGCAAGAGGTCTTAAGTTCCAATCTGATCCCAACCGGGTTTACCGCAGTGGGTTTTCCCAGGAACTGGAGTGTTGTCTGCGGTCGCCTTTTGCCATTAGGTTACCCCGGGTTTTATTTTGTTGGCCGTTGAATAAAAAACAACTAAACCTCTCTCCAAATACAACTTAGGGTGAACGGTGTGGTCGACAAACTTAGGCGGTGTACAAATTTACCGACGCGGTAAACCACCGCCAACAACAAGTTTACCGATTTTGCATTGCTTGTTCGGTGAACCTACACCGATTCGGTGAGAGGGAGGGTAAGGGGGAGAGTGATGTGTGTGTGGTGGGTCCATTCCTTCTCAAGCAATCACACATTTTTCCCTTATTATTTAAATAGTTTACCGAAACCCTATTAGGTAAACCACCGCCAACGTTTTTGAACATTTGATAAACAAATTAGGTGAATTGACGTGACACTGATTGATTGGGTGAATTGTTAGTTTACCTATTCCAAATGTTTAACCACTCCCTTCACCCTTACTTAGTTACTTACTCAAGTCACGACACGAGATCCGTAAGTTTCTTTAGCAACAGTTAAATATCATGTTTACAAGTGATATATTTTGACTAGATAATTGCACCCAAGTTACAAAACAGAACAAGCTTCAAAACATCTTGATTCAATATAAGCTATCATACAAGAAAAACTTCCACTACACAAATCCGATGCACAATCTATGTCCTTGTCCATCTAATTCAAGTTGGTTAATCAACCATGTCAAAAGTTAGAGCCTTTTCACACGATAAATAGAGAAAATTTCACTTTTTGTCCTTTATGTTTGCACTGAATTTTGAAACGTGCCCTTTAAAACTTTTAGTTTCAATTTATGTCCAAAAAAACACATGTTTTGTATCACTTTATGTCCTTTCCACCAAACTGAGTTAATTTACTCAGTTAGGTTTATTTAATGAAAGGACATAAAGTGATACAAAACATGTGTTTTTTGGACATAAATTGAAACTAAAAGTTTTAAAGGGCACGTTTCAAAATTCAGTGCAAACATAAAGGACAAAAAGTGAAATTTTCTCCGATAAATATTAGAAATAAAAATTATCACTTGTTATTTTTTATCTCGTTCACATGAAATTTGTCATCGGGTTGCTTCTGCCACAAGTAAATCAATGAATGAGATTAGTCGTTACAATTCTTGATAAACTAGGAGTTAGCCATGTCTTAAGAGTTACAGAGTACATGAGCCGACCCGAAGCTCAACTAAGGCTCAAGCTAACTTCCTTTAACTTACAAAAGTCCAAGCACGCTAATTATTTTATAGTTAACTTATATATATTTTTAGTTATTTTATATGTTTTTAGTTTCAAATTTTTATATAACATAATTTATTATTTAATTATTTTTGTCATAAGTTTTACAAAAAAAACTCGTACGATAACTAAAACGTGAGTTAATTACTGTTTTCGTCCCTGTGGTTTGTCAAAAATCACTATTTCAATTCATTAGTTTAAAATTTGCGAGTTCAGTTCCTGTGGTTTCACTTTCGTAACCATTTTAGTCCATCTCATAACCATTTCAGTCCCTGTACTAACATAATAAATGGTTACGAAAGTGAAACCGCAGGGATTGAAATGGTTACAAAAGTGAAACCATAGGGGCTGAAATGGTTACGAAAGTGAAACCATAGGGACTGAAATCGCAATTTTTAAACTAATGAACTGAAATAGTAATTTTTGACAAACTATATAGACGAAAACAGTAATTAACTCTTAAAACTTATATAAATAACAGATTTGTTTAGACCGGTAGACAAAATAGAAAGTACTAATAGTAATAGTACCTATTTCCTATTCGGAGTAGGTACACTAGAAGTACCTAACTTTACTAATTAGGCCCATTAGCAAAAGTAGGCCCAATTTCTAGTTGTAGCATGGGACCCATCGATGGGTTCGAGGAAGTGGAAAACACTGCAAATGCACGCTTTCCACACCCTCCTCTTCCCCAACTCAAATTTCCCAAATTTCTTCTCTCTCTCTCTCTTCATGCATGCTTATTTGCACCTAAAATCGCCAAACCTGCTCAATTCGCCTGATATTAATCATATTCTCACTTCAATTTCATGAAATTCGTCAACAATTGAAGCTATATCTTCGAAAAAAAGGTAACAATTCGCGCAGTTATTGACTTGTATCAATTTCCGCTTTAATTTTCATGCATTTTAGTCTGCTATGACGTTAATTGCTCAAAATTGTTGTTGAAATTGTTTGGATGCTTAATTAGAGCTGATTTGTTGCGATTTATTGTTATTCTGTAGATGCTTTGGTTAGGTTTTGTGGTAGTGAATTGTGTTTATGACTATTTTAAAGTGCATTTTACTATCTTTGGTAATGGTTAGATTTCTGGTGTCTTGTGGTTGATTGGGAAGCTGTTATTTGCCCTAATTTTGATAATATTAATAGATCTAAAAAGGTATAGTTTAATTTGGGTATTACAGAACTAGAACTGATCTGGAAATTGGAATTGACCTACATTGATTTCCATTATTTTTTTTTTTAATTATAAATCAGTTTATAATTAACCAATAGTGGAGAGTTCAACAAGAATAAATTTTTTTGTAAGAATAGAAAGAATATGTTCTAAGGGACCCACATTCGATTCCTGCCCTCCGCATTATTTTCTGCGGCACCTGGTGATGATGAGAGGCTAGGCGAATAGGTGGAGATCGCTAGTTCGATCCTTGAACTGAGCGGGTTTTACCTCACCGCACTGTCGTGCCTTCGGGCGAGTGTTCACGGGCTTCGGCCCTAGGTGAGGTTTTCCTCGGTTAGGAGGCGAGTGTATCCCGATATAGTGAATTTCGCAAGTAGCCCATTTGGAAGATTCGTTGGCCGTTCAAAAAAAAAAAGAATATGTCTTAAACCAATAGAAATCCTCCACTTAACATGGGTATCAAGGTGTTGGACAAGACTTTGCTTTTCCATGTGGTGAGGGTTCAAATTCCATTGATAAAAATTTCGCCATTAAAAAAAATTTATAACTTCAATTATTTATTGTATTCCCCTAGAATAGCTAACTAATTAACCTTGTAACTTTTTTCTAAAATATGTTTTTTCAAGACAACCTAATTTATGGTGAAGGACAATTTTTTATATGTGTAAGATAAATTTCGATATGTGTAGTATAAAGTGTAGGATAAATTTTTATATGTGTAAGATATATATGTATGATACATTTTGGTTTGCAATTCAGAAAGGGGTGACGGCGCAGCTTGTTGCCCGTCTACCTTCTGTTTTGATGTAAGCATGAATGAAATAAACTGATTCATTCCAAACTTGAAAACCTAAAGTTTAAAAAGTAATAATAGTAAAGGTTTAATCGGTACTGTGGAAGATTATATAAGTAACAGAGCATTAAAAATGAAGAATTAAACCCGATAATTCAATCTGGATATTGATGAATAATCCAAACAATATCGATCTAGATTAAATAAAAGCATTAAATATTTAATACTTTTCATATTTCTTTTACTTAATCTTTTATTTAAAAGTCAAAACAGTTCAAAACAAATTTTAATAAATTTAATAAATTCAAAAACAGAAACGATTACAGACTAATGGCTGAACCATCGCTTGGAGAATTAAAGTTCAATTAATGCGCATGAGTGCATCACCCAGAAATTGCGCCTAGGCACAAGGTGCTCGCTTTTGACAACACAATTTAGAAGTTTTTTTGGGCCTAAGATTTGGAATTAGAGAAACCCTAATTGTTTAGCCCATAAATACACCCCTATGTAATTGTAATTTTTGTCGGTCACCACGACCTCGGAAATAAATTGACTCGCTAGTGCGATCCGTGGATGTAGATTAGTTTAGACTGAACCACGTAAAACAAGTGGTATGAGAGCCAAGACTCGTTTTTGGGGGTATCATGCTGGAAGACGGGTAGAAAGCCGGCTAAGAAGCTAAAACAAATTCAAAGGTTTAGAAAGAACATACAAGAAAGGATATTTTGAATTTTTTCGGATATCAGAATATAAATTTTCAAATATCTTCGGATATTTCGAATATCCGAGATTTTTTGAAATTTCTATAGTTCGGATTTAGATATTGGATACATCGGATCACATTTTCGGATTCAAATACTTTTGAACCCCCCTAATTGTAATTGTATTGTGTTTAAGACAAGTCTCACAAGGGAGATATATATATAGACTACATATTTACACTTAGACCCATATAATATAAAACTATTATATTTCTTGTCTAATAGATGCAGTTCTTCATCAATTGGGAACACTTGTGAATCTCCTCAAATGGATGTTCAAATTTGTTAGTTTTGGTTTGATTTTCCATTTATTTCATAAACACTTATTTATGAAAATCAGTTAATAATTATTAAACCCTTAATCATCTAACTTGAATACTAAACATGTTCTACCATTAATGACGACTCAAAAAGTGGTTGTGGATAATAAACATTATAAACTCGTTACCGTCGTTCAAAGATTGCCATGATCTACCACCAACACAATACGACTTGTAGCGTTATGTGGATTACCACTTAAATTTATGTTTGTCGTATCAAGTGATTTAACCAACGCGATATGGATGAAACAATGTATTATAATTATTGTCTTGTTTTGTCGATCAAGGAACCCAATGACAAATTGATCGACATTTCAAATAAAGAAACTTATATTTAACCTTAACATACTTATTAGATTTTGCCTTAATGTGTAATAAATATGTATGTCTATCGTTAAGTCTTGTTGATAACGGGAACCAACGCAAAGTTGTCAATATTACAAGACTTATTACTAACTTATTAGCTTAGCCGCTTCCAATTGTTTATTTCTTTAACTTGATTTCTTTTATTTTCATGTATATCATGAGGAAGTAGCTATTCATTATACATACCTTAAGATGAGTGGTGGTACTATGTATGCTCAAAGTACTTTGTAAAAGAACATATTGTTGGCTATTTTGATTCAGACTTGCAAAGTGTATAGACAATAAGAAATTCAACATGAGTATATCAATTAAACTAAAATGTTAGTATGTTAGCTGAATCTCTTACAAAAGTGCTACAACTATAACCTTTAAAAACTAGTCGTTAAAATGGGTTTACGACCAGGGGCGAATCTACATTGAAAGTTACGGGTTTGCACGAACCCACTCGATTTCAAATTTTTAGTAGAAGTGTATATAGAAAAGTCTAAATGAACCCATAAAAGAAATTTGGGATGAACCCATTAATGAAATGGAGAGATGGCTGACTGGTTAAGGCGCACAGTTCCGACCTAGAGGCTAGAGGTCGCTGTTTTGTTTTAAAATCTAAAATAGGCCTAGGGTTTTAACACTACACCATCGCCCCATTCTCCATTTTTTGAAACTCGCACATCAGCTATATTCCATCTCTTCGACCCTCTCACTACCACATCTCTCATTCTCTCAAGCAAATTGATCCCTAAACTTTACCCCTTTTGTGTCTTCCTCAGCATTTTGTGTATACGTTATTTGGATTTTGTAAGTAAGAACCTTTCAGTTTTACTTTACAAGGTTTTTATTTTACCATGAGTGGGCGGATCTAGAGCCATTTAGGGGTTCCCAGGAATCCGTTCATTTTGTAACCACATGTGACATCCCATTTTGGGATTTACCGTAGACAGGAAAACATAAATTGTAGTTTGGGTCCATAATGTCAAAGACCAAACAATAATGATCATTCGAACAAATGAACCTCCTTGGTTACGTGCTTATGTGAACACGAGGGTAAACTCGTAATACAGTTAGTGGGAACTAACAAGTAACAACGCTAGAAAGTTGTAAGAAAAGTGAAAGTTATGACTAATAGTAGAAAATACCCAACTACGGGGACTAAAGCTGTAGTTATGCCTAACATAGTGAAGGTTCTAAGCGTTTATATTTAAGAGAATTTGTTTGTCTCATGGTGTGAGTTAAAGGGTTAAACATGGATGATAGTGGAGGTGTTGGACTGTTGGTTACAATTAACCAAAAACCCAAATAGAGGGACCAAAAGTGACAAATGAACAAACATCATAAAAGTTATGCATTTTATGTGTGTGAAGGTGTATATCTCTCTACATGGTATGTCATAAAAGTTATGCATTTTATGTGTGTGAAGGTGTATATCTCTCTACATGGTATGAGTTCTTTGAGTGAATCAAATCAAGGAGAAAGAAGTAGGTGAAATTGCATGGATGATCTATGATTTTAAGAATGCTCATCATCTTGTAAGTATCAATAGCATTTCTTGAAACTCCTTAGTTAAAGTTCTTGATGAGTTTTGATAAATTACCCGTAATTGGGTCCAATTATGAGATGGTTGAATTCGTGTTTTCCTTGGTCTTGAACCAAGGACCGACCCGAAATAGTCAATAAATAGGAACCTTGGACTGGCCATTTGTATTATATCAGGCCCGGTTTCTGTTAATTTTCAGTCTTGTTTTCAGGTCGAACGGAAATATGCTCACCCCTAATTGTATCGTATTTGTATTTTTATTATGTGATGAGTTTTACCTGACCCAAACCGTCGAACCGACCCGAAATTTTTTACATCCGGTCCTATGATATTAGAGTATCTAATGAACCCACCATTGTTGTCAATAGCGGCTATAGCGACCGCTATAGCGCGCTAGGTAGCGAGGCGACCAAGTGTCGCTATCTGGATCATAGCGACCAATAGCGTGAATAGTGACAGTTAGGTTTTTTTTATGTAAATAGCAATTAGATATAGCTATAAAATAGTTGGATTTATAGGTTTTTTGTTAAATATACATGTAAAATAGCAAATAGACCAAGGTATTTTGATATAATATACATAAAAAAAAATTAAAAATTCTTTTTCTAGTGTATCGCTATTTATAAATAGCGGTCGCTATTTGTCGCTATTCGCTATGTAGCATATAGGTCCCTTGTCGCTATTCGCTATTAACAACTATGGAACCCACTGAAAAAAATCCTGGATCCGCCACTGTCTGCGACAAGAGCTATATTAAAGCTTATTGATGTGTTTTGTAATAGTCACTTAATGGGTACCCTAATATGTAATTGTGAGTATAATTATAGTTTATCTATAAATATGTTTGTGTACGTGTAATAATAACGGCGCACACATAATTATAGACAAACTTCAGATGTAACTCCATAATTAACGGCATTGGATTGCTGTGGTCATAAGCGTGCCAAATGTATAACTGGTAAGGGTCTCATGTTAAAAGTAACATGCTTGAACATAACTTTTCCTTGGTATTAGCATGAAGTTTTGATGTAGCAATTAAACTAACTCATGACCAAATTATCGATATGTTACCACTTACCATGGAAGGACCATGATACAATTATCAATAAGTGATAATTATATCACCATATATATGAAGGCTTATTAGTTAATTACTATAACTTGGATAATTAAATTAACTTATTGAATAGTCAGAATGCCATATTGGTTATTCAATAAGTAAACTTAATTATCCAAGTCATAACAATTCATTAATAAGCCTTTATATGTAAATTGATATAATTATCACTTATTGATAATTGAATTATGGTCCTTCCATGGTAATATTCTGATACACACTATTGCCCTTTGTATATCTATAAAGATGAAGACATACCTTTGCTAATGCTTGTTATTGTCAAACTGAAACAACACAAATACATATTGTTTTCGTATCTCAAGTGGTAGAATAAGAAAGAGCACCACATACATACTAAATCCATCATAAGTTGGGATTTAAAGAAAATTAGAGTACTCTTTTATGTTGCTCTGTTAAATCATGTTTTATGTTGAAATACTTTTATACTGCAATTTATCTGTATTTTTTTTCTTTTCCACATAAATATCATGGACCTTTTTGCAGGAACATATAAACATGCTTGGCTTACTGGTGAGTTATGCTCTTCAATTCTTTTGGAAGATTCATCGAGTGTGAACTGATATAGAAATACCGTAAAAGCTAGACAGCCATGTCTTACAACAAGGTAGAAGCTCTTAGAGAAAAATCTGATGCCGAAAAGTTAATTCTTTCTAATGATTACATTGCTGCTAGAACAAAACTGAAAAAAGCCCAACAGCTTTTTCCGTCACTCGATCACATCACTCCTATGCTTACTGTTTGTGAGATATTATCTGCCTCCACAAACATAATCCCGGGTTATGAAACCGATTATTATTGGGTTCTTCAACTTATGCCTTCATCTGCTTTTACTGATATAACTTGTCAATATCAAAAACTCGTATCTCTTTTACAACCGATTAAATACAAATTCCCTGCTACCGAATTGGCTCTGAAGCTTTTACAGGAGGCGTATTCTGTTCTTTCCGACAAGAAAAAACGTGTGGCGTTTGATATTAAACGAGGTACAAGTTGGGTGAATTATGAAACGTTTGAAAGCAATCCTGAAAAGGATAGCAATGGTGAAAAAGTTAATGGCAATACCAGTAACATTAACATACAAGAATCGGGTTCAGGTTCTTCATCTTCTGATGTAATTTCCGAAGGGTATAAAGGTCAAGACACGGATATTAATTCGGGATCACATGAACAAAAGCAGGATTTTTATAATTTTGATACTTACAGGACACCCGAGTGTTTTGAATTAAGAGATATTTGGGCGGTTCATTGTAATTTAACCCAACCCTGCATTGGGGGTAGATACGGTCAAGTTTGTAATAAATCAGGGGGTGAAGCTGAAATTACATGGTTGAAACCGATTCCTGTAACCGAAGGTGAAAGAAGATGGTTTGATGCTGGTTTGCCTGTTGCTTGTGGGTCGTTTTGTTTGGATACAGAAAAAAGTGGAACAGTTGGGTTGAAAGGGGTATTTTCGTACAAGTGCTCGTGGGCTTCCGGAATCACTGAGGAATTATACGAGATTTACCCGAAAAAAGGTGAAGTTTGGGCGGTGTATGACAATTTTGACCTTGATGAATGGTCTTACAACCCTGATATCATTAAAGGGTGTTCTTATAAGCTAGTTGAAATTATTACTGATTATTCTATATACAACGGTGTGGAGTGTGGTCAATTGGTCAAAGTCAATGGCTTCAAAAGTGTATATGAGCAACAAACCGATGAAGGCAGCAATCTTCATATTGGTCCCCGAGATTTGTACATGCTGGCCCACAACGTCCCGGCATATAGGTTCACTGGTGGTGAGATTTACGGGGTTAATGATGGCATGTTTGAGCTCGACCAGTTGGCTCTAAAAAACCTGGATGACGAACCCAACAATCAACCCATGGTTGAAGAGAAAGATCCTGACCTTTTGGTTCTTACACCAAACCCGAACCCGAACCCACAGGGCTCAGTTTTGGGGCCTAATTGGGCTGCGAACGACTTCACAACGGGCCAGGTTTGGGCTACGTACTCTGGAAAAGACTTGATGCCTCGCCAATATGTACTCATTAACAACATGATTTCGCCAAGTGGATTTTCTGCAACGGTTCTAGAACCCGAGACTGTTTTTGACGTTGAAGCCAGCTGGAAAAACCGAAACTTGCCGATTGTATGTGGGATGTTTAGAGCAAAAGAAGTGAAAGTCAACCTTGACATAAGTCAATTCTCGCATTTAGTCAACTGCTTCAAAAGCACCAGCAATTTCATTTACAAGATCTTCCCGACAAAGGGTGAGGTTTGGGCGGTTTATAGAAACTGGAAGCTGCAATGGAATCAGGTCAACTATGATAACTGCAAGTGTTGGGTGGTTGAAATCTTGTCAGACTTTTCTGATGGGGAGAAGATGATGGTGGCTAGATTAGTAGAAGTCAAAGGTTGTTTGACTTTTTTTCAACGGATGCAAGGGGAAGACGGGTTCGAAATGGTTCGTGGGTTTTCGAAGAGAGAGATGTTGTGTTTTTCCCATCGGATTCCAGCTTTTCGAGTTCCTGGAATAGGAGGGCATGGGATTCCGGAGAGTTCTTGGCATTTGGAACCGAATGCTTTACCGCCAAACGGAAATTGATTGAGTTCATCTTTAGAGCAGTTGTTAGTTGTTGTAAAATTAATGTTGAATTGATCCCTGAATAAGAATGTGTAATAAACTCAAGAACTGGTAGTTCCAAATATCATATTCAATGTTTTTTTAGGTGCCATTAATCCATTATATGAGTAGGGGATCTCAAAAGAACCCGAAATTGACGGAAAAATGAAAATTGAAATATTCAGGACGGGTATTCTGATATAGAACTGGTTATGATTTGGGCAAGTATGGCATAAGGTGATGCTTGTTGAATTACTTGAATCTGTTTACCCACTCGAAACCGAATAACTTATATAATTTTAGTAAATATAACCATGGTTGCAAAAGTCGCTAGGCGCTCCGTAGTCGGTCGATCGGGAGTTGGGAGTACTCGGCCTAGGCGGAGAGTACTAGGGAAGTACTCGGACATGTTAAACTATAAAGAAATTAGTTTTCGAAAATTAAATATATGACAAATATCAATTTATTGATATTTATAACAAAATACGTGAAAATGATATTCATTCTTTGATTTAATAGGCATACAAATTATGTTTTTTTTTTTTTTTTAAGTCAAACTCGGCCCGAGTTGACCTACTAGATTTGATTCTGGCCGAGGTTGACCGCGTTTGATCGATTCCTAGTAATTAGGCGAGTTGAAGAAAGTCGCATCAGCATCCTACCTTGGAGCGATTGCTCGGGGAGTACTCGGCCTTGGAGACCTTGTTTTACAACCATGAATATAACACGTAATATGTTGAAGTTGTTAGATATTTTAGTGTAATCGGGATTGACTTGGTGATCAAAGTGAATAATAATACACATCAAGCAAGTTAGGAGGTGCGCGAGTGCACGCTTGTTTGAGTTATTATAATTCGTAGTGTACGGGCGGAGCCCGTACTCTACGGTGGTTCCAAGGGCGCAACGCCCCCTTGGCGGGGGTCCGGGGGTAGCACCCCTGGGAGCAGGGTCCAAGGGATAGAGTCCCTGGCTGGGGTTGAATTATGGCAGTTTTTGTGGCAGTTATGTCTTAATTTTGAGATAACTGTCTAATGGTAGTTGATCATCCCCAACCTCAAAATTCGTAGACAAGTTTTCTTGATCATTCTTCTTCTGGTTCAGACAATTTCGCACAAACATACCCAGAGTTGTATCCGATTGAATTATTCGGGTGAATCACCGAAATAATTTGATCTGAGAGTGACTACACGCCTCTCTGATCATCCGGTAATCTGAAAATTCCCCAACAGAAGTTAGAAACTTGAAAATTTAAAAATCCTTAAGTTTTTAATTCCAATCATTCATAATTTATCAGCAATTTTCGTTAAGGCATCTGAAATCTTGTTAAGAGCTGACAGCAAGCTGTCATTGTAGTCTTTTCTCTGGTCTCTCTCCAACTGACAGTTTGTGTTTTGCGCTTCCATTCGTGCGTTTAACATGTTGGCATTCTTCTCAAGAACGTCGATTAATCGATCGTTAAAGTTGTTGTCTCGGCATTCTTCTGTTGATACTCTTCTCCTCTTGCATCCTTCTTGAGGCATGCTTTCTTTCATATTACCTGCTAGAATTAAAATATAAAAGTTCTAATATTCATTCGGCTGTTTTAGGAGATTATAGATTTATAGGCCTTAATGCGATAGGAAATAGAGGTGGGAAATGGATGGGCTCGGTAATGGGTCAAAATGGTTCGGGTCTTATTGACCCGACAACACTTTGTTGTCCATATTATTAAATGATTTTTTAACATAATGATGTTAAAAAGTTCATGCTTCTTTCAACCTCTTGGACTCATTTCATTTCTAGCTAAGTTTCTAAATTTTACTTGTTTAACCCGTTGCAAATGAAAATAGCCCAAATGGACCCACTTTTAGGTAAATGGGTCAAATTTGACACATATGCTTGGAAACAGAGGATTACCTTGTGTGTAATCCTGGTGAAATGGTCTCTTCTCTGTTGGTCAAAGTCAAATGTTAGCTTTACAAGTTTCTAATTGTAAATATTGGGGGGGGGATGAAATGAAACAAGACGTACGGAAAGTCACCTGAAATAGGCATCGGATTATCATGACCTTTCCCATTTCCGACCTCCACCTCGTCCATTCTGTCATAATCGGGAAAAAGGCCATCATCTGAGGTGGCACGACGACCACTATCAAAAGTGACATCAGCGTCCACCTCAGCATAACCACCATCCTCCTCCGCCTCTCCCACCATCACTACCACGTCATTATCATCTTTTGCATCCGCACTAACGGTCACCAAAGCCCGTTTGTAAGCTTCCTTAGTAACCGCTTTCCCATCCAACACATCAAACACTTCCCTGTCGAAAAATCCGGGCATTTTATTCTCTTTTCTTAAATCATTTCTCATTACCCAATAAGAATCAGACTCTTGTTTCACTTGTGATTCCCATGCTTTTATTTTCTTGAAATCACCAACCATATTACTCCATCTTTTCCTACACTGAACTGGGCCCCGGTTCACGGCCCGTTGTTTACAATACGATGAAACCGAGTCCCACTTCGGTTCAACCTGGTCCGACCCAAAAACCGAACTTGACCTCCGTCCCCTACGACCCCTATTCTCTGCCACTTTCTTGCCTTCTATTAGTGTAAGTGTTTCTTGTCTTGTCCAACGTGGGTGTCTTGGTGATTTGTTCTTGTCATCCGCCACTTCGACCACCGCCAATGGTGGTGGTTGCTGCCCATCAACCACCTTGCTTGGTGTACTACCACCATCATCACACACTTCTTCTGTTTCTGATGCCATGAAAAGTGAAAACTTGTAAGGTTCTTGAATTGTTTGTAAGGCTAATTTGTGTAGGTTCTTTAATAGGTGGTGCATTATATGTTTCATTAAAGGATTTGATCATGTAATATACTACCCAAATAAGGGCATTACTTTCTTTGTTTTGTCATCAAATTAAATGGGCTTTTAACCATATATTAAATACTTAATTAAGCACTAATTGTATTTTTAAGGCACATATTACCTTTATTAAACCTTTTTACCTTTGTTGTCTTGCATTATGGGGAGTTGAGGATTGGCTTTTTTTTTTGGACAATATTTTTTGGTCAAACTTGTGATTGTAGATATGTTGACCTTCATTTTCTTACCATTTTGGCAGTAATCAGGACTAATCTTAGGTTTCACACAATGTTTGATATATTTGACCATTTGTTGATTTTATAAAATACCCTTCAAACAAAATCAACGAATAACTTTTTAATGAAATCACTATTAGAATTTTATTATAAAAAGTAAGTTATATTGTAAGGGTATGTGAATCAAAGAATATAAATGATGGTGAAATACGAGTTTGATTTGATGATATTGATTTCATATCCTTAGTATTGGATATCCAACCACCATATACTTTTATACTTTTTAAGGTGATCATAAAAAAATTTAAAGGGAGTAGAGCCTAAAGTGAAGCTTACTTTATAAACGAGCCCAAACTCAATTATCATAGAGTTAATTACTGTTTTCATCCCTAAGGTTTGTAAAAAATAACGGTTTCAGTCCATTAGTTTAAAAATTGCGATTTCAGTCCATTAGTTTCATTTTCATAACCATTTCAGTCCACTAACTTAACTCCATCCATTTATTTTGTTAACTTTGGGTGAAATTACCAAATTACCCCTGCTAACTTAACAAATTGTAATAAAAAAATTCTAAAAAATCTAAAAATCAAAAAAATTCCAAAAAAATCAAAAAAATTCCAAAAAATCTAAAAATCAAAAAAAATTTAAAAAATCATAAAAATTCTAAAAAATCCAAAAAAATTCTAAAAAATCCAAAATGTTTCATTAAATGTTTCGACGCGAACCGTTTCGGCCCGTACCGTTTCGACGCGAACCGTTTCGACCCGTACCGTTTCGAGCCGAAGCGTTTCGACGCGAACCGTTTCGACGCGAACCGTTTCGACCCGTACCGTTTCGACCCGAACCGTTTCGACCCATACCGTTTCGACGCGAAACGTTTCGACCCGTACCGTTTCAAGCCCAACCGTTTCGAGCCGAACCGTTTCGACGCGAACCGTTTCGACCCGTACCGTTTCGACGCGAACCGTTTCGACCCGTACCGTTTCGAGCCGAACCGTTTCGACGCGAACCGTTTCGACCCGTACCGTTTCGACGCGAACCGTTTCGACGCGAACCGTTTCGACCCGTACCGTTTCGACGCGAACCGTTTCGAGCCGAACCGTTTCGACGCGAACCGTTTCGACGCGAACCGTTTCGAGCCGAACCGTTTCGACCCGTACCGTTTCATTAAATGTTTCGAACCCGAACCGTTTCGAGCTGAACCGTTTCGACACGGTTCGAAACGGTACGGGTCGAAACGGTTCGCCTCGAAACGGTACGGGTCGAAACGGTTCGCGTCGAAACGGTTGTACGGCTCGAAACGGTTCGCGTCGAAACGGTACGGGTCGAAACGGTACGGGTCGAAACGGTTCGCGTCGAAACGGTTCGCGTCGAAACGGTTCGCGTCGAAACGGTTCGCGTCGAAACGGTTCGGGTCGAAACGGTTCGCGTCGAAACGGTTCGCGTCGAAACGGTTCGCGTCGAAACGGTTCGGCTCGAAACGGTACGGGTCGAAACGGTTCGCGTCGAAACGGTTCGCGTCGAAACGGTACGGGTCGAAACGGTTCGCGTCGAAACGGTTCGCGTCGAAACGGTACGGGTCGAAACGGTTCGCGTCGAAACGGTTCGCGTCGAAACGGTTCGGCTCGAAACGGTACTGGTCGAAACGGTTCGCGTCGAAACGGTTCAGCTCGAAACGGTTCGGGTTCGAAACATTTAATGAAACATTTTGGATTTTTTTGGATTTTTTAGAATTTTTATGATTTTTAAAAAAAAAAATTTATTTTTAGATTTTTTTGGAATTTTTTTGATTTTTAGATTTTTTTTAAATTTTTTTATTACAATTTGTTAAGTTAGCAGGGGTAATTTGGTAATTTCACCCAAAGTTAACAAAATAAATGGATGGAGTTAAGTTAGTGGACTGAAATGGTTACGAAAATGAAACTAATTGACTGAAATCGCAAATTTTAAACTAATGGACTGAAACCGTTATTTTTGACAAACCTCAGGGACGAAAACAGTAATTAACTCATCATCATATCACAAGCTTAACTAGTTTTGTGAACCTAAAAAAACATATTGTTTATACAATTTTAATAACTTTTATTTAATACAAATACAATATATAAACTATATAAAAATATTATTATATATAACTATGACAAGAATAGCTAAATAATATATATACATATACATGCATATATATACACACACTCATAAATATATGTGTATAAATAATTATTTATTGATTAATAAGTAATAAAGGAGTTAGGTCGAGACGAGCTCGAGCTTAATTTTTTTTTCTAGAAGTCAGGGTTGATCTTAGACAAGTTAAACTTGTTTACTCTCTCAATTTTTGTTCATATACTCTGTTATTATTTTATTTATATACTTAACTAGTTGGTTACCATCCACGCTTTTTAGCGAGTTTGAAACGTAGATAAAAATAAGCAAAGGTCTAAATGGTAACTATAATAAAGTGTAGGAGTAAATAATAATATTAAAAAAATGACACCTTATTAAAGTTGAGGGGCTAAATATGTTATTATTTAAGTTGAGGGGCTAAGTATGTCATTACCAAAGTTAAGGGACCAAAGTTAGGTGATGTTGACAAAAGTTGAGGGGCTAAGTGTGTAATTTTCAAAGTTGAGGGGCCAAGTTTGTCATTACCAAAGTTGAAGGACCAAAGTTCGTTGATGTTGACAAAAGTTGAGAGGCTAAACATATTATCATTAAAGTTGAGGGGCTAAATATGTCATTACAAAAGTTAAGGGGCCAAAGTTGGTAAATGACAAAATCTATGGCCCAAAGTTGGTTAATTTTGAAAAAATAACATTTTAGTATATATAGAATTTCAACATTAGTATTTGCATGTTTTCTATAAATAAAGAGTAAAATGCTAAAATGGTCTAAAAGTTTTAGGTTACTTTTGTTACTTAGTAATATTTTTATTATTTACTATACAAAATTACATTTATGCAACTCGTGTAATACATCGGATTTTTTAAGCTAAAATGGTTTAAAAGTTTTAGGTTACTTAGCTAAAATGGTCTAAAAGTTTTAGGTTACTTTTGTTACTTAGTAATATTTTTATTATTTACTATACAAAATTACATTTATGCAACTCGTGTAATACACCGGATTTTTTAAAAATATAACTTTTTTTATTATGTGGTATATAAAATTAGATTTATTCAATCTGTATAATACACAGGGTTTATAAAGATATAACAAGATATAACTTTTTATTGATTGGTATATAAAATTACATGTGCTCAACACATACAATACATGAGGTTCTTAAAAATGTAATTTTTTTCATTATTGAATATATAAAATTAAATTTACTCAACCCGCACAATACACAGGGTTCTTAAAGATATACAGGGACGGACCTAAGCCCAGCCCAAGGTGGGCGGGCGCACCCCCGGGAAAAAAAATTTAGTGCTAAGTTCCGTCGAAAATCCCGTCCGCACCCTTGGAATTTTCCGTCCGCACCCTTGGAATTTTTCGTCCGCACCCCTTAGGTAAAAAGTGTTATCAACTTATATTTTAAAAATATTCTTTAGTAAACTCTTATTTTATAAAAAATACTACCTAAATTATATAACTTTTAATACCTAAATAACTAAACCCAAATACCCAATACATTTAACTAGCTCACTACTAAGTCTTAGCCCAATAAACAAACCCAACAAATCAACAATATTTCAAACTAAAACAAAATAAACAACCCCAAAACCCTTACATATTCTATCCTGCTCTCTTTATCGTCCTTGCACGCCAGCGATCAGAACATCAACAGCGACAACAGTGAATAGTCAGCAGCCACCATACCACCGCTGATCAAACACGGTTAAGTTTCTTTGTTATTTTTTATGATTTTTGGTTGATTTTTTGTTGATATTATCCACCTCCAGCAGCCTATTATAGCCGCATACTAACCATAGTAGACATGTGATTCGTTTTGTTTTCATTATGTTATGGTGGGTTATATTTTGTTAGTGGTGATATTTTGTCTTTTTTTATAGTCGCATACCACAGTATGTTTGACTTTTTTTTAGTGAAGAACGTTTGGCTTTTTTTTATGGTGTATATGTTGTTTAGATGATTTTTAGGGTGATTTACACTATGATATTTAGGGCTTGAATAGTTGATACATTATGTAATATGTTACGGAGCCATGAACTTATAGATCAATTTGTTTGTGATAGCTGATAGGAACAATGAGCAGCGACATTATGGCGCGATTTCTCAAGAGGAAAGTTGATACGTCTTCCGGATTCGTTGATGTGGATACTTGCGTAATCGGATTGGCAATGAGAATTTAAGTGAAGGTTGTATATGTTATATAGAGAAAGAGTTGCTTAAGAAAGTAGGTTTAGATGATGTTTTAGATAGATTTCAAAAAATGAAAACCCGTAGGACGACATTTTAATTATGTTTGTAACAAGGTTTGAAGTGTTTTTGATGATTATATAAATTTAGTTCTTTTGTTTTACATGACCCGAACCGACCCGATACGAACCGATTTTTTATTTATATAACTTGGGGCCTAAAATTTTTAAAAATGTTCCGCACCCTCATGAAAAAATTCCTGGGTCCACCACTGAAGATGTATAACTTTTTATTATTTAATATATAAAATTACATTTATTCAACCCATGTAATAAACGAGATTTTTAAAGATATATTGTTTTATTATTTGGTCTATAAAATTACATTTATTCAACACGTGTAATAAACGAGGTTTTTAAAGATATATTGTTTTATTATTTGGTCTATAAAATTACATTTATTCAACCCGTGTATTACACGGGGTTCTAACCTAGTTTTTTAATTAAAGTAGCAACGATTCTTTTTCCCTTCTTTGTTTCACCTCGATCCACCACCGTCTTTCACCTCAGCCTCGCTCTCTCGTGGCATCCCGCCCCTAACCCTCCCGACTTTGTTCCCTCTTCTTTTAGGCCAACTCTCTTTACATTAAAAAGTCCCGTGCATTTGTCTTGTTGAAATATTCCTCAAACAATAAGAGCAAGACAAAGAATAACAATAATCAAGGTTTTAATTAGGAAAAATTACAAGTTTTGTCCTTTATCTTTATATCACTTTTCAGGCGGTGTCATTTTTAACGAATGTTGATAGGCAGTGTCCTTTACTAGGTACTTTGTTGCAAGTTTAATCCTTCACACCAAACCCAGTTAAAAAACCCTGTTAATTGTTGGGTGTAAAGGACTAAACTTGCAACAAAATACCTAGGTAAAGGACTAAACTTGCAACAAAATACCTAGTAAAGGACACCGCCTGTCAACATTCGTTAAAAAGGACACCGCCTGAAAAGTGGTATAAAGATAAAAGATAAAACTTGTAATTTTTCCGTTTTAATTATGTCTATATAAATACAACCACCCCACAAGAGGTATATGATTTTATTTCTAATAATATCTTACTAACAACAAGTTAAAACCATAGTCAAAGTTACATACATACATTCCATTCTGACTTCAATTACTCTAATGGTTTGCATCTCTAATCAAAGTGAATGCAGATCCAGTTGAGCCTATTTAAACATTGGGCCCTAGCTCAACCCCATCCACTTTATTATTACTAGCAACCTGAATAGGCTTTAAGGTGTAGAATTTGGCACAAAACAAGTAGTAAACCAAATTAACAACTTGAAGCAATGTGATCAACCAATAAAAGTATTCCAACTTTCCCTTATTCAAATTATCATCAGGGAGCCAGTTTGACCCGTCTTGACCCGCACTTAAACTATGCACCAATGTCACCAAAAGGGTACTACCGTAATTCCCAGCGGCAATCGACATCCAAAACAATGCGGTCGCAGTACTTCTCATGCTTTCCGGAGCTTGATCATAGAAAAACTCAAGATGCCCGATTGACATAAACGCTTCAGCAATCCCATGAAGCGTGTATTGCGGTACTAACCAAAAGACCGAAATGGGTATCGTTTCGTGAGGCTTGTAAGTCAAACCATGGTCAAAAGCGGCTTTTTTGCGTTTTATTTCAACGAATCCGGCTACTAATGTGGCAAGAACCGATATGGCAAAGCCAATTCCCATCCTAGTAAGAAAGGTAATTCCCCGTTCTACCCCTGTGATTTTACGAGTGATCGGGACGAATATACGATCGTAAAAGACTATTGTCATTAGCATTGAGGTTAAGGTGAAAACAGTCATTGATCCAGCTGGGATTTGGAAAGATTTTGTTAGGCTTCTATTCATTGTTTTGGCTTGTTGGAGTGAAAAAGTGCTTTGTTGGGCATATGCTAGAATCAAAAGAATCCCAGAGGCCCATATTGGGCCCATTCTTATTATTGATTTTAACTCTTCGACCCGGTGGACCGTGTTTAGCCTCCACAAGTCCGGGTTTGATTGACCTTTTGAAAAGTCTTCTTTTGTGACAATGGCAGCCTTATCCAGAAATCTGAATTGATTGAACAAAACATGTTTTATTTTTACTTTTGACTTTTGTGGTCAAAGTGTATGCTCATGTTAAACTGAGAGGGCTCAAGTGAAAACTCGTTTTATCGTGAAAACTAACTAAAGAAGCCTAAAAAACATACCAATTTTTTTTTACAATTTTTTTAATTAAAAATCACTATTTTTTATATATGTAAAAAACTTTTTTTCAAAAAAAAAAAAAAAAATTGTAGTGCACATGCGCAGTACAAGTTTTTTTTCTTTTTTTTTTTTTTGAAAAAAAAGTTTTTTTTTATATACAAAAATTAGCAAAAATTTGTAAAAAAAAATGGTATGTTTTTTAGGTTTTTTTAGTTAGTTTTTGGGTCTTCACTTTCACTAGTGGTTTTTAATTGAATCTTCCCCATAATGTATGTTACAACGAGAAATCTATGGTGTTAATTATCACGAAAAATATATATTTCAAAAAGATACCAAAACGTGACACATGCTCTTTAACAAACTAATTAAAGATTTTTTTTTTTTTTTTTAGAATTTAATCTTTTCATAAGATTGTAGAAAGATAACAAACTAAAGAAATTGCTTTTAAGTTTTTACCCACGTTATACCCCTAGATTGCTCAAAAAGCAAAAAAGATGACATAAGTTGCACCATAATTATCATTTAACTAACACATGTGTTTTGGCAAATCCCTAATAACTCCAAAATATACTTTTCTTTTTCTTTTTCTTTTTTTTTTAAATTAGGCGATTTAGAATTTTATCTTTTTTTTTTTTGGAAATTATTTAGAATTTTATCTAGTATTTAGAAATGAGATATGAAATATAAATATAAATAAAATGATATAATAGATTCGTTAAATAAAAAATCAAAATTAAGTATATAAACGTACTAGAAGAACCGTATAATTATAAACACTTATACAAATGAATTATACGATCCTAGAGGGTTAAATAAATAAATCTGGTTTTGTATTTAACGCATGTTTGAAAAACAGTAATAAAAGAAAGTAACTTACTTCATTTGTTTAGTATGTAGAAGCTTTCCAGAAACAGAAATAGAAGCATCAAGCTCTTCATTTTCATAAAGCAATTTAGGATCACAAACCATAGGCAAGTTTCTCTTCTTATAAGCTGCAACACACACTTGAATCAACCGGGTAAACGGGCTACCCGCGGGATCCATATTCCGATACAACGGGTACCCGATAACAAACCCAATGATTGAAACAGCCATGGCTATAGATGGTACACCAAGACCCCAACCCCACCCAACATTATCTTGAATGTAAACAATAACTGTCACAGCCACAAGCATAGAGGCCCCCATGCAAAAATAATACCAATTGAAGAACTTCCATGTGCTAGTTTTTTGTTTCTCGTCGGTTTCATCGAATTGGTCCGCCCCGAATGCCACCACACATGGTCGAATCCCACCCGACCCGATTGCGGTTAATAGAAGGGATATGTATAGGATTGCTAGTTGACCCATGTTTGCTTGTTGGCATATCTCATTGTTGTTACATGGTGGTGGTCTTAAATTGGGTAGCACAGCTGATAGTGTCAAAGATACCATTCCCTAGATTCCATCATCGATGTTAGTGTCGGGTTACGAGGGGTGTTCATGGTCCGGTTTAATTGGTTTTGAAGAAAATTTTTAGGTTGAACCGTTAACTACAGTTTCTGAGAATGGCAAAAGAAACCACTTGGTTTAACGGTTCGGTTTTGACGGTTTGAACTTTGAACTGGTATTTTTTACTTTTACTTTTTTTTTTCAAAATTCGTTATATGTATTAAAATTCATAAACATAACTACTTACTAAAAATTGACAAAATATATAAAATAAAAAAAGTTACCCAAGTTCAAACTGGACTAAACCGTTAAACTGTCAAATCGTCAAAACTGAACCGTGAACCGAATATGTTTGGATCTCAAATCAACACTTTCCAAATAGTTTTATGTTTAGAGTTATTATATTAGACTAGTTAATGGTTGGTAGATAGTGGCTTACTATTTGGTAAATGATGGAAGCAACGGTGATGGTCCAAAACCGCCCGGCAAAAGAGTCGGCCACGAATGCGCCTAGCAACGGAGTCAAGCTAGCGGTGCCACCGAAGTTGGTTAGAGTGTTGGCGGCTTTAGTCATCGGCATATGGAGTTGTTGTGTCAAGTAGCTAATCATATTCGTTTGAAACCCGACCACAGCCAACTTCTCACCCACCTCATTAGCTAAAAAAAAAAAAAAAAAAAAAAAAAAAACCTATTAAACAAAGATCATGTAACAAAAACAGAATTTCATGACATACTAGGATTGAATGTTACCAAAGATGAAGGGCATAGTGATGAAGCCACCCTTGACCCTTTTTTGATCATGGTTTTTGATCTTCATCTCTACCATTTTGTTTAGTTTGGTTGTTCAAATGGTGATATAATGCTTTGTTATATAGGCTAAAGGGTATGCCAGACTTGCTAATATCTACTTGTAACTTTTTCTATTGGTACAAATTATTATGGCCACAAATAATAGGACTAGAAATTAAAGGTAAGTTAAATATGTAGTGCAAATGGCACGTGATATGCACATGAATGAGAATGTGAGTTAAATGGGTTGTGTTTGCGGGTCAGCGTTATACAAACCCAGACGTTTTACAAGAAAGTGAAAATCATGTTATAGACCAACACGGCTCAATGTATTCACATATAAGACTATGATCCACATATTTTGTAGATATTATTTACACTAGGTAATAAAATAAAATAGAATTTTGAAATAAAACAAATCGAATTAAATCAAATCAAGAGATAATTATGTATCTTTATAGTTTTGGTTCTACGTATAAGTTAAAAGGCCATAACAGAGCCCACATGTGACTTTTGAGTATTGAGAATTAATCATGAGATATATTCATTATCAAGTAGATAAAAGTTTTAGTCTAATAATCTATAAATGTGTACAACTAGATAGAATCATGTCTGTAAAAGTCGTTAGGTGCTCCCTAGTTAGATTTAAGAGTACTCCGGAAGTACTCTGGGAATATTCGGCCTATACGAGAAGTACTTGTACCTTATCAACATACCTTGTAACGAGTACTTGGCCTTCGAGACCTTGTTTTACAATTATTGGATTTTAATAATCCTAAGTTTCACCTATTGGCCGATAATAATCCAAACTTTAAAAATTCCCTCCAATAATCCTAACTTGTAAAAGTTGCGATTATTATCGACCAACTGGTGAAATTTAGGATTATTAAAATCCAATATCCCCAAATATAAAATGGGTATGTGAATTAGCTGACATGAAAAAAAAGTTATCAACCACCACTTCATTTCATATCAATCTAGATAAATTATTGAATTTTGCCATTTTAGTACCCTATTTATAAATTTATATTTATAAACTATTAATTTGTAACATGTGTATGCATCTTTTGTTGTAAATTATGCTTAAATGTTTGTACCTTAATCAAATAATTTGTATGCACGTTTGGTTGTAAATTGTGCTAAAGTTGTTGTACCTTAATCAAATAATGGTTTCGTTACCTTACCAAATTCAATCTGTTTTGTATGCATGTATAGTTGTAAATTGTGCTTAAGTGGTTGTGCCCTAATCAAATAATGGTTTCATTATCTTACAATGTTCAATCGATTTGATCCATTCAAATTTGTGTTGTTTTATTTGTAAATTATTATTATTTATAATAATCTAATTAATTTAGCAAAAATCTTATTTAAATATAATTTGCAACATATTGATGCAATGGTTGTTGTAATATATGCATTATGGTTTTTACAGTGGTAATGATATATATCATATATAGATTACTATGAACTTGTCAAACGGGAAAAAATAGACGCGGGTTCATCGTAACGCGCAAGTCCTAGATCAACTCAGTTATTTTATTCTATGTTTTACATTTCGGTTTAATTTCTTCGCATTAACACGCCCTAACTACAGTGTCGGTGGTCGCTGGCAGTAGTGTGACATTAGTGCTCGCCCCCACCGCAACGCGGGGGGTGCTTAATACTAGTTATATATTTATTAAAACACATCATACATTCATACTATTATTACATGATTTACTCTTTTATATGATTTTGATCATGCTTATGTAGATATAATATTTGTGACTCCACTTTATTTCAAGATCGTGAAAAAGGTATAAAAAATGAGTCATTTTTAAAGAGCAAATAACATTAACAAATCATAAAATCAAGTAAACCCTGGAAAAATGTTATGATTTTCATAGGATCTTTGTATTATTCATCAATATATATAGAGGTATAATATGACTATAGTAAATAACTAGACTTATAAATATTGTCTTATACAAGCATTATAATTGAAAAGGCTAATGTCCAAAATAAGGAATTCGAGCCTTCGAGGGGGTCCGCATGCTCGACCTATGAAAGGCATAGATATCAATAATTTATTTTGTGCTTCTAAAAATGATTAAAAATATTGAAAGAAATTTGTCCATAAGTTCTTGTAGGGAAAGGTAGTACATGCACTGATTGATAGGCCCATGATTTTTTCATAAATACAGAGAGAGGTAACATGACTAATAATATCAATTGCATGTTGTTTGGATGAGTGTGTTCTGATTCCTAAATAATATCACTTTTTATTATTTTTATTAGAAAATTACTACACATTAAACAAGTAACACTATATGTAGTATTTTATTTTATTCATTTCACTTGGTAGAGGCTCTTGCCTCTTAGTGGGAGGTCTTGGGTTCAATCCCAAGCAAGGGTGGGTTATTTGTAAATATAGTAGTGGGAGAGTAACGTTAACCATTAAAAAAAAAAACAAAAACAAAAAAAAAATACGTTAAAAAAGTGACTATCACATCGCTCTCATGTACACAATAAAAAAAACACAAAACAGAAATGATGAAATTAGTTCAAACTTGGCCTTACATGCTCCCTTCTTCCTTCACGCCGTGAAAGCTCTCCAACACCCAACCCCATCACGGCCTCTTAGGGTGGTGTTTCACGCCCAAACATGTCCCAACCCATGCCACATGGCATGGGCTTTAAACCATAACAAATAAAGTAAACATTTTTTTTTTATGAAACAATCCATGAAAGACACTGAAACATGATAAAAGTCGATCTCTTAGCAATATGTTTTGGTCGCATTGGTTATGAATTAAAGAAGAATCCATAGTTAAATACATCCATGTGAGGGTAATTCTAGGCTGGTTGTTCGACCAACTTAGGCCACATGTACGTTATGGTTGATGATAGTGATAATGAAAGGCATTCCACGTAGGCGGGAGGGGTGATTACACTAGTATCACCTAATGGGTGTTATGGTTAGGGAAAGGTGAAAGATGGTTGGTTTTTCTTAAAAAAATTAATGCTAGGCGATGTGATCTCATTAGCTTATTATTATTATTATGTGTGTGTGTGTTATATATATATGTGTGTGTGCCAGTTAACGCACAAAATAGCTTAACGTACATTACGTACGTGATTGTATTTTTAACGTGTGATTTAATTCTTTAGCATGCGAAAATGTTATATACACACACATGCGAATTTGAAAAAAAAAATTCATTCCCCCATGCGATTTCATCATCTTCCCCAACATGCGATTTGCATATTTTATGCACGCGCTTTTTTATAACGTGTGATTTCTAATCGCGTACGTAATGTACGTTAAGACCAATTGTACAGTGTTTCACGTCTCCTTAACGGCGTGACCTACCACGCTCGAACTCATTTTCACGTTCACAATGAAGGCAGACCAGGCGACACGATGTTTGTGATAGTTATGCCTAGGTGGCACACCTCACTTCACGACCACGGAATGCAACGGATGGTCTAATAACAAAGTTGTTTCGAGCATAACAAACAATATTAATATTAGTAGTATTAGGGATTATATTGAACGATATTATACATTAAACTAATATACTTCTAAATATTTTCAAAAACAATATTAGGCCCACTAAACATTATTAACTATGATCCACATATTTTGGTCCTACTTTTTGACCATAATGTCATAATCCATCCCCTATTATGATAAATATGTGTTTATGTAGCTCTCTCTCTTCATCTAGTGAAGTCAAATCACAATCCAAATCAAATCAGACAATGCCACATTTTTTTTAATATATGTGACAAAAATATTAGTTAGCCCCCAACCATTTGCACCCACAACGCACAAAGTAAGTAAGGTACGTAGTCTTGTATCCACTGGTCTGTATCCTATTTGTTTGGACATTTACAAGGCATATGATATGACTATGTAGATTAGATCCCGATGCGCACTACCTGTTTGTATAAATGTCCAAAAGAGAAAAAAGGTATGGTTGGGTGGGGTGGTGGTCCTTTGGATTATGAGGTGGGATTTAAGCCATCTGTTCCTTGGTTAAGAGACCGGTTCCGAATTCGCTATCAGCATATGCTCATGGATTTCGTCACTTGCATGTTACTGGTCATCATCGTACTTGTAGTCATGCAATTAACATTGCATGCTAAAAAGAGAAGTGATTGTATATTTGCATTTTCTTTTTATAATATTTTTTGAAAGAAAAGTTGTTAAAGGTACAATTGATGTTTTCAGTTTATCATGAAGGTGTGTTCCAAGAAGGGAAGTTGTATATTGGGGATAACATATAGCATGGTTTATTTTTGAGTTTGGGGGGTTTCTTTTTTAATATTTTTTTTGTCATTTTTTGTAATTATGTGATTATATTACCCTAATTGTTTAATTAAAGTACTATAGTCGATTACCGTCTTCACAATTACGGAGTATTTAACTTTATACTAATACACTATAGGTTTCGGAAGGTGCTAATAAGTATGACTAAGATGATGTAGCAGGATGTTACAAATTGGTGACCTTAATGTGAATAGCTTACGACAATCATTTACATAATTTCAATCATGTAAAGTATGCTTGATATTGATTATATCTCTACAAATAACGACTGACATGACGTGACTCGTTAAAAGCTTAGTTAGGTATTACACTTGTGTTTTTACGTTAGACAAGTTCTTTAAAAAAGGTATCATTTACTCGCACCTACTTTCAAAAACCTTAGCTACCCTACTTTTCTAGAATCCTAACCCTGAAATTTGTAACATCTTTGTTGCTATAAAAATCGTGTAACTAGACATCGGTGTTGATAATATTGCTTGGGTGGATGTAAGATCGTCTCAGATCAAAAAGCTTTTCAGACCCACTCAAGTAATAACCGTTAGTCTCGTTATAACAAGGTATGAGGGTTTCTACGTATGTTTAGGCGCTAATGTGATAATAAGTTATCTTGTTGTAGGGTCTATGAAGGTGTGAGGGTTTCTACGCATTAATACTTTGGTTTCTACATATGTTCGGACACTAATGTGATAATACGTATGGTATTGGCTATCTAGATCCCGATACCCACTACCTTGTTCGGACACTAATGTGATATCTCATTAATACTTTGCTCTTTAGACGCGTATCATTACAAGTTTATTGATTTAAAGTTGTAGCTTGAAGGAGTAAGTCCTAATTTTAAGAGTGGGCTTTAGGGCCAGACTTAGTCTAGGCTACAGCCGGTCGGGTCATACCAGTTCGCGCTACAAAAGCCCGAGCTTTGTCAAAGGTCAAGCTTGGACAAAACCCATATAGTCAACAAAGAGTGTAACTGCATTTGAGTGTAAGAAGATGTTGGTATGGGCCAAGGAAACCAAACAACCTACGATCCCAATAAATGGGCTATATAAATACTAGCTTGTATTCATTAAAAGTAGTCAGGCCCAATATATGTATATAATTTGCATCAATCATTAATAGCATAAGTAACCACGGGGACTTGTCCCAGTGGCCACCACAGTGATGGTTTGGAAACGTGACCACAAGGTCGCGGGTTCGATCCTGAGTGGGAGAAGGTTTTCCACATAGCTTTGAGATTATTCCAAAGTCTGTGGCGGGTTCCTGCTCGGGTGGCTAAACGGGTTCGAGTACTAACCGGTCGCCATGCTGGTGAGGGCTGGACCTTAGGGGGGGCTCGGGGCTCGAACTCGGGCGGTGGCAGTTCCGTTGCGCCATGTGTACCGTTAAGCCATTCAAAAAAAAAAAAAAAAAAAAAATTAATAGCATAAGTGATTGAGGCCCTTCTTATAGAACTTATGTTAAATCAAAATTGATTGGTGTATAGTTTATATTTTTGTGATTAAAATGGACTAATTGATAACAATATTATATAATCTGTATTAATAACAAAAACGAGTGAAAAAAAATACAGTGCTAGCATTAGAGCAACTTTTGCTTATTCTAAAAAAGTTTCTTTTATTATAACATTAGAGTAACTTTTATTAGTATTGTGATTTAACAATGAGTCAAGGGGCAACGCCTTTTGAAGGGTCAAAACAGTGCATCATATCTTTTAAATTTTTTGATTAAAAAGACGAAATAATAAATTAAATAGTAGAAATTTTTGCTTGATTCGAAAGACTAAATAACAAATTAAATAGTAGAAATTTTTGCTTGATTAAAAAGACTAAATAATATAACTCATCAAATTAAATAGTAGAAATCAAGTTTTAACGGTGATGTAATTTTATAGAAAAAATAAAGTGTATTTAAGAGATTGAAATAAAAATTAATAATATGTTTTTTTTCAAATTAAAGAGAATATCATTAAAATTAAGAATATTTTTTTTTTCAAGTTAAAGAGAATATCATTGCATGTAACTACTTATATTTAAAGTTGGTGTTGAGTTTTTAATGAACAATCTGATGTGTGTATACTAAGGGTGTAATGGTGCATATCTAAAGAGATTAGAAAAACTTTTCTCACACCCAATCATTTTTGTCTAAAATGAGATTAGACAAATTAATCTAAAATAAAAACATTATTGGTTGAATCCTAGTGTGCCCCACCCAACATTCATCACCTTTTCCCTTCCCCCATCGGCAAAGTCTCCCCGATTTCCCTTCCCCCATCGGCAAACCCAACCTTGACGACGGTGTTACCTATCGGCAAAAGGCTTGCCGAGATCACCCCGTACACCCTAAAAGGATCCAGGACAAAGATACAAAAGCATCTTTGGTAAATTTTAGTTTTTTGGTTTGGTTTTGGGTAGGGTTGTCATATCGTGTCAGACACGACATATTAAGACACGAACACGAAACAAGTAAACACGAACACGACACGAAATCTTATCGTGTCAGTTTTTCTAAACACGAACCTGATAATAAACAGGTTACACGAACACGACCTGTTAAGACATGAAAAAACTTACAAGCGTATCATACAACGTTACAACACGAATACGACTAGTTAAGACACAAACACGATCATTAATTATGGTTTTTTGGGTGGGTCCCCCCAATATCAATCATAATTCTGTATAGTGGTATCTTTTAAGCAACTCGTTATAAAGTTCCAAATTCCAAATTCTATAACGTTTAATTGGTTATGTTAGTTACATACACGTAATTCTTTGCTTGCACTATGACACAATCTTTAATGCACATAATACATTTATTATTAAACCACCAACAAACAAAGGTCAATTTGCTGACCAAGAAACCACAATAATAAAAAACATACGTCAATTTGCTAACCAACCCACCCAAAAAAAACCATAATTAACCAATCTTTTAAAATCCGGTTTTTATACCGTATCGGATTTGGCTCAGAAACAGTTTAACTGGGTGTATTGGACGGTTCAGACGAGTATATCGGGCTGTTTAACCGGTTCTACCGGACGGTTCAACCGGACGGTTCAACCGGACTTCTGATCAAATACCGGATCGGCATTAAGATCAAATCCGACAACATCATCGTTCTGTGGTGTATCTCCAGTACTTATTTTCCTCCCACCATCTTGGAAACTAAAGTCACCCAACTCAAATGTCACCGGTGGTTTAACGGCAGCCTTACCGGCACCTTTCTCCTGAAAATGATTAAAACCGGCTTGTAACCGGTTTAAAATAGCCAAAAATTCGTCTAACTCAGCGTCATCAGCCGTTACTCCGCCGTTAGACCGCTCTTTTTTGGACCTGATTTTCTTGCCGGATAATCTACCGTCTGTTACCTCCAACCGCTTTTTCTTCAAGTTTTCCATTTAGTTTTGACCCGACCCGATACGACGTCGCTGTGGCAAAGAATTGAATTTGATATGGATTATGATTTATGGACTACTATGAAGAGTTTGGGTGAATGAATAGTCCTCTATATAAACTCTTTTAAAAGAGAAAAAAAAAGGTAAGTGATGACGTCATGCAGATGGGAATTTTATGACGTTGAATTTTAAACGTGTCACGAATCGTAAGTGCCTATGAAAATTCCTAACAAACGCATCTTTTTTTTCTATGGAAAAGTTCAAAACGGTGACGTCTCATGTTTTTTTTCTTTCTTTTTGTTTTTTAATAATATTTTGAGTTGATTACGGATTTAGATTTTTTTTTTATTTTTTTTTCTTGAAAAGGGATATAGAATATTTATACTTTTCAAGAGTTTTTTAGTCTGTTATTCAGCTGTAACATGGGAATCAATCATATAGCCAACAACATAAGGCATGATTTTAGTAGAATTTAACATTAGGCATGTTTTAGTAGAATTTAATTTGATACAATGGCCATGTGCCCTTTCATAACACTAATATTTTTTGTTTTACCTTCAATAGTCTGGATATCTAGAAACTCACAGATTTGTTTTTAGTTACTCCGGTTGAGACTTATGAGGAGGTTACCAATGCTAGTACTATTTCCATTTGTTCTACATGCAATACACACAAAACGTGCGGGTGATATTTGAGATTTGAGACGGGGTATGTCTTATAAATAAAAAAAAATCAATCTCCAGTAGTCACGATTGACGTGGAATTTGCATGTGACGTTACACCACTGTAACACCTTTGACAGTACATGTGAAACATTTTTGTTTAGAACATCAAGTCATTTTCCAACAACAATGTTTAAAATTTCAAAATTGGAACATCCTGACGAGCCTTTTTTCAACAATTGGAAGTGTCGTATCCTCCCTCTTTCGCGAATAACTCTTGGAAGCATTGGCGAAGCTTTGAAGGGGCCGGGAGGGGCGCCCGACCCCCCGAACTTTTCGCTCAGTAGTGTTATATATGTAGTTTTCTTATAGAAATTTTTGGGTATATACGTTTTCGACCCCCCGATTCTAAAGAAATTTTGGGTATTATACGTTTTCCGACCCCCCCCCCCCGGTCGAAAACGTCAAGCTTCGCCACTGCTTGGAAGATCCAGAAGGTTCCAACGAACTAATAACGACCCAAAACGCCATAAACACCCATGGAACCACTCATATCTGCCTTGTCCCACCTTCTACACACAAACCAAGAGTGTTAATCGTGACGCGTTGATTGGAGATTATGATATTTTGTGATGACAAAGAATTCAGAATATTAAAAATTTTGGGTAACAAATGCAATCCAGAAATATTTGATCCAGGTATAGCATTCATCGAGGAACCAAATTTTAAAAATAAAATCATGGTGAACACATAACTTAAGACCTCGTGTAGATGTAATTATTAATATATATGTATTTTTTTTTTATAATTGTAATCTTAGTACAAATATTATGAGCCCCGTAAATATAAGGTTTTGTTGTTGATCGGTTATGTTTAAACATAATGGAAAACATGAATAACATACCTGTTACAGCAGACAGGCCAGCAGAGAATCCAGTCAGAGATGCAACCATTGAGTTCGACATACTTGTCAGGGTGATCTGGTTCCTCCTTAGGGTGTAAGATTATGATGGTGATGAACCGAAACTAGGGAAGGAATCGTTTAGGGAGAGAGAGAGCCGAATTTGATGTTATGATTATTGAGTTGTGTGTCTAACCTTTATCTCTCTAATAATCTCCTTATATATACACCCAAGAGGAAACCAAATTAGTTAATAAGGGTAATATGGTTCATCAACAATTACCAACTAATTATTAATAGGTTATTAATATATTTTATCTATATAATATAAATGATTATAATGGCTACAAGATTAAATATTATGATAATTATATATTTAATCTCACGTTCTCTCACTTAGCCGAGTAATCATTTATCATGAGTATTAGATGAGCCTGGCCAGGAGTTAACACTCATTTTATCCTTAAACCAAGAACTATAGCAGAGAAATACAGCCGTTGAATCATCATTCGACTCAGGACCCCCATTAGTCATACTATAGCCTCAATTTAAAACCTAATAGTTATGATCAAAATACGCATAAGCCCTTTAGCGTCTGATTTGTATTTATATTTGTCTATATGTCATTACATCGGCAGAACATATGTTAGAGACATACAAAATCAAACTGAGAAAATTTTATTAATTAAAACATAAGCTAGTACAATATGCCATTAAATAAGGTCTTTAGTAAGTCTCATATTCGATACATGTTCTTCGAAAACTTTAGGTGGGAGACGTTTAGTCATCGGATCCGCAAGCATATCTTTAGTACTAATATACTCAATACAAAGATTATTTTTCTCAACTCGTTCACGTACGAACAAATATTTTGTATCGAGATATAAACCAGCTCCAGTCGAACTGTTACTGTTCGAGAAACTAACGGCAGCTGAGTTATCACAGTAAAGCTTCAATGGTCTAGAAATGGAATTAACGATTTTGAATCCAATGGTCAGATTTCTAAGCAACATTCCATGACAGGTTGCGTTGTAAACATCAATGTATCCTGCCATCATTGTGGAAGTTGTGGTTAACTGTTGTTTATGACTCTTCCATGAGATAGGTCCGCCTGCTAACATAAAGATATAGCCTGAAGTGGATTTCTTGTCATCTTTGCATTTGGAAAAGTCAGAATCAAAATAACCTACCACTTCTAAGTGATCACTTCTTCTATAAGTCAGTTTATAGTCTTTCGTCCCTTGCAGATATCTAAGGACCTTCTTAGCTGCTTTCAAGTGATCTAGACCAGGATTAGTCTGATAACGGCCTAGCATTCCAGCAATATAAGCGATATATGGGCGAGTACAAACTTGAGCATACATCAGGCTCCCGACTACTGACGCATTAGGTATCTGGCTCATTTGCTCCTTTTCAACCTCCGTTGTCGGACACTGGAATGAACCGAAAACATCTCCCTTAACTACTGGAGCGACTGAGGGTTTGCACTGTTGCATGTTGTAACGTGTAAGGACACGATCTATGTAAGTCTTTTGAGACAATCCTAAGATCCCTTTGTGTCTATCTCGGTGAATTTCGATGCAAATGACGTAAGAAGCATCTCTGAGATCCTTCATGTCGAAGTTATGCGAGAGTTACCGCTTCGACTCATGCAACATGTCTAAACTATTACTTGCCAATAAAATATCATCTACATAAAGGACAACTATAGTAAAGTTACTCCCACTCATCTTGACGTAGGTGCATTGATCCACTTGATTCTTTATAAAACCTTGTCTCTTCATGACTTCATCAAACTTGAGGTACCATTGACGTGATGCTTGTTTTAACCCGTAAATGGATTCCTTCAACTTACAGACTAGATGCTTCTGACCTTCAAGTTTAAAGCCTTCAGGTTGTTTCATGTAAACATCTTCGTCTAAGTCTCCGTTAAGGAAAGCAGTTTTGACGTCCATCTGATGCAGCTCTAAATCAAAATAAGCTACTAGGGCCATAACGATCCTTAATGAATCTTTACGAGAGACAGGTGAAAACGTCTCTTGATAATCAATTCCCTCTTTCTGAGTGTAGCCCTTTGCAACCAATCTCGTTTTATAGCGTTCAACGTTCCCATTCGGATCTAGTTTTGTTTTGAACACCCATTTACAACCTACAGGTTTAACACCGTTGGGTAATTTGACCAAATCCCAAACGTCATTTTTTTCATGGATTCAAGCTCATCAATCATTGCTTTATTCCATTTAGAAGACTGATCACTGCTAATGGCTTCATTATAAGAGATAGGATCATTGAGTTTTCCAGCATCCATTTCAGTCAGGTAGGTAACATAATCATCCCAATTAGTAGGCCTTCTTTGCCTAGATGACCTCCTGAGTTGATTATCGGGTTCAGCGTTGTCTTGGTTTTGAGCGTTTGATGTGCCTTCGTTATGAGGTATAATGGGTTCTGATTGTGGAGATGGAATTGGTGTAGTAGCTTCAGGTGCAGTTGCATGGGGTACAAGAGGAGTAAACGGAGTAATGGTAAGCGACGAGTCTCCCCCCCCCCCCCCGCGTCTTGTACTTCTTGCAATTCTTCGTAAGGATTGGTACTGCTCCCACTGACCTTGAAATCATCCAGTAACGCAGCACGCTTGGTTTCAACAATACGGGTGACATGGGAAGGACAATAGAAACGATAACCCTTCGAATGATCAGGATACCCGATAAAGAAACAGGTAACTGTTTTAGGGTCAAGTTTCCTTAGGAAAGGATTATAGAGTTTTGCTTCAGCAATGCAGCCCCATACTTTCATATATTTAAGACTCGGTTTCCTTCCTGTCCAAAGTTCATAAGGAGTTTTAGGGACAGACTTAGAAGGAACTCTATTGAGTATATGAACAGCTGCTTTTAACGCTTCAGTCCAGAGGAATAATGTTAAATTAGTGTTGGCTAACATACTGCGCACCATGTTCATAAGGGTACAATTTCTTCGTTCAGCGACACCGTTCTGCTGAGGTGTACCAGGCATGGTGTATTGGTTCACAATCCTCTGGCCCTTACAAAACTCATAAAATGGACCAGGAGCTTGACCCACATCAGTATGTCTTCCATAATATTCACCGCCTCTATCTGATCTCACAACTTTAATCTGACGATCTAATTGCTTTTCAACTTCAGCTTTATAATCTTTAAAAGTTGTAAGAGATTCAGACTTTTCCTTAATGAGATACAAGTACATGTAACGAGAATAATCATCAATGAAAGTGATAAATGAAGTATGTCATGTTATGCCAGCGATTTGGTAAGGACCACTAATGTCAGTATGAATGAGCTCTAATAGATTAGAGCTCCTAGTGGCACCTTTCTTATTCGCTGATGTCATTTTGCCTTTAAGACATTTGACACATGTTCCAAAATCAGTGAAATCGAGAGGAGGTAAGATTTCATCCTTTACGAGACGATTTAATCGTTCTCTTGAGATGTGGCCTAAGCGTTGATGCCACAACATAAATGAAGTCTCTAAGTCTCGAATCTATTTCATCTTTGTGAGTGATTCATTAATATTATATGACAACAAAGATTTAGAAAAATCATCATCTAGTTCTAATCTATAGAGACCACCATCCAGAATGCCAGTACCATAAACAACGGAATCATAGAGAATAGAGAGTTTGCGATGACCACGAGAAACAACAAAACCGTCCATGTCTAACTTTGGTCCTGATACAAGGTTCCGAGTTACCTCAGGAACATATAAGGTATCATAAAGTTTAATACATAAACTAGTTTTCAAAAATAATTGTAATGTTCCTATGGCCTTCACTTCTAATTCCCGATCATCCCCAACTTTAAGTGTTCTTTTGTCACACCCCGACTTTCCACGTGTCACCGGTGGGCCCGGTGGGGAGTATCGTGACGTGGTTGGCAACATAATAGTCAAACAACACAATTATATAAATGCACAGCGGAAACAAAAGATAAATATATTACAATCCGAATATAAAGTAATATCCAAGTATTACAACGGAAAGTAAAGGATCCACAGGTGGGTCTTAAAACATAACATTTTTCAACAGACTTTAGGCGCCTAGAACTTGCAAGATTCCTTATAAACGCCCTGAGCTTCCAGCCAATTACGTTCAGTACCTGTCACTTAACCCTTTTGGAAAATACGTCAGTTTTCACTGGTAAATACACTCAACCGACTCATTTTGAAAAGGTTTAATAAAATTGATTTGAATGCACGTGGCACAAAATATCTTTTATAATTTGATTAAAATGCACAGAGGCAAAATTAATCTTTTATACTTGGGACAATTATAGTTATAATCTTGTATACAGATTTACATATTTGTCGTCCATTAGGGCCGGTTAGAAGAGCCGGACAGATTAACTGACACGCCACATGTATAATGCCCACAGGCTATCATCCTCTAAGTGGATTACCAGTTCCGGTATAGTGCCCACAAGGATGATACCTCGGAGCGGATTACCAGTTTTTACATAATGCAGCTGTCAGGTGTATGCCTACACCCCGTGCTTAGGTCGTGGCCATTTCGTAAAATGATGCCAAGGATATCCGGGACATGGTCATTAACCCCCAAAAGCTATACACCAAATAATACATATTAAACAGGTTATGTAAATACATCAATCACAATTCGATTTAAATGACTACATACACCTGACCAAGCGGTACTTTTATAGTGCTGTATCCCAAGCCCGTATAGGGAAAATAAGTTAAGAGTATTTACCTGAGCTAGCTCCTGTCTTAAATAGCAAGAATTAATAACTCAGCCGTATTCACTTAAGTAAGCGTAGGTACAATTTACCGGAAGGCTCTAGTCTGGAATGATGGTATAAATAACCAATTAGAATGCTAACGGGTCTTTAATTAAGTCTAGGCTTAGACCGGTTAGTCTTACGGTCTTACCGAAAGATACGGTTCAAACGCATGATTAAGCGAAGACCGGATAGAATGTGATTTAGACCCGACAAGTTCAGAGACTTGCTTAATATGGGTATTTCATACACATTCTGGATTTTGAGATAAAACCGATAAGGTTTGACCGTTTAAGCTAATTTATGTAAACTAGTTACATAAGCCGAACCGAACGCGTAATAAGCGTAACGGGTATACATATGAGCCATTTACAGGTTTCCTAAGTTAATATGCTTCATATATGTTGTGACATCAGTAAGATGTCTTTTATTTTGCCCGAAACGAATTTAAACACAAACTATGCCCCGTAGGGGTAGTTTGGTCATTTACAAGGTTATAAAAGAGTTTAAGTATTTACCTGAGTTACAGGTTTGATATAATCAGCAAAAATACTTATTTTACTAAGTTATAACAGTAGGGTATGGTATATATGTGAATTTACCAATTATAATCAAACTATGCATCGTAGGGGCATTTTGGTAATTTCACATAAGTCGTGAAGCTCAAAACTGAAGTCTGAGTTAAACAACTTTTGCTTACTGTTAAAACATTATAATTTACCTAAAATATCAGTAGGTATCAACCCTTGTATGTCTAAAATAGTTCTAGCACATATTATGCGTTAAAAACGCTTAGAAAGGCGATTAGGAGCCGTTTCCGGGTTATATACATAAAGCTGATATTTTTATCATTCCAGGAGTTTTAAAATAATTTATTTATCATTTAAGATCAGTAGCAAAAGGTTTGGAGTCGATTAGATATGTAAAACTCATTTTATAGCCCGTAAGGGTAAAACCGACAATTACCGGATTAAGCCTACGACTATGAGTTATGCTCAGCCTAAAATTAATTAAAAATCTTCAAAAATCCCAAAATAATATATTACATCAGTGGGTAATAAGTTTGATAACAAAAAGTAGGCTTAACTAGGCTATACGCTAATTACGCCGTTTAATTAACACAAAGCTTTCATTTTACGCTAACGAGCATAACTCTTAATCTACACCTCAAACTGATGTCAAACTTTGGGTATAAGTCTATATATTAATAATTAAGGTTTCTACTCTTTTACATTTTCAAAAATCACATTTTAAGGTGAAAAGGGCATAATGGTCAACATATGAGCAATTAACGGAATCATGCGTATTAATCGGTTAACTAATGAACCATGGTGTATAATCACAGAGGGTTATACTAGCATGTAACCTGGTCCAAATGAAGCTCTAAGGTATTTCTAATTCATACCAAAACGGGTCAGAACTGAAGTCAATGCAAAAGTCAAAGCTTTGCGACTTTTGGTTCCGAACCGAGTCTAAACAGTAAATTGTCGGGTTGAACATGTTTAGACATGTTCTTACACTAATTACCAAGTTATATTAATGATCAAACAGGTTGTATATGTTCTACATTGCTAATCATGCATAAATTAGAAACTAAGTATCCTGTTGACTTTTTATTAACAAGTTTAACCCGACATTTGACCTAGTTAGAGTGGGAATCAGGGGGAACCCTTTTAAGGGTTTATTACCTGCATAGAGGTACTTTTAATTCGAGATTTGACTGAGCCATTATTAATTAATCTCGAAGTCAAACCGTAATTACGACGGTTTGACTTTTAGCTAAATAACTAAGCTAAACTTAATTGAAGAAGATTAAGCAAACTTACAAGTGTCTAATGGTTGATTAGGAAGGCCTGGAAGGTGCTCTTGTGCTCCACAATTGATCAGAAGGTGTTTGAGGAAGGAATGATCAAAGTGTTTGCACATTGGAGCTTTATATAGTGATCAAGGCACCACAAAGTGTTGACATCTAAGTCTAGCACTGACCATAACATTCCCACAGGTGTCCTAGATGTTTAGGGATTGTTTAGGGGTCAAGAAAGATGTGGAAAACCGTTTAAAAGTCGAAAAATGCGTTTAAACAGGCAACAGCCGGTTTTCTGTCGCTGGGCACCTGCTTGCGCACCGTAAGGGTCAAGGCTTGCGGTGCGCAAGCCTTCATCTGCAGCCCAAAAGTTGTTGTTCTTTGGTGTTTTGAAAGGGCAACTCGTGGTTTCGATTATGGGACTTGTTTTATCAGGTTGGGGCCTCTAAAATGTGCCTTTAACAGTTACATACCCTACCATTATGTTATGTTTGCTTGGATCCTTTTCAAAAGTGCCGAACAAGAAGGTTTACCGTAGAAATTTCCATAGGAACCTATCATGCATTTCGAATTCAATTATTGTCAACAAATTCCTGGATTTAAGATATGTTAGATGTGTGTAAAATATAATTGGGTCTTGGGATTTATAAATGAGGTCGTTCAGCGGTAAAAATTAACATGACGCCACTTTTAAATCCTGCCAAAACATCTTTATTAAATCCGGGTTTACAACGCGTTTTGTCTTACATGACACGTTTCGTTATATCATTGAACACGAATTTTCGAGGTGTTACATCGTTGGTTTCTTCCCAGCTTCTGGATTGAAAGGAATCCCTGAGTAGAGTTAGTTACATGAACCATAGAACCAGAATCAAACCACCAAGAATTAGCAGGAACATTTAAATTAAAGGACTCAAGTATCATGAAAAAATCGTTACCTTTCTTAGCCAGCCACTCCTTGAAGTCAGGGCATTCCTTTTGCTTATGTCTTGTTTTCTTACAGAACTTGCAGTAGGGTTTGCCTAAGGAGCTCTTAGAGCTGGAAGGTGCACTTGTATTAGGATTTGGCTTTTGGACTTTGGAAGCATCCTTTCTTTGATGATTGTTCTTCCTCTTCTTAGAGCTGGAGGTGGTGAAGTTAGCAACATCAGTAGTGCAATCCATCTTCATACGTTCTTCCTCCTGTACGCACATAGCGACCAGCTCACTCATCGTCCATTTGTCCTTCTGAGTGTTGTAATTGATCTTGAATGCTTCATAAGACGAAGGAAGTGAAGTGATGATGAAGTGAACAAGAAAACCATCACTGATTTCCATCTCTAGTCCTTTCAGCTTATTGGCCATGTCATGCATCATCATGATGTGCTCGCGAATGTCGCTCCTCCCATCATACTTAGTCGTCACCAGCTTGAGGATAAGAGTGCTAGCGTGTGCTTTTGATGTTCCCTTGAATTGTGCCTCCACAGAAGCAAGGTAGGTTTTAGCATATTCAGAATCAGGAATAGCTCCTCTAATTGCATTATGAATGGACTGCTTCATGAACATGAGAGACATGCGGTTACACCTAGTCCATTTTTCATGAACTATCTGCTCAGCAGCAGTACTTTGAGTAGTAAGGTCCGCTGGCTTATTCTCTCTAAGAGCATAATCGAAATCTTGCAATCCTAGTGTAAGCATGAGGGCATCCTTCCATTCAGTAAAGTTATCACCAGTCAAAGGTGGAATCCCACAATTAGGTGCTGATAGTAGAAATAAGAAGAGCAAGTTATGATACTAAGAAAGAAGTCCTAATGTGATCTAAGGGCATGTTATACTGAGGCAGGCATAAATAATGACCATTTTAATTATGAAGCTGTGATATTGTCTATTACTAACATCAAAATAATAGACTTAGTTAAAAAATTCTACTTAAACGAAAACAAATCAGCTTTGGCCAGAAGTGTAATCATTTAAGTATGTGTGCAAAGTAATCGTGACAAATCAGCTTTGGCCAGAAATGAGACAATCACTTTAGTTATGCACTTGTCAAGTATGCTAAACATAAATGAATTAAATCAGCTTTGGCCAGAATTAAGACATTTCACGTTTTTAATGCATACTCAACATAACTTTTATAATACTTGAACAATAAATAGATGTATTAAATCAGCTTTGGGCAGAAATGATACATCAGAAGCTCATTCAAGTTAAGCTATTTTGGTTTTGTAAAAATTATCTGATTCTGATTAGTTAATTAAGTGTTTACAAAACCAAGTATTTAATAGCAAACCACCTGTTCGTTGGGGGGTGCAGGGGGACAGCGTGCCCCCGTACGGGGTTCGAGGCGGAGCCCCAAGCTGAAATTTAGTTCACATTAAACAGCCTAAAATAATGAGGTTTCGAGTTAGGTCTCGAGTCAGGTCTCGACTGAGTTATGAGATCTCGAGTCAGTTATGAGGTCTCGAGTCGCAACCTTGTTGTTTCGAGTCGAAACCATGGTCTCGACTACTGTATTTTATGAGATCTCGACTCATAATGAGGTCTCGAGTCGCAACCACGGTCTCGAGTTGTGAAGATTGAAGCCCTTAGTCGAAACCTCAGTGGTCTCGAGTTGAAAGTTTATGGTCTCGAGTCGAGACCTTTGTCTCGAGTTGTAAAGATTTGAGGACCCTTATGATTTCGAGTCGAGACCTTGTGGTCTCGAGTCGAGATCTGATGGTCTCGAGTCGTAATCTGATGGTCTCGAGTCCACTGTTAACAGCTGTTATTGTGATAATAACTGAAAACTCGAAATTTTAGGGATTGTGGGATAATGTTTCCTGTTTTATTGCTGATCTAAACTTATCAAAAGATTTCAAAAATTATAACTGATTATCTTTTAACAGTTTCCAAAAATTTTAATAGGTAAAATTCAGATAAAAAACAATAAAAACACCCACTAATCCAAATCATATTCCAAAACTTAAGGAATTTTCGAGTTTTTCTTAGAACAAATGATGAACCCTAGAAAATTAAAACATAATTCTGGGATCCGAAACCTGAATTCTAAGACTTTTGTTAACAGATTTCGGATATAAATTTACCCATATTGGTTTCGGGTGACATGATTAACCACCCTTTTCTTAAAACACTGATTTCGGCTCAAAGAAAACCGAAAACAACCATGATTTTTATAAACTTTCAAAAATTCTGTTTTCCAGATTTTGATCCCAGAATAATGGATACGAAAACAGAACTGATTTATCAACATATGCTTTGATACCACATGTTGATCAGTTCTATTTAAACATAATGGAAAACATGAATAACATACCTGTTACAGCAGACAGGCCAGCAGAGAATCCAGTCAGAGATGCAGCCATTGAGTTCGACATACTTGTCAGGATGATCTGGTTCCTCCTTAGGGTGTAAGATTATGATGGTGATGAACCGAAACCAGGGAAGGAATCGGTTAGGGAGAGAGAGAGCCGAATTTGATGTTATGATTATTGAGTTGTGTGTCTAACCATTTATCTCTCTAATAATCTCCTTATATATACACCCAAGAGGAAACCTAATTAGTTAATAAGGGTAATATGGTCCATCAACAATTACCAACTAATTATTAATAGGTTATTAATATATTTTGATCTATATAATATAAATGATTATAATGGCTACAAGATTAAATATTATGATAATTATATATTTAATCTCACATTTGTTGCTAATTAAATCATTCAGACGTTAATTATTCCATAAACACTTCTATGAATTATGGTATCATAGCCTAACTAATCAAACCTCAATTTCCCTATGCCAAAGCCGACGCCGTCACCGAAGCTGACTTGCCATAAACGACCCAAACGTCCCTTGTTGCACCACCGAAGCAACAACTGTGTCAAATTTTGTTGGGTTGTATTTTACCAACTTAAATCAAGAACAAACGAGACATAGCTTACACATTGACTTTCAAATGTGCATTTACACCCATTAACGCTTGGATATTTAAATATACCTCTTTCTCATATTATGGATATACAAAATGTAACTTTTGATGTAACGAAACATCTTGAATAGAGCTAAATCGTTTAGAGTTACGCGACCCATAAGTAAGGAAAAGAAACGTCTAGTTGAAGATGAGGTATGGGATCGGGGAGGCCATTGGTGAGCTGAGTTGGCCTTGGCCCCCGATCGGGAACACCCCACCTCCCCCCCCCCCCCCCCTTCGAAGAGGTTTCGGTGCCATTGGCACATTTATCCCGATTGCCCCAAAGAGAAGAGAATGAAACGTTGGAAAGAGACGTTGTGCATGGGGGAAGGGGTAAGAAAGGGGAACCACACCCCTCCCATGAGGGAGTAGTGATGAGGTGGATTAGGTGATGAGATGACGCCTAGGTGGCCATGAGAGAAGGGTGAACCACAACCCATGGCCTTACTAGTTACTACCATAGTTGGCTCAATTGATATTCCCAAGTTTTAGATATTTTGATTATTTAGTTTTTATAGTAAAAACGTACCGATCTTTTATTTAAGTAATTTACTTGTTTATTTAGAAAATTAATTTGATTATTATATAGACATTATTTATTTTCTAAATTTTGGTTGTCAAATTAAAATTTTCTATATAGAGATTTATTTTAATAGTTGATATATTTAATATTATATCAATTTTATTTTAAGAGTATTTTCTTTCTACGCCTCTTCGTCTTTAAAACATAAATCAAAAATGAAAATCAAACATTCATCATGTATCCTTTAATGCAACATCTAAACATACATTTTAATACATTTTGAATGCCCTTGTACTAAAATGATAAACGGTTAAAAGGAGTGAAAAAGTAAGGTAAACATATAAGAAAAACTTGTTAAAAATTAAACATATCTACATTCCATAGAATATGTTATAAGTTCAATGGATTTGGGTTTTGCTCTTTGGGCTCTTTCTTTGGGTTTGGACCAACTAGGGGGGGAAAGCTATTAAACGGATATTTGTACTTAATCAACATGTTATCAAACTGCATCAACAAGCAGTTATTTATTTATTTTTATTTTATATTTTATTCAAGAAAAAAAATATTTGCATTGCTGTAAACTTCAACAAAAAGTCACTTTTAATTAAGGAGATGAAATCGAATAAAATCAACGCCAATACTCCCAATTAACATGTGAATAATGTGCCGGTTAGTTCACTTGGTAGAGGTACATGTCTTTTAAAGTGGAGATCTCAGGTTCAAACCTAGACAAACAAAAAAGTTCTGATTTTTTTTGAACGGCAAGGTGTCATACATTTTTTTGGATGCGAGACACCCCACACCCCCCTCATTGGGGAGGCCCGTCGCCCCACTCCGGCCAAACGTGAGTGTCTTAACCATGCCCCAGCTGACATATGATTAACTGGTGTAAACTAAAGCAGAAATAACATTTGCCGTTAAAAAAACATATGAATAATGTGATTTATTCTCATGATAGTAGTCATACGACTTAAGAAGATGTACCATCTGCTTCTTTCCATCTCTCTCTTATACACATGACATGAATACATGATACTCAAATATATACATGTCCACCCACTAATTTCATGGTTGATCTTTGTTCCCTTAACTGTCACAAGGTGGTACCCTAAACTATGGTCACTAGACCCCTAACGTGTTTCTATGATGTTTACATGCTAACTTCCTACTAGGGAAGAAGACTAACAACTCAAATGTGAGCGTCAAGACCAGTGGCGGACCCAAAAATTATTTGCTTGGGGTACGGATAAGGGGTTCAACCATATTTTTAAGGGGTGCGGTCGGGTTTTTGTTGGCGGTAATTCCCGACTCATCACAAGTCGGTGATGGGAAAAGGGTGTGGCAAAGGAGTTCAAGTCACAAGTCAGTGAACTTGAGGGATCAATGTTGACAAGTTGGTCATAATTGGTTAAGTTTCCTAATTACATTATAATTATATTTGGTAATGTCTTGGTCACCAAGTTAGGGTAAGCCTATATAAACCATGTTAGGGTTAGACATTTTTAAGTAACAAGAGTAGAGAGAAACTGAGTTATGGTTTATGAGTTATTATAATCAAGTTTTTTGAGTTATATTTTCTTGGTTATAATAAAAGTTTTTGGAGAGTTATTCCATTCCTTCTTGTTCTTGTGTTAGATTATTCGATTGGAACTTGAGTTTTTGCCTAAAAATACATTAATTTTTTTATCAAGGTGTGCGTACGTCATCCGCCCACCCACAAGACACGTAGGTCCGCCCCTGGTCAAGACTGCCTAAAGCGAAAGAGTCATTTCAAGCCCTCTTGCATAGCTCCAACATATATAAGGGTGCTTATAAAAGTTATGAAGTGTACAAATTAAACAATAACTCAAGTTAATAACTTTTTTTTCAACAAATATAATTGAAATTGGGAGTGGGACACAAATAATTATAAAAATGTTGATGTGCTAGCTAGTCTATAATCAACTCCTTCAGCTCATTCGTACAGCCCCACCATACCAACCACCAACACCATGCTCCTCCCATACTGAAGCCATGTCTGATGTCTCCTTAATCACTCCTATGTTTTAATGGAGATATATTATCAGCATATTTCAAATCAATATGTATTACTTTACAAGATTATATCATGAGTTTCAAATCATATTTAAAACATGGTTAGTAAGATGCCATCTTTTTTTCTTTTTTTTCAAAAAAAAAAGGATCACCAAAGAAGCTCAGAAGATAAACTTGCCACACCCGATTTATATATTGTATAAATATTTAGACAAAATAATTGTCTTTGAAGGAATCAGAGATCAGGGTCGGAAAGTCAAGGTAGGATATTTGGATTCAGCGGCGGAGCTTGACCAAAAGTTTCGCGGGGATAGAAAGTCATAGGACCCAATTTATATATTGTATAAATATTTAGACAAAATAATTGTCTCTGTGTTTAGAGGGGGGGGGGGGGTGTGCGGGTGCACCCCCGGTTCCCACTGAGTTGCGCCACTGTTTGGATTCCACCATTGATATGACGGTTTCATTACTGGCCGAGCTGTTCAACCGTCTAGACATGACCAGTTTTCTACAACATTTTCTAAACGTTGGTGCATTAATTAGTTGGTTGATATATCTTGTATATATGTATTTTCAAGATGTTTTTTTTAAGGATATAGGGAGTGGTTAGACACTTGAAAGTGGTAAACTTCAAAATCAACCAATGAGAGTGTGCTATGTCAAAGTGGTAAACTATACTCAAAAGTGTTGGCATTGGTTAGACACTTTATGAATTGGTAAACTATTAAAAAAAATGTATGATTGGTTGAGATGGGATGGACCCCACCCCACCCCACACACACACACTCTCTCTCTCCTCCCCTCCCTCTCCCTGCATCGGTAACACTTGTGCGGCAAAGGGGTTGGCATTGGTTGCCGCTCGGTGCCGAACCATTTTGCGGACTCCACTCCGGATCCCCTAAGTATCTTTCTTCAGCAGTTCAGCTTATTTTTTGGAGGCATTATCTATTTATCTCTACAAGTTAATGAATGGATCTACAGTTTTATAAGTAGAGCTTGAATCGAGTCTAAAGATGCTTATAGTCAAGTAAAACGAGTTCAACTCAAGCTTATGCAAGGTTGTGCTGTGCTAATCGAATCTTCTACATCCATAGTTTGTCGCATCATATTAAACATGACTAGAGATGCCTACATCCCTATCAAGTCAAACACTGTATTTTTATATAGTTTGAAAAGGATGGTCCTAACTTTAATAAATGTGTCATGTTTAGATTAGGACATATTTGATTGTTTGACATGATCATGGGTGAAATCGTGTACTTATCGTATCTAATACGCCTCTTACGACGCGAATACATGAATACAAGTCGTTTAACTACTTTAAATCTTATTTTATAACATAACCGTATGTCTTATGTACCAAGAAAAAGAAATGATGGATCCTAACCTCTTAATTCTATTTATTTTCAAAAAAGTAAAAAATATAGTAGTATGTTTTTCAGTAAACAAGTCTAATTATATCTTATACATGTGACCAATAATTATGAACCCTAGTAATATCAGGCCCATTCCAGTTTCCACCATCACAAAGTAATCATGTTTGAATTTATTGTTTCCAGGTTTGACCTTATTGTGTAACGAATCAAACATGTTCAAGTTAAAATATTTTTTAAACGGCTATTTTTTTTACTCTTATCGTCTCTGGGACTTGAAACCAAGACCTCATTCTTTCAAACCCAATTGTTTAAAGTTTTGTCTTTGCCTTTGCCAATAGATTATCACCTCATTGGTTTCAAGTAAAAATAATTAATTCTTTATACATTCAAGTTGGGTTGGAACCAAAGATACTTTTTCCAATTTTCTTCTATTTCTTTTTACAAATAATAAAAGTGATTAGAAGGAGCATTCCAAACTACAAAGAAAAAGAAAAAACAAAGAACCATAACAAAGATAACAAGCTCTCATCCAAAACACAATCCACATATACACTCCACTTAAGCTTCAAACCACTCTTAGAGGGGCATGTAATGAGTCTTTAGTCATTAATATAAGTGTTTCCACAGATGTTTAGCTTTTTCGTTAGGCAATAGTGGTAATGAGTCTTTAGTCATTAATATAAGGGGTTTTTACATATTTTCCCCTCCTAAGCTGCTTTATTACATATTTATCCAAACCATAAAATCAATTACATATTTCCCCTCCCTAACTGATATATATTACATATTCCTCCTTTTCATTAAAATGACTCTTATTTATGACTATTTTACCCTTAATGAACTAGTAAATGAATATTTACATATTTCCCCACTCTAATATGTAAAATCAATTACATATTTACCCAATTTATGTATTGTCACCCAAATTCTTCTATACTTCGCCCCTGTTTACAATGAAAAAACATAAAACCAAAAAGTACAAAACATAAATTCCGTTCATAATAATAAAAAACAAAAATTCCGTTCATAATAATTTCGTTCAAAAAAACATAAATTCCGTTCAAAAAACATAAATTCCATTCATCTTTGACTAATTACTTTCACGTCTTTTTTGTACTTTTTCCTCGTCCCCTTTTACTTGTTGAGGCTTGTTGTGTAGGATCTTCAGGTGCTGAGTTTTTGCATGTCTTTTCACGGTGTCCATACTCACCACATCGTGGACATTTTTGTCGTTTTTTAGGCTCGTCGCCTGGTCTAATTATCTTCTTTCTTGGTCTCCCAGGTGGACGTTTGATTGCAGGTGGGTATATCTTCTCCTCGTTATCTATATGCACCCATTGATCATTTGTAGGCATTGGAGCAACTTCTAAAGCATAAGCTAATTTAAACTTCTCAACAGTATAAAATGGATCAACATACATGTCCCAGTTAACATCCCTTATGAAAATAATAAAAGTTGTTGCATGCACACACGGAACACCTTTTACCTGCCAAACCCGACAAGTACACTTTCTCTCATCAAGGGAAACCTCCCAACGCTTGTCCTCGTATTTCACCTCAGCTCGATTTTCACCACTTCTACAAATTTCATATGCACCCAATTTCTACATACAAGATTCAAAATATTAAAAAAATCGTTAACCTACAATATATTTGAAATATATGTAAAAAAAGGAACATTATACAAACCTTAGAGATTTTGTCGAGGTAAGTCTTAGTTTTAGGTACTAAGGTACCCTTCCATTTTTTTGAAAGCCTTCTTTTTTTGTCAAATCTTACCATAATCTTCTCTCTAATGGAATCAAGTAATTCAAGAACCGGTTTATAACGCACCTCACCTATCCACGAATTAAATGACTCCGAAATATTATTTGTAACATAGTTACACTTTGATGTCTCCCCAAACCTACAACGACTCCATATCTTATTGTGATTCTCATTAAGATAAGTAAGTGCATCTTTATTTGCTCCAACAATTTCATTTAATAGTCGATCATGCTCGTTTACACAATAGGTCTCGTCATAAATTTCTTGTGAATAAATCACCACGAAAACGCTTCTTGAAATTACTAAATAAGTGCCTAATGCACTCTCTATGCTCAACATTAGGGTAAACTTGTGTAATTGCAATGTCTAGACCCTTATGCATATCTGATGATATAACTAGTCCATTAGGCGTACCGATTGCTTTCTTAAGTAACTCAAGAAACCATATCCATGAGTTCTTGTTTTCAGATTCAAGTACACCATAAGCCACCGGAAAAATAGAATTGTTACCATCAACACTATTAGCAGCGACTAGTACCCCATTAAACTTGCATTTTAGATGGCATGCATCTAGAGAAATATAGGGACGACAACCAACAAGAAACCCCTTCCAACAAGCTAGTAGTGAAACAAAAAAGCGTAAAAATAGTTTCTTATTACCTTTAGTCTCAATGTCAACTTCGACAACGCTTCCCGGGTTTCGCCTTAATAGTTCCTCTTTAAAAGCATTCGTCTTTATGAACGAGTCTTCCCAATTGCATAATGGGACAATGCTCTTCTAAACTCTACCACATTATCAAAAGTGGAGTTAACTTTAATAGTTCCATTCTTGCTGCTAACAGTTACCGGTTCGGAACTTGCATGCCCAACTTCATCATCTGTACTAAAAGTTACTGATTCATCCTCCTCATCTTCTTCATCATGAGCATCATCTGATTCCCTATAAAAAAAAACATGTTTAAAATGTATCTAAACATATTAAAAATGTATCTAAACCAAAATTTACCTTTCTTGCATCGAGCTTGTCTCGACATTATTATTCATCGTCACATAAACGGTTAACTCTTTCTCAACTTCGTACATAATAAGCATTAATTTAAAGTTGTCATTCGAATCAACCTTCACAAATTTTTGCTTAGTAGCGTATTTGTCTACATAAAAAACTGAAAAGGATAGCTCCGGATCCGGAGGATAATGAGTGGCAACCTCTTCATTCAAATCATCAAAGTCGTATATGCAAGTGTCAATGTTAAGACATTTTTGAAAGCCAAAACAATAACGTTTTTTGTATGAGTTCTTAGCTAACCGAAAGTAACCTCCATATTTTAATTTTATCTTGTACTTAGTTGATCCTTGGCCAACAACATTCTCAAGCAATATTGGTGATTCTGCCCCATTCTCCCAAGTTGGTGTAAATGAATTATTTTCCATATCATCTTCCATACAAAGCACCTGATTCATATACATAAACCCCATTACTGTAGTAAAATTACATACATAATGATAGCTATCTACTGGTTATCAACTACAAATATATCACATCTTTCTAACTTTAAAAAACCATTACTGTAGTAAAATTCTTATGTACAAATATCACATCTTTCTAACTTTAAAAAACCTTGTCGCTGTACAAAGGTTGTTTCAAGATTACGAGGTATATTTGCAACCTACCTTTTTTTAATCAAATATATCCCAGGTCACCTTTTCCACTACCTACATTGCAAGCTACCTTTTTTAATCAAATACTCGAACCAGATATAAAAAGACTCCATTTAATCGATAGATAGTATGAATCGAACCAGTTATAATCGATGATGAACAGATAGATACCTGAAGTTATAATCGATGATGAAGAGATAGATACCTGAAGATGAACGTCGCTTTGGTGGGGGGAAGAAGAAACGTCGTGTTCTGTGTAGGGTTGAATGAGTTGATTATGCGAATGGGATATACACGCAGGAGTTATTTGAGGGTAATCAGGTAATTTCTCAAAAAAGGGTAAATATGTAATTGATTTTATGGCTTGGGGAAATACGTAATAAGGTGGCTTAGGAGGGGAAATATGTAAAAATCCCTTAATATAAGTGTTTCCCCTCGGTTTAAAAGACTTTAGACCAATTACCTTGGTGGGTATAATTAGTAAAACTATTTCTAAAGTTTTGTCTGTTCGACTCAAGAAGGTAATCGGTTTTATTATTTCTGATAACCAATCGGGTTTTCTTAGTGAGAGGAATATTCTTGACGGGCCTCTCATGGTAAACGAAATATTATCTTGGTGTAAAAGGAGGTTTAAAAAGGTTTTCTTTATGAAGATTGATTTTGAAAAGGCGTATGATAACGTCAATTGGGCTTTCCTATTATCCATAATGGAGCAAATGGGCTTCCCGGTTAAGTGGCGGTTGTGGATTAAAGGAATTTTAATTTCAGCGAGATCGGCGGTACTTGTTAACGGGTCGCCTACTTTTGAGTTTCAATGTTTTAAAGGGCTTCGCCAAGGTGACCCGATTTCGCCGTTCCTTTTCTTGATTGTTATGGAGGCGTTGACTTGTTTGTTTAACAAAGCTAGCAAGTTAGGCGTTTTTGAAGGGGTGTCTTTATCAAATAATGACCCGGCAATTTCTCACTTATTTTTCGCGGATGATGCGCTTCTAATGGGGAATTGGTCTAGTAACAATATATTGACAGCCGCAAGGATTCTAAGGATTTTTCATCTTTGTTCGGGCCTCAAAATAAACATCAACAAGTCTTTTCTTTATGGTGTAGGGGTGTCGAATGAAGAGGTGGTTTCGCTGTCCGCTGATGTGGGTTGTCGAGTGGGGTCCTTTCCATTTGATTACTTGGGTGTGTTGGTAGGGGCAAACATGAATAGAATCAATAATTGGCGAAAAATAGTCGAAGTCTTCGAGTCTAGACTTTCCTCTTGGAAGGCTAGATTTCTTTCGATTGGGGGCGGCTTACGTTACTCAAATCGGTTCTACAAAGTCTCCACGTCTATTTTTTCTCTCTTTATAAGGCCCCGGTAGGAGTGTTAAATAAGCTAGAAAGTCTTATGAGACGCTTCCTTTGGTCCTCTATGAGCGAAAAAAACAAACTCCATTGGGTGGCTTGGGACAAGATTTGTTGTGATAAAAGTAAAGGGGGTTTGGGTATAAGTCGATTGAAAGATGTCAATGATGCCTTACTTGCGAAATGGGCGTGGCGCTTTAAAGTGGAGGATGGGGCTTTGTGGAAACTCATTATCTTATCATGTCATCATGGTAGATACCGTTGGTCGGGTCTTCCTCGAGCCACAGGGGTGAGTGGGTGTTGGGCAGCGATAGTTAAGAATTGTGAAAAGCTCAAATGTGGGGACAGGTTTTTCTTTGAGCTTTTGCAGGGAAAGATAGGTGATGGTAGTAGCATTCGGTTTTGGGAGGATGTTTGGTTGCTAGATGTGCCTCTCATGTTTAAATTTCCTCTTCTTTACCGTGATGCTAAGTCCAAACGAGCGCTGATTAGTTCTTGCAGATCGAATGACAACTGGTCTCCTGTGGATTATTCTCGGCCCATGGGGATTCTAGAGGTTCAAGAATGGACTGTTCTATCTTCGCTGCTAGGCCAGGTTCATTTGTCAGCTGATAAAGACTCTTGGGAGTGGGCTGGGTCATCCTGTTTCACCGTAGCAGATGTCAAGAATAAGCTGCAGGTTAGTTCGAGTAGCGCTGGCTGTTTTAAGCTTAAATGGGTTGCGTGGGTTCCCTTAAAGTGTCATATTTTCGCCTGGCGGGCAGATATGGACAGGATTCCCACTGTCGAAGCGCTAAGCAAAAGAAATGTGTTTGTTCCGAATGACCGATGCAAGCTTTGCCATGTCGATCTTGAAACTTCGGGTCACATCTTCACTGGTTGTGGCTTTTCATTTGGTGTGTGGACCAATATTTGGAAATGGTGTGGGTTGTATACAGGTTATGTTCTTCATACTAAAGACCTTCTTCTTTTGTATAAACAAGCGCAAGGAGGTAAGTGGGGGAAGAGGATTGTCCATGGTATTATCTTGGTGGCGCTTTGGATGATTTGGAAAGCTCGAAACGACAAGACTTTTAACAAGAAGGAGCCAAAAGTTAAGTGCGTGATTGGTAGTATAAAGTCTATTTCGTTTTTGTGGTTAAAGAATTGGTCCCATTTCAAAGATCTCCGATGGGAGGATTGGTGTATTAACCCCTTGTACATGTTATAGTTTTTGGGTGTTTGTCCTTGATTTGAGGACTTCCCCTTGTGTTTTATGAAAGTTAACGTTAAAAAAAATAGATGTTTAACTTTTCCGTTAGGCAATAGCGGTATTGCATTTTTCTTTATCAAGTTTACAAGGTTTGGAAATGTTACTACACATGGTCTCATAGAATTGTTCATGGTAATCCGTAACCATGAACTTTTTGTCTAAAAAATAATGTTGTCGTTGGCTTCAACCTTCATTTACCGTCACATCTCCCACGGATGTGCATTGTGGTTGATCTTACTAAACTAAAGTACTAGTTAAAAGTTGCATCAAAAGCCATTAATTATTCCACTCTTAAATTTAGCATGATACACATATAACTATTTATGTTGTTGTTAGAACGTCATCTGAAATACGTCCCTCAACTGGTTGATCCGATGAAGAGTGATCCGATCTCCAATCTACAAAACAGAACACCGTTAGGACTCGTTACAGGAATGAGGTTATTCCTGTAACCACCCTTCGGCGTAAGAATAAGAATTCGTTTGTGGGAGTAAAAGAGAATGTAATGAGAGAGAACAATGTGTCTTCCTTCATGATGGCATCTCTATTTATACTTATGGGTGAATTAGGGTTTCCCCTTAAGTTGGGAAGTCGGTTAGGCGACATCTCCTACTTTGTTGGAGATTATTTCATATGTATATTTGCATGGAGATATCCTCCATATTTATTTATTGCCGCTCATTTAATAGTGGATAGGGTTGTAAACGAACCGAATGTTCAGCGAACAGTTCGTGAACCGTTCGGCGGGAAGTTCGTTTATGTTCGTTCGTTTAATAAACGAACGAACATGAACAAGAAATTTCGTTCGATTAGTTAAATGAACGAACATGAACAGAGGTCTTGTTCGTTCGATTAGTACCTGCATTTAATCTTTTTGGGAAAATACGTCAGTTTACACTGGTAAATACAATCAACTGACTCATTTTAAAAATGATTAAAAATTGATTTGGATGCACGTGGCATAAACATTTTATAACTTGGGATAATCATTTAAATATATAATATTGTAAAAGGATTACATGTTCCTTATGCGTTCAGTAGCCCGGATCGTGCCGAGTTAAAGATCAATAGACACACCACATAATCTATTTATGCACTGACGAGTGTACACCTACACTCCGCGCTTAGGTCGTGGCCATTTCGTAAAATGATGCCAAGGATATCCGGGACATGGTCATTAACACCCCAAAGGCTTTAAGTAAACAAAATGATTTAAATGGGCCGATCAAATTATTCAATTAACCACTAAACGATGGAAGATTTAATGCCCGACCAAGCGGTATTTTATATACCGTAACCCAAGCCCGTATACGGAAAATAAGTTAAAAGTATTTACCTGAGCAAAGTAATAATCACAATAAGCAAATGCAAGTAGCTTTTACTGGTCCTCCTAATCTGGAACGAAGGTTTATAATAACCTATTAGAATCCTAACGGGTCTTTAGTTAAGCTTAAGCTTAGACCGGTTAGTTTCAAAGATACGGTTCGTACGCATGATTAAGCGAAGACCGAATAGAATGTGATTTAGACCCGACAAGTTTGAAGACTTTCTTAATATGGGTATTTCATACACACTCTGGATTTTGAGATAAAACCGATACGGTTTGACCCGTTTCGGCTAATTTATGCAAACTGGTTACATAAACCGAACCGAACGCGCAAGAGGCGTAACGGGTAATTATTAGAGCCATATACAGGTTTCCTAAGTTAATATGCTTCAAATATGTTGTGACATCAGTAAGATATCTTTTATTATGCCCGAAATGAATTTAAACACAAACTATGCCCCGTAAGGGTAGTTTGGTCATTTACAAAGTTATAAAAGGGTTTAAGTATTAACCTGAGTTACAGGTCTGATATAATCAGCAAAAATACTTAGTTTACTAAGTTATAACAGTAGGGTAAAGTATACATGTGAAATTTATCAATTATAACCAAACTATGCACCGTAGGGGCATTTTGGTAATTTCACATAAGCCGAAAAGCTCAAAACTGAAGTCTGAGTTTAACAACTTTTGCTTACTGTTAAAATATTATAATTTACCTAAAATATCAGTAGGTATCAACCCTTGTATGTTTAAAATAGTTCTAGTACATACTATGCGTTAAAAACGCTTAAAAAGGCGATTAGAAGCCATTTCCGGGTTCTATACATAAAGCTGATATTTTTATCATTCCCGAAGGCTTAAAATAATTTATTTACCATATGTAATCAGTAGCAAAAGTTTTGGAGTCAATTAGATATGTAAAACTCATTTTATAGCCCGTAAGGGCAAAACCGACAATTACCGGATTAAGCCTACGACTATAAGTTATGCTCAGCCTAAAATTAATTAAAAATATTCAAAAATCCCAAAATAATATATTACATCAATGGGTAATAAGTTTGATATCAAAAAGTATGTTTAAATAGGCTATATGCTAATTACGCCGTTTAATTAACATAAAGCTTTCAATTTACGCTAATGAGCATAACTCTTATTCTACACCTCAAACTGATGTCAAACTTTGGGTACAAGTTTATATATCCGTGACTAAGGTTTCTACTCTTTTACATTTTCAAAAATCACGTTTTAAGGTGAAAAGGGCATAATGGTCAACATATGAGAAATTAACGGAATCATGCATATTAATTGGATAACTAATGAACCAAGGTGTATAATCACAGAGGGTTATACTAGCATGTAACCTAGTCCAATTAAAGCTCTGAGGTATTTCTAAAACATACCATAACGGGTCAGAACTGAAGTCAAAGCAAAAGTCAAAGCTTTGCGACTTTCGGTTCCGAACTGGGTCTAAACATAAAATTGTCGGGTTGAACATGTTTAGACATGTTCTTACACTAATTAACAAGTTATATTAATGATCAAACAGGTTGTATGCGTTCTACATTGCTAATTATGCATAAATTAGAAAATAAGCATTCTGTTGACTTTTTAATAACAAGTTTGACCCGACATTTGACCTAGTTAGAGTGGGAATCAGAGGGTGCCCTTTTAAGGGTTTATTGCCCACATAATTACCAACTTATAACTACTTTCAATTCGACTAATCACTGGACCATTAGTGATTAATCTTGAAGTCAACCGTTAATTACGACGGTTTGACTTTTAAGCTAAAACTAAGCAAAAACTTAACTAAGAAATGTTAAGCATACTTACTAGAGTCCTTTGCACGATTAGTGATCACTTGAGCCTACTTTGGAGCACCAGAAATGATCAGGAATGCTGAAGGAAGGTGTGAAGAATTGGTTGCAACCTTGGCCCTTTATATAGTGCTCAAGAACTCATGGATCATTGACACACAAGTCTAACCATGGCCTTGGATCACTTCCAGATGTCCCTAAGTGTCTAGGGGTTGTTTAGGGGTCAAGCAAGATGAGGAAAATCGTTTATAAGTCGGTTACAATGCAAATGGAAGGCAAGAACCCAAGTTTTTCGGACCAGACAGGCCCACGCGGCACGCGTAGCCCCCCCCCCCCCCCAGGCCCTTCGCGTGGCGCGACGCCTCTTCTGCACAAATCTTAACTTTTGATTTTTTATGCATTGGTCCTTGGCTCTTGGAAACTTTGCTACAACTTTATTTCTTGCACTTTGAACCCACCCTCCCACTTGACTTATAAGGGCTTTAAGACATATACCTACTTTGTTAAGTCCTCGGTTAACTTTATTGTTACCCGAAAAGTCCTAACTTTCAACGTTGACGCTTTAACCCCTCGTATACGAATTTGATCATAACTTTCTCATACGATAACGAAACTTTATGAAATTTATATCGTGTATTCTTGTGAGCATAATTAACTGTTACAAAGCTTCGGGTTTGTCAAAAGGTCACTCAGAGGTATAACTTAAACATGTTGACACATTTAACCCCTGTAGTTTGTAATCTCTCACTTTCTTTCATATTTAGCTTCGTATGATCAATGATTTATTCGTTTGAAGGTATGAGCATCATGTAGGGTTAATGTACAATATATTTATTCACTGTTGACATTTAGAACTCGTATATTCACATACTTTCCATGATTGTCAACTTTAATCCTTCTATAACATTCTTTCACACGTTCGAACATATGACACGTGTCAACTCATTATAGGACGTGAATTTTCGAGGTGTTACATCCTCACCCCCTTAAAAGAAATATCGACCTCGAGATTTACTGAAATAAATAAGGGTACTTTTCTTTCATTGTGGACTCAACCTCCCACGTATATTCGGGACCTCTACGGGCATCCCATTTTACCTTTACAATAGGTACATGCTTCCTTCGAAGCTTCTTAACCTGTCGATCCTCGATCGACACAGGTTTTTCAACAAATTTCAAGCTCTCTTCTATGTGCACATCTGTATGTGGTATAACCAGTGATTCGTTTGCGAAGCACTTCTTCAGATTGCAGATGTGGAATACATTATGAATACCACTGAGCTCTTAAGGTAAGTTTAACTTATAGGCAACTGATCCGACACGTTCGATAACCTCGAAGGGTCCTATGTATCTCGGGCTCAACTTGCCTTTCTTACCAAATCGCATCACTCCCTTCCAGGGTGATACCTTAAGCAACACTTTATCACATACTTCGAAGTTCAAAGGTTTACGATCTAAATCTGCGTATCTTTTCTGCCTATCCCTGGCAGCTTTTAGTCTGTCACGAATCTGGACAATCTTGTCTGTCGTTTCAAAGACTATTTCTGGTCCTGACAATTGGACATCTCCAATTTCTGCCCAACAAACGTCCGTTCTACACTTTCTACCGTATAAAGCCTCGAAAGGCGCAACCTTGATGCTGGTATGGTAGCTATTGTTATATGAGAACTCAATCAATGGTAGGTGGTTATCCCAACTACCACCTAAATCAATTACACATGCACGTAGCATGTCCTCCAATGTCTGGATGGTACGCTCACTCTGTCCGTCAGTCTGAGGGTGGTAAGCCGTACTGAAATTTAAGCGCGTGGCCAAAGATTGTTGGAAGCTTTTCCAAAAATGGGATGTGTATCTAGTATCTCTGTCAGAGATAATAGACACAGGTATGCCATGTAAGGCTACAATCTTATCCACGTACAACTGGGCTAACATGTTGGAGCTATAAGTCTCCTTAATGGGTAGGAAATGTGCTGACTTAGTCAGTCTATCAACTATAACCCATATTGTATCATTTCCTTTCCTTGTCTTAGGTAACTTGGTGATAAAATCCATAGTTACCATTTCCCACTTCCAAGTGGGAAGTTCAGGCTGTTGTAGCAAACCTGACGGTTTTTGATGTTCTGCTTTGACTTGCGCACACGTCAAGCATTTAGCTACATAGGTAGCTACAGACTTTTTCAAGCCTATCCACCAATAGTTTGCCCTTAGATCCCGGTACATCTTATCAGCTCCAGGATGAACAGAATATTTGGAACTATGGGCTTCCTGGAGGATAACATCTCGAAGTCCTCCATAAATTGGAACCCATATTCTTCCATTTAATCTCAGGATTCCGTCCTTGCCATGAGATAATTGCTCTTCAGTGACTCCCAGCTTTTCATTAGGATAGTTGGCTTCCAGCACAGCTTCCTTCAGTGCAGCTAACAACCTTTCATTCAAACTGTTCTTTATTTCAATGCTCTTGGCATTGATTCGGATGGGTTTCACCCTTTCCTTTCGACTCAAGGCGTCAGCGACTACATTCGCCTTGCCGGGATGATATCTGATTTCACAATCATAATAATTTAAAGTCTCCATCCAACGGCGCTGCCTCATATTTAAGTCCTTCTGATTAAATAGGTGCTGGAGGCTCTTGTGATCAGAATAGATCACACACTTGATTCCATATAAATAATGCCTCCATAGTTTTAGTGCAAATACAACGGCACCCAACTCCAAGTCATGGGTGGTGTAATTCTTTTCGTGCACCTTTAACTGTCTTGAAGCATAGGCAATAACCTTGCCTTTCTGCATAAGCACACACCCCATGCCAGTGTGAGATGCATCGCAGTAAACTACGAATTCTTTGGTACCTTCAGGCAATGTCAGTACAGGAGCGTTGCTCAACTTCTGTTTCAGAATATCAAAAGATTCTTGCTGTTTAGGACCCCACTCAAACTTTACCTTCTTACGAGTCAATGAAGTTAGGGGTGCAGCAATCCTTGAAAAATTTTCAATGAAACGCCTATAATATCCTGCTAAGCCTAGAAAGCTACGAATTTCTGTAGGCGTCTTTGGCTCTTGCCAGTTCATGACAGCTTCAACTTTAGCGGGATCCACTTGGATACCACGCTCACTAGCCACATGTCCAAGGAATTGGACTTCTCGAAGCCAAAATTCACACTTAGAGAATTTGGCATAGAGTTTCTCATGATGTAGGAGTTTAAGAATACAGCGAAGGTGTTTCTCATGGTCAGCTTGGTTCTTCGAGTAAATGAGAATGTCGTCGATGAAAACGATGACGAATTTATCTAAGTAAGGTTTGCAAACGTGATTCATGAGATCCATGAACGCGGCAGGTGCATTAGTGAGCCCAAAAGGCATCACTAGGAACTCGTAATGACCATAACGAGTCCTAAATGCAGTTTTGTGTACGTCTTCATCTCTAACCTTCCGTTGGTGGTAGCCTGACCTCAAGTCAATCTTCGAGAAATAACTTGCCCCTTGCAATTGATCGAACAAATCGTCGATCCTGGGCAAAGGATACCTATTCTTTATTGTGACCTTATTAAGCTCGCGATAATCGATGCACAGACGCATCGATCCATCCTTCTTCTTGACAAACAAGACTGGTGCTCCCCAAGGAGACGAACTAGATTTAATGAAACCTTTAGCTAGCAATTCATCCAGTTGTGTTCTTAATTCCTTCATTTCTGTGGGTGCCAACCTGTAAGGTGCCCTAGCAACAGGTGCTGCTCCAGGGATGATGTCAATTCTGAATTCCACTTGCCTATCTAGTGGTAAACCAGGTAGTTCTTCCGGAAAAACTTCAGGGTATTCAGAAATGACGGGGATGTCTTCAATCTTGGGTTTCGGCTCATCAACAGTCACTTGTTCCATGTAGATGACACAACCCTTCTTCAAATACTTCGAGGCCTTGAGCATAGTCACTTGCTCAGGCAGTCCATACCGGGTATCTCCCTGAATGGTAAGTGATTCACCAGACGGAGTCTTGATCACCACTTGCTTTTTATTGCAGACAATCTGGGCCTGGTTACGAGATAACCAGTCCATGCCTAAAACGATGTCGAAACCAGCTAACTTCAAAGGAAGTAAGGACAAAGGAAAAGAGTGATCCTTAATGGATATGAAACATCCATCTAATATGGTTGAGGCGGTTTCTATGGTGCCATCAGCTAACTCCACCTCATATTGTTCGTGAACCGTTCGCGAACACGCTCATTTCCTTAATGAACGAACACGAACATAAAATCTCGTTCGGTAAGTGTTAATGAACCGTTCGTGAACACATTTATTTCCTTAACGAACGAACACGAACAAGGCCTTGTTCGTGTTCGTTCGGTTCGTTTACAGCCCTAATAGTGGATATTCGACCCGGAATGACCGGGCCTAGGCTTGTAAATGAATTGAACGAACACGAACAAGGCATGTTCATGTTCGTTCATTTACCTTAACCGAACAAACGATCGGACACGAACATTTAAATGAACGGATTTTCTTGTTCGTCTTCGTTCGTTAAGAAAATGAAAATGTTCATGTTCGTTTATGTTCGTTCGCTAAAAGTATAAACGAACGGTTCATGAACATAAACGCACACAAACACACATAATTGAACATAAAAGAACATAACAAATCATAACGAACATAATTGAACAAGGCTTTGAATTGTATATCAATAGTAGAGGAGAAGAAGAACCTAAATATAGGTAAACTATTCACGTTTCATATGATAGAAAGATTGCTTTTAAATTGGAAAATATAAATAAAAAATATTAATACCATATAAAAGAAATTTTTGAAATCGGAAAGTCAAAGCTAGTTATGGGATGATAAAGAAAATTAAATAGATTTTTAAATTTAATTAGTAATAACTAAATTTAAAAGATGAACATAAACAAACGGATATAAACGAACACGAATGAATAAATTTAAATGAACGGACATAAACGAACGTAAATGAACGAACATAAACGATCGTTCATGAACGTAAATGAACAAACGGGACATTGTTCATGTTCGTTCGTTTATTTAAATGAACAAAAAAAATTGTTAATGTTTGTTCATTTATTAAATAAACGAACATGAACGATTTACTGCCGAACGATTCATAAACGGTTCACTGAACGTTTGGTTTGTTTACAAGCCTAACCGGGCCGGGTCATTCCTCCACAGTTGTCATAATATATCCTATAAGAGGATTCACATCCAATCCATCAAATTATACATACATTCCACTAAAAAACAACTCCTATATCAATATATTTCCACTAAAAACAAATACTTTTTCTCTCTCTTTTTAATTAAATAATATTATCATTACATTTTTCTATTACTTCCACTCACAACCACTTTCAAAATATATTAAAAAATTATAACGGGTGAACAGTGTCCCCCCAAATATACAGATGAACAGTAACATTTTCTCTCTCCTCTACTCACAACCACTTTTTATACCCTTTATAATATAAAAATCCCTCCTCACATAATTTGATGGTTAGGATGTGAATGCTCTAATAATAAACTTATGAAAATTAAGTTTGCGTGTGCATCGATGGTTGAATTGAACACTACCCAATTGATTGTTGACTTGAACATGACCAAATTAATTAGCAGGTTCAGGAATTTTATGTATGTATTATTTCTACTCATGTTTACTAGAAAAAAAAAATAATAAGTATGAAAATATTTCATCCCGCCCCCTAGCTCACTTGGCAATCCCCATGTGGTTTGGGTTGGGCCGGCTTCCTCCTTGGAGGTCGCCGGTTCGACTCCCGGGTGTTGCATACGGGGGGTGAGACGACCTAATGATGGATCGTATCCTACCGAGGCATGGTGCGGTTTTGAGGGCAACCCGGTTTTACCCAGCTGTTACCCCAGCGAGTCTCTTGTGTGGGGGCAGTATGGTTTCCGGGCGGAGGGCCCGATCGAACATCGCGTCCGTAAATGCATGGCTGACGGGGGAATGACTTTGACATAAACCCAGTGACCACTGGTCCAGTACAAAGAAAGTCACATTCAAAAAAAAAGTATGAAAATATTTCTACTCAGGTTCAGGAATTGTTGACTTAAAACAGTAATTTCTACCCACATTTCCCTCCAGTTTCCTCCTATATATACTACACAACTGTACCTATTCTCTGTACCCTCTACCCCTAATAATCCCCTCAAACACCACCATGATCTCATCTTTGAGATCTCTTCTATATCTTGCCGTCGTTCTTCTCATATTAGCATGTATCGAAGCCACCCAGATCGGCAATGGCTACCGCCTCATCTCCGTCGATAAAACCTCCGACGGTGCACTCATCGGCCACCTCCAAGTCAACCGGAAAAACAACATCTACGGTCCTGATATCCCTCTCTTGCAGTTATACGTCAAGTAAGTATCCACATTCAACTCCACTGTCTCCGTTTTCTCTTTTTCACTTTACCTCAAACACTCTTTATTTGCTATACATGCCCCCTTTTAGTTTAAAACTTGCCACATTATACCCCTCAAAAGTGATATTGTGATTAGAGAAAATAACGAAAAATAGCCTTTACTTACATTTTAAAAGAGTTAATTACATAGTTAGTCCTATAGTTTGCACAAAATAACATACTTACGTATTAATGGTTTAAAATCACATTTTAGGGTATTAACTTTTCATTTTGTAACGTTTGGAGGTATTAACTTCTAGGGTATTAATATAGGTAGTCCCAGCGGTTTGCACAAAATAATATACTTAGGTACTAATAATGTAAAAAACAATTAACGTTAATACCTCCAAATGTTACAAAATGAAAAGTTAATACCCTAAAAATGATTGTAAACTATCAGTACCTAAGTATGTTATTTTGTGCAAACCACAGGGACTAACTATGTAATTAACTCATTTTAAAATAATGTTATAATCTCAAGATCTATGCATGTCGTTTTTAAAAGATTTAGTTTTGTCATTAAAAAAGTGCTAGCGGCCCAGCCTTTTGCCCGTTTAACTTAACTTCCCTTTCGGATTGAGACCAAATTTATCTATTAATCATGGATAATTGAAACTATAAACATTGTAAAAGTGTTAAAAACGAGTATTTAAACTCAACCAATCCGTCAACATCAAACAAGCACGGGCGGCTAAGGCTTAACTAGTTAACCCCATTTTTAGATTTGTTTCCCTTTGATTGATTCCCTTGTGATCCATGATGTACTTTACGAAAATTTCTAGGCCAAGCGAATTTATAGACGTTTTAGCCTATAGTGCTTGTTTGCCCGCTCAATTTCCATGTCTATTTATTTTTTAAACTCAACACGTCTAGTTTAGTGCTTTTCCGGTTTCCCCCAATTTGTTTAAAATTTATTTTGTCTATATTCTACATTTTCCAGGGGGTTTTATAGGTTTATTGTTTGTTTAGGGGTCAATATGTTAAAATGCAACAAACCATAAGATTTTCCTGTCGGTAAAACATTCAACTAAATTCTTGCCGGTTATCGGATTTTCATTTTCAGGCACGAAACAAACGACCGTTTAAGAGTCCACATCACCGACGCACAACACCAAAGATGGGAAGTACCATACAACCTTTTACCACGACAACAACCTCCGACACCATCAAAACAAACAACTCAAACCTCAATCACAACAACAGAATTCGCCGGAAACGAATTAATATTCACATACATTCCAAACCCATTTTCATTCTCCATAACCCGTAAATCCAACGGTGAAACCCTCTTCAACTCCACCCCAGACGGATCCAATACATACACATCACTAGTCTTCAAAGATCAGTACCTCGAGATCTCAACACAATTGCCTAAAACAGCGTCGTTGTATGGGCTGGGTGAGAACACACAGCCACATGGAATAAAACTGTACCCGAATGATCCGTACACGTTGTGGACGACGGATCAGTCGGCGATTAACTTGAATATGGATTTGTATGGGTCGCATCCGGTGTATATGGATGTGAGGAATGTCGGTGGTGAGGCGAATGTTCATGGGGTCTTGTTGTTGAATAGTGATGGGATGGATGTTGTGTATAGAGGGACGTCTTTAACGTATAAGGTGATTGGGGGTGTTTTTGATTTTTACTTCTTTGCTGGACCGTCTCCTCTTGATGTTGTTGATCAGTATACTCAGCTTGTTGGACGACCTGCTCCTATGCCCTATTGGTCACTCGGTGAGTCTTGTACTTATTGTTTATTACAGCGTCGGCACGACACATCATTTCAAATCTTTATTAAAAAACGTATACTTTTCTCTAACGTTAAAAGTTAAAACAATCCAGACCTACGCCTGACACTCCATTTTTTTATCGATAAATGTATTAGAAAAAGAATATGTGGAGCGGGCCCAGGCAAACGAAACCTCCTCCAACGCCACCCACCCATTTTAGAGGGTATGTTTGGTATGAAGCTTTTAGGAGCTTCTAGCGTTAAGCTTTTAAGAAAAAACTTCTACTCAATAAAAAGCCTTGTTTGGTTGAAAGAGCTTAAAACTTTAGGTTAGGAAGCTTGAAGCTTTTGGTTGAACACTCCTACTAGTAGCGTTTAGAAGGAGCTACAAGCTTTTAGGGAAAAAAATGACTATTTTAACCTCTAAAGATAATGAACTTTTTAATGCACAAACTTTTTAAATTTTTAGTTATGTCCATTTTGGTCATTTTATACATTTAATTAAAAGTTCCAGCTACTAGCTATCAGCTTCCAACCACCAGCTACTTTTACCAAACATACCCCAGACGGATGAGATGGATGGGTCCATCGCCCAAGCGTTGGAGATGCTCTTAGCACTCTATGCGTTTGTGACTTGTACGTTGAAAGTTGGATGTTGTGTTTGTTTTGGTGTGAGCATTTTGTTTGAATAGATATGATAATGTCCTGCCGACAAGAAAATAGATGCGTGATTAGTGTAGGAAAGTGACAAGTTTTGTAGGGAAGATTGAGGATGTTTAGGCATTGTTGTTTATATAGTGTGAGGTTCATTGGGGAACACTAAAAAAGTGGGGAACCGGAGAACACTCTTAAAAATTTAACTTAACATGTTAAAAATTATTTTTTTAAACATCTTTTTCGACGCATCTCCTTATATATACTTGTAGAAGCATTTTTAATAAAAAAAATTAAAAACTAAAAATATTAAAAAAAAAACAATTAAAAAAAGGCTAAAAATGTTTTTTTTAGAAAAATTATGTTTTTACTCGACTAGTTTCTCCTCCTTTTTATAAAGAAAAGCGCTGAAAATTTTTAAAAAAAAAATTATTTTTAACATGTTAAGTTAATTCTATAAGATATCACTGTTTTTTAAACATTTTTTTATATTTTTAGTTTTTGGTTTTTTTATCAAAAATGTTTCTACTTATATTTATAAGAAAAAGCGCCGAAAAAAAATTAGAAAAATATTTTTTTTAACATGTTAAGTATAATTTTTAAAAGTGTTCCCCCGTTCCCCACTTTTTTAGTGTTCCCCAATGAACCCTCCCCTATAGATTATATACTTTAGTTTAAGAAATTCACAAACATGAATATTAATATTTTATTGTTTACGTAAAATAAAGTTTTGATTTTTATAAGAGGGGTAGGTTGCTAGGTGTGTTTGCGTTATGCAAACGGTATGGTTGAAATGGCCTGGATACCGTTAAGGATCACCATCCCATCTCATACGAGGTGGTGATGGGCGGTATCTTTTGATTAAAGTTATATTTAATTAATATGACAATAGTATATATATCTCTTTAAAAAGAAATATAATAGTATTTTTGTTTTTACTGCGTAAGTTAATATGATAACGCTATGTTAAGAAACGACCATATCAACCACGTACTTGAGATTTTTACATATGAACGTATGATATTGAAATTATATTCTAAAGTTGGCTTTTAAATGATGTTATTATCTATTTGAGGTTCAATTCGTAGCTTTGAGCTATTCAGGAAACGAGTAAAGCCATATGAAGAAAAGGATTGACGTTATTAGATTCAGTTAGTGATACTTTAAAAACATTTAATGCAGAATAACATCATTTAATAGCCAACTTTAGAATATAATATCAATTTCATACATTCAAATTTAAAAATCTCAACTACTTGGTTGATAACTTGATATGGTCGTTTCTTAACATAGCATTATCATATTGACTTATGAAGTAAAAACAAAAATACTATTATGCATTAAATGTTTTTAAAGTATCACTAAACGAATCTAATAACGTTAGTCCTTTTCTTCATGTGGCCTTACCTGTTTCCTGAATAGCTCAAAGCTACGAATTAAACCTCAAATACATAATAAGTAACATCATTTAAAAGCCAACTTTTGAATATAATTACAATATCATACATTCACATGTAAAAATCTCAAGTATGTGGTGGTTGATATAGTCGTTTCTTAACACAGCATTATCATATTGACTTATAAAGTAAAAACAAAAATACCATTATACGTATTTCTTTTAAAGTGATATATATAATATTGTCATATTAATTAAATATGACTTTAATCAATATTGTATTGATTATTCATTCTGATATAAGTTATATGATTTTTCATTCCATATATTATAAAAATATTCATCAATCATCATACATACCAGTTTTTGAATTCTAAAACACTAAATATAGTTTCACCATTTTTTTTCTTTTGCATTTCTATGATTTCATATCTATCCAATCAATGTTCTATTAAAGACAATTAAAAGATCGGTTCCCCAGCACACAAAAATCTTTAAAGATTTGCTTGTTTTCTAATCACACATTGCCCATACAAGGGACACATGTCTGTAGGTCACCATTTATAAAAACATGTTCACAAATTAATGGTCAAAAATATCTATTTCAAACCAATAATTGATCATAAATATAAAGAAAAATAATAACTTATACAAATATTTTAACAACAATCATTGGCCAAGCTTTTAAGGGGCGGGAGGGGGCGGCCGAACCCCCGAACTTTTTGCTCAGTAGTGGAGAGTATGTAGTTTTCGTATATAAATTTTTTGGTATATACATTTTCGACTGCCCGGTTTTATAGAAATTTTTAGGTCTGGTGACTTCCGCCCCTCCGGTCGGAAATCTCAAGCTTCGCCACTGACAACAATTTATTTATACATTGTAGGTTTCCACCAATGCAGATGGGGATACCATAATCTTTCAGTAGTCGAAGATGTTGTCGAAAATTATAAAAAAGCAGAAATTCCACTTGATGTCATTTGGAACGATGATGATCACATGGATGGTCACAAAGATTTCACTCTTAATTCCAAAAATTACCCTCATCCAAAACTGATTAACTTTTTAAACAAGATACATTCTCGTGGCATGAAGTACATTGTCATTATTGACCCTGGAATTGGAGTAAATTCCAGTTATGGTACTTACCAACGCGGGCTCGCTAACGACGTCTTCATCAAATACGAAGGTAAGCCGTATCTAGCCCAAGTCTGGCCCGGGCCCGTTAACTTCCCGGATTTCCTCAACCCGAAAACTGTCACGTGGTGGGTTGATGAAATCCGGAGGTTTCATGAACTCGTGCCAGTGGACGGGCTATGGATTGACATGAACGAGGCTTCGAATTTTTGTTCGGGCTTGTGCTCGATTCCTAAAGGGAAGCAGTGCCCGAGTGGTACCGGGCCCGGATGGATTTGTTGTTTGGATTGCAAAAACATAACGAAAACAAGATGGGACGAACCGCCTTACAAGATTAATGCGTCGGGGACGCAAGTTCCAATCGGGTATAAAACTATCGCGACTAGCGCGGTTCACTATAACGGGGTTCGGGAGTACGATGCCCATAGCATATACGGGTTTTCTCAAACGATTGCTACACACAAGGGCCTTCAAGGTCTTCAAGGCAAACGCCCGTTTATCTTGACCCGATCCACATTTGTTGGATCGGGCCATTACGCAGCCCATTGGACCGGAGACAACAAGGGGACGTGGGACGATCTTAAATACTCAATCTCCACCATGTTAAATTTCGGTATCTTCGGTATCCCTATGGTCGGGTCGGACATATGCGGGTTTTACCCCGCCCCAACCGAAGAGCTATGCAACCGTTGGATCGAATTGGGTGCGTTTTACCCGTTTTCGCGTGACCACGCGAATTACTATTCACCAAGACAAGAACTTTACCAATGGAAATCGGTCGCAAAATCGGCTAAAAACGCGTTAGGTATGCGGTACAAGCTACTTCCCTACTTGTACACATTAACCTACGAGGCGCACACCACCGGTGCACCAATAGCCCGACCCGTCTTCTTTTCGTTCCCAAACATCGCCAAACTATATGAATTAAGCACACAATTTCTCCTCGGAAGTAGTCTAATGGTATCACCTGTTCTCGACAAACACCAAACCAAAATCAGCGTAATGTTCCCTCCCGGAACATGGTACAATTTGTTCGATTTAAGCCGAGCAGTCGTTGCAAAAGAAACTGAATCTTTCTCAATGGATGCCCCATTACACGTTATCAATGTGCATTTGTACCAAAACACTATTCTCCCCATGCAAAGGGGAGGATTGATATCAAAAGAAGCAAAAACGACACCGTTTACATTAATTGTAACATTTCCAGCGGGGGCCACGCAAGGCGAAGCGAAGGGGAAACTTTATATCGATAACGACGAGCTTCCGGAGATGCAACTAGGAAACGGGAAATCGACGTATGTCGAGTTTAGTGCAAAGGCGGAAAATGGGCTTGTGAAGGTGTGGTCAAATGTTGAGGGTAAGTTTGCTATTGAGAAAGGGTTGGTTATTGAGAAAGTTACGGTTCTTGGGTTGACCGGCGTTCGCGGTGGGGTTGCGGTGGAGGTTGAGGGTGGTGCCGGCGGTGATGTGTCGACGGTGGAGTTGGTTGAAACGGATCATTTGTTTTTTGATGAGATGAAAGTTGGTAAAGGTAGCAAGAAGAGTAAGATGGTTGAAGTTAACGGGTTGGAAATACCGGTCGGTAAAAAGTTTATGATGACGTGGAAAATGGCGATTGTTTAGTGGTTTATTTTGGACCAACAATTTGAAAGTTGGATTAATTATGTGTTAAATTTTCTATGTTGTTGAAGTTGAGTCAAACATTTATTGGCTATTATTAAGTTAATAAACCATTGAATGTAATGTAGTTTTGGCTTTTTATGGTATGTTGAAGGGTTAAAATTACTATGAAAAGAATCTATTGATGTTGTTGAAAATTAGTAGAGAACATAAAAGCCTACAAAATATAGTCTTGAATGTTAATGGGCCTTTAAGTCTTTCAATTTGGGCTCTAACCCAACATTGGTGGTTATGTAAGTCGATGTACTTTGAAAACTGTTAAAAAGAATGTAATTTGAAAAAGAAGAAAAAAAACTGTTAAAAGGATGTAATTTGAAAAGGAATCCAAAAAAAAAAAAAAAAAATCGGATTAGTTTGAAATAATAAACTCACATTCTATCTGAAATTTGAATTCGAAACGTTGTTTGGACGCTAAACTAGCTTGAAAATTTATCAACATGATTCCAATTTGATTGAGTTTATATTTAAACTAGGTTATAACCCCGGGTATTACACGGGTTAAGTAAATAAAAAATCAAATGGTTAATAACGAAGATTTAACAATTATAAAACAATATTTTTAAGACGGTTTTCTGACATCCAAACAAAATTTTGTGTCATGTATGATCAAAACTTGTGATGTTTGTCAAGTTTATAAATATGAAAGCATTGGAACCATCGATTAAAAGACAAACTGTATCATCGATTTTCTCACGAGTTTTAACAGTCATGTGAACATACATTTAATAACCCAAGTTTTATTTAAATAATAGTGGTCTTAATTTATTAGTTCTAATAAAATGTTGAAATAGTAAATTACAAATTAGGCCCCTGTGATTATATCACTTTTACCCTTTTAGCCAAAATTTTTTTTTTTAACATATGAGCCCCAACATCTTTTTTTCTAACATTTTTGGCCCCTAACACTAACCCTATCCAGCAAATGTTAGGGGCCAAATGGGTTAGAAAAAAGACGTTAGGGACCAAAAGGGTTAGAAAAAAGACATTGGGGGCTCAGATGTTAAAAAATTCTTTTTGGGCTAAAAAAGTAAAAGTGATATAACCACATGGGCCAAAATCGTAATTTACTCTAATTTAAATTATATAATAATTATCTACAATTAAGGAATTAAGATATAATTTCTAATCTAGTAATTAATATACATAAATAATAAGATATTTTATGGAACTTTATCCGTAATTTATTAAATGTTGAAACATGTTAAATTTAATAATTTAAATTAAATAATAATTATATAGAATTAATGATGGTCTAATATAATCACAAGTGTCTCTTCATTGGTTTCTTTTATTATATAGTATAGATTAAGTTTGGACCCCGGGTATTACATAAAGGAAATTATTATGATATTATTATAATTAGCTGTCATATTCTATTTCCTTTATTATGTCTTTCATTCCCTGTATTTATATCCTCTTGTACGAGGTCTTGTTCATCAATGAAAAACCCTAATTTGAATACCAAATTTTATATGGTATCAGAGCAGGTTCTCAAGAACCACCGCTCGTAATCTAAGATGGCCGGAGAAAAACCCAGCGGCAGTGTCAAGAATGAAGCCATTGACGTTAACTCACCTTATTACTTATCCCTCGCCGATTTACCCAAACAGATGAACGTCAATGAAGTCTTTACCGACGGAAACTATAGCGACTAGGCAAAGGAGATGGCAAACTTTCTGTTTGCAAAAAACAAGATGGGATTCGTGAACGGTAAGATCCCTAAACTGGAAGAGGCGACAGTCAACTACATGTAGTGGATGCGTTGTGACGCCATGACAATTGGATGGCTCACAACAGCGATGGATAAAGACATCAGGGGGAGCGTGAAGTATGCTAACGCCTCCTATGAAATATGGAATGACTTGAAGGAAAGGTTCGGGAAGGAGAGTGCGCCTCAAGCCTACGAGTTAAAACAATCTCTCTCAATAACCCACCAAGATGGTTCATCCGTTTTGGTGTATTATACTAAACTCCGTGGGATATGGGATGAGATACAATCTGTTTTTCCCATCCCGCGATGCACCTGTGGAAACTGCACTTGCAGCGTTGGGAAGAGACTAATTGAATTCAAGGACAAAGAACGGTTGTACGAGTTCTTGATGGGTCTCGATAGGGATTTTTCAACAATAAGAACCCATGTTCTTTCCATCAAGCCCACTCCCACACTTGGAGAAGCCTACCATCTAGCTTCTGAAGAGGAACAACAGAAACAAATCACCATGATGAGAAAGACACAGGTGGAGCCGGCTACGTTTAGAACTCAAGGACGACGGGAAGGTTCTTCCAGTTTTCAACGAAGCAAACAAGCGGCTTCAAATGAGTCTAAGCAGGTTTCTGATGAAGTCGACCATTGTTCTCATTGTGGGAGAGATGGACATAAACGGGAAGGTTGTTTCAAATTGATCGGCTATCCCGAATGGTGGCCTGGTAAAGTTAAGACTGACAAAGGGAAGCTGAAGGCTGCACACGTTGAGACCGAATCCAGTCTAGCGGGCCTGACAAAGGCGCAATACCAAACTCTCATGAAACATCTTGGTGGCAGCGGGCAGCACACAGAAGGTGAACCTATTCGTAAAGCAAACATGGCTGGTAAGCGTAATGAACCCTATGATTGGATTTGGGATTCGGGTTTGACCGAACATGTTGTACATAAACAGAGGTCTCTCGAAAATGGCACTCGAGCCATACGAGAGGTGCCCGTTATGATACCGAATGGTGACAGCATACCTGTAGAAGCTAAAGGGGACTGCACTCTAATTGGTGGAATTAAAATCAAAGATGTTTTATACATTCCCAACTTCAATTGCATCCGACTCCAAGTTATCGCATATTCCCTTTTTAAGGGGATTTTCTTTCAATTTTAAGAATAATGTTTGTGATTCGTGTGCTAAAGCGAAACATACATGGTCTCCTTTTCCTAAGAGTTTATTAAAACCACCAAATGTTTTGAGTTAATTCTTTGTGATATTTGGGGTAAATATCGTAAGCCATCCACAACGCATACTAGCTTTTTCTTAACTATTGTGGATGATTATAGTAGGGCTCTTTGGGTTTTTTTTTATCACACACAAAGGCGAAGCTAGTGATTGTTTGATAAACTTTCACCAAATGGTTAATACCCAGTTTTTAAAAACTGTCAAACGAATAAGAAGTGACAATGGAGGTGAGTCCACTTCCAACCGCATGAAAGAATTTAATGCGCGTGAGGGTATTTTGTCAGAGACTACTTGTCCTCACACACCCCAACAAAACGGAGTGGTTGAAAGAAAACATCGACATCTCCTCGAAATCGCCCGGGCTCTCATGTTCAATGGAAGCATTCCGAAGCGGTTTTGGGGGGAATGCATAGAGACGGCTGTTTACATCATTAATCACCTTCCGTCCAAGGTTATTAACAACCAAACACCTTATGAGATCTTTTTCGGACAAAGACCCGAATATGAACACATGAGGACTTTGGGATGTTTAGCCTATTACAGCAGCATAGAGACGAGAGGCGACAAATTTGAATTCAGGGGGAGACCGGGAGTGTTTGTGGGTTACCCACAAGGAATGAAAGGTTTCAAAATTTTTGATCTCGGGCACGGAAAAAAGATTGTCTCACGTGATGTCAAGTTTGTTGAGAATAATTTTCCATTTGCTCACCTCAAATCTAAGAATCCAACCTCTATTTTTTTAGGTCCCCATGTGGCATGAAGATGATTATGCCAAACATATGGAAGACGACAATGGTGAAGAAGATGCCATGTCCGATTTCAATCAGGAAACCGAACCCATTGAGACCGCTGAACCAACTGAAGAGACACAAACCGAGGGTAACACCACCACTGAAGAATTTCATGTTGATCCTCCAGCTCCACGGGTCACAAGGACCAGGGTGCCTCCATCCCGATTACAAGACTACAACGTGACACTGCCACCATCCATATACCACGCCAAACTCGTGCACGATCGACCTTCTTCTACGGTACATCCTCTTTCAAATTATGTTTCTTATAACAAATTTTCAGAATCTCACAAGGTTTTTCTAGCGGCCATTACTTCCGCGAATGAGCCAAAATCCTTCAAAGAAGCTATGCAGGATAAAGATTGGCATGACGCCATGAAACGAGAAATTAAAGCTCTTGAAGAGAACGAAACTTGGTCCGTTAAAGTATTTTTTTGGGTATCGAGGTTGCTCGCACCAAATCTTGGATTGTTCTCAGCCAACATAAATATGCCATGGATATCCTAACCGATTGTGGGCAGCTTGGATGTCGACCAAGTGGTTTTCCCATGGAGCAAAATTTAAAGCTTGATAAATGTCTTGAGAGTCACAAGGCCGACGCCTCTCTTTATAGGCGTCTTATCGGGAGACTGTTATATCTTCAAGCCACACATCCCGACATTGCCTATGCGGTCAATGTACTAAGCCAATTTGTCTCCGATCCCAGAGATGACCACATGAATGCAGCTCTCCATGTGCTTCGTTACATAAAGTCTACCCTTGGTCAAGGTATATTTATACCGAAGGATGGTGGTCTCACGCTTGTTGCTTATTGTGATGCCCATTGGTTGGGTTGTCCTTTCACCAGACGCTCGCGGACGGGTTATTTGATGCTTTTGGGTGGTGCTCCGGTATCCTGGAAAACAAAGAAACAGTCAGTGATTTCTCGTTCCTCAGCGGAAGTAGAATACCGTGCTACGGCTACTACGGTTAGTGAAGTTCTTTGGATCCGTTCACTGCTCAAGGATCTTACGGTTGTCTTACAGGATGCTACGCCTCTCCACTATGATAATCTAGCTGCCAAACATATTGCAAACAATCCAGTTTTCCACGAACGAACCAAACACGTGGAAATGGACTGTTTTTTTGTCCGAGAACGCGTTGAGTCCCATGAGATCTTGCCTCTTCATGTGAATAGCAAACAACAGGTCGCCGACCTTTTTACAAAGCCTTTGGGAACTCAGCCTCTACGTGATATTCTTGGCAAGCTAGGTGTTCGAGATCTCCACACTCCAGCTTGAGGGGGGGTAAAGGAAATTATTATGATATTATTATAATTAGCTGTCATATTCTATTTCCTTTATTATGTCTTTCTTTCCCTGTATTTATATCCTCTTGTACGAGGTCTTGTTCATCAATGAAAAACCGTAATTTGAATACCAAATTTTACATTACACGGGCTGGATAAATATAATTTTATATACCAAGTAAGAATAAATAGGTGTATTAAATAGCTTGAATACTAGAAATGTAATCAATTAACACACACTCATCAATATATGTTATTGAAAAATGAACATCAAAAAAATGAACTTTGATGTATAGGAAGAGCATCAAATAGGAAGTTTAGTTTCGCTAGAAAGGATAGGAAGCAATAAGATTATGACATGTGTCAAAATTAAAAAACAAAGGAGAAGAGTATTTTAGTCAATTTTATCCAGTCTTCTCCCTATCAAATTGACCCGACCACCATCCACCATAACCGTCGTACCCACGACCGCCCCTGCCACCTTCACCCGACCACTATCCACCATCACCCGCCACTCCCACTGTCACACCCTGGCTTTTGCGGAAGCGTGGGTTTAATTGGTGTGACTTCTTAATACCATAGCAACAATCATAACAATGCTATATGAAAATAAAACACATGATGATCATCCATTCATTAAGTTTAAAGTTACCACAACATCATTTTTTTAAAATGTCGACACATAAAACAAGTTACAACCATGACATGATTAAAGCGTGTTCATATGACACAACAAAAGACTTGAATAAAAACGTGGTTTAAAGACATGTAACCCGTCCAGGTAAGGGTTACACTTCCTAAACCTGGATGACATCGTTATTCACTACGCAGCTTGACACAATTGCACACTTCGCCAGATCCATTAATTTCCTGAAATACATGTAGTTGAAAAATCAACAAAAGTTGAGCGAGTTCATGTAAAAGTGAGTATGTATTAACCTTCAAAGTATGAATAAAAGTCCCTGGTATGTAGTAATAAGGAAAAAGAGATCACCAATGGGTTGTAAAGCCACTGGTATGTGTGAAAAAGGTGCAGGAAGACTCAAACCTAGCAAATTTGTTACCGGGCTTCGGCTGTAAGACACAGTCACCTCTATGGGCCGCCCCGGCCTCATGGGTGTGGGCTCGCTACACCCAAATAGATCTATCACTCATGTCCCTCGGTCCTAGCAACGAGGATTTATGGCCTTAAGTGTTGTACCCACCCTTCACATGATCTAGTAGTAAAAAACCTCCCTAAGCTAACCATACCATGTAAATAAATGTCTGTAATAATTGTAGCATGTATTTCACCCCCGAAGTATAAAACTGAAAACAATAAAGAGAAAAAGGGGACATGAACTCACAGTAGTGCGTCTCCTGAATAGAATCGTCAACCCAAACTCGGTCTGCTACGCGACGACCAACACGTACTAATGTCTATTAGACGAACGGGTTGTGCCTTGGCTTTAGGGTTTAATATTTTGAGTTGCGTTACTTTGATATTATTCCAAGTTTGTGACTTCTTGTTAAAATAATAATAAATATTTTAACTTAAATTTTGTTTTTAGGGATAATAGTTAGGCAACTATTTTCGTATCCACACTTCTCAAGTATTTTATATGTGTATTTCCTTCCCAAGGATGAGGGTATTTATACATGTACACTTGTACTTCCGAAAAATATATTTTAAGTCCCACTTAGAAAAATATATTTAAATTATTTGTCTAAAGCATCTTAATTCAAAATATATATATTTTTTCCAAAAATACTATATTTTACTTCATAAATAATATTTTACCAAAAATGTACGTGTAAGAGTATTTTCTGAAAAATTACATAAGTTACGTTTTAGCGTTTCGTATTGCAATAACAAATGCGTAACTTAAATATTTATTTATTTCGTGAGAGTTTTAGTATTATTTTAGCGTTGTAATTTTCATGGTATTCATAAGTTATATTATTTTACCCTAAAATTAATACAACTAGTTCGCAAAATAAACAAATAATCACACAAGAGTTTTAGTATAAAATATATATTCTAAATATATATTTATCAAATTTTATTTACGAAAATCAACCTCCGATACCTTGTATTTTTGTAACAACAACAATGGCGAAGTTTATTTTGAAAACCAAGTAAAATATATTTGTAACACTTGTTAGAAAAATATTTTCCAAGTGTTGGATTTTAGAAAAATTTCGACAGAGTTTCCTTTGTAACTAGAGGTGTCCATGCTTACTAGCATATCATTTTCTTTTCAAAAATTCATTCAATCAATTCTCAATCAACAATATACAACCTCTACTTACCAAACTTGTCAAAAACAAACCTAAACTATAAACTCATGAACTTGAAAATTTATAAAAACATGTAGTAACTTACTAGTGTCCTTAGTAAGTCTTGTTACCTTTTAAAATGTGATTAGTTCTTTAAAAAATTTATTTTTAAAGAGTTTGTGTGTTTACAACTTCCAATCTTATTTTCTAAAAATATTTCTTCATGCAATTTTCTTGCCATACAAGTGTTTCTACACTTGTTTATCCACAAAAAATGTGATTAGTTTATGTAAGATCCAAGTTTTAATGAAACTCATATTTTTCACTTGGTTCTTTTGAAAAACCACTCATGGATCTTTAGATCTACATGATTATATCCTACTTTGATCTATATTTTTCAAGAAAACATTCATTCATTCAAGTTCATAGATTATGTGTGGATGGTTCCATCATCCTACAACATTCTAACTTTCTCATCTTGCTAGATCATGTTTTTAATCATGATCTAGCAAGTCCATATGATGATCCATATCATTTCTACTAGCAAACAATGATCAACATGCATAACAACTTGTATTTATCATGATATCTTCATCTAACAAGTTTATGTTCATGTCTTATTCATAAGATTCATTAGAGTTCTTAACATTTTGATCAAGATACATCATTAACCACCTAAACAAGATGAAAAAAAATGCAAGGATCTAAGTTCTTACCACTAGCTCAAGGCTAGGGGAGTTCAAGTTAAGAAATGTGGTGGATAAAAGAAGATGAGAGAGGTCCTTGAGCTTCCGAACACACCGATCTTCGTTGTATGATCTCAAACACCCTTGGATGCTCTTAGAATGGTTGAAGGAGCTTGAATGATGGTGATGGTGGTTGTGTGTGGGTTCGGCCGAAACAAGGAGAGAGGGAGAGAAGAGTTTGAGTGAATTGTGATGGTGATGATGAATGTGGTTCAATTCCCTTGGTTATTCTTATAATTATCCAACACCTCTTTGTCTAATGGACACTATGTTTCAAGAGTACTTAACATATCCAATTAAAAAATCAAAGAAAATCATGGGGTGTGAGACCCCATGTAACCGTCCCAAGGGGGGGGGGGTGCTTGGTTGAGTTTCAACTAAGTTAGTTAGTCTAGGATGGTAAAGTAAGTGATTTAGTTAAGTATTTAGATGTTATGTCATAATATAGTGTGTTAGGGTGTTCGGGGACCCTAACTAGCTTAGAAAAATAAAAACAATGTGTTTGACAATATTCTTGTGTTCCGGGTAATGTCCGGTTGTTTGGTTGGGTGTCGTTCCGTTAAAGTGCTTAATTAATCCGTAAGGTGTCTTTTATAATACTTTTAGTGACACTTTTAATTCCCGACACTTTGGAAAGTATACAGGACCATTTTGTCAAGTTTTTGCACATTACTAGCATAGTTAAATGCTGAATTTTGTTATTAAGTGCAAAATTCTGCATTTAGAGTGTGTTTTAGGCACTTCCCGGCACTATAACTATCACCTAGTGACGCAGTTTTATGGTCCTCACTTCCCTACACTCCCAACTAGTGTAGTACCCTGTCTCTGGCTCATACTGGCCTCAAAAACATTGTCTGTCTAGGTGCTGGCATTGTCAGCATGTTTTTCTGGGTTATCCGCTCACTGTGCCAATTGTGCTTTGTGCATCAAGTTCGTCACTAAAGTTTGTGTGAAATAAATGGAGTGACAGTATGAAATGTGATGCATATGTATGTATGTATGTAATAGAAATCAGAAAGCAATTTATTCACAGTTGTAATCAAGCACAGTCATTAAGCACAAATTAAATATTAATTAAGTGTACGGATACCTGTAATTGTGAGGGTTGTCAAATTCTCCCCCCGTTAAGAAAATTTCGTCCCGAAATTTTAGGTTATGCTTCTAGTTGCAGGGGTCTTGGGGAATAAATGTGGGTATTTCTCCTTCATACGATCCTCACGTTCCCACGTGAATTCTGGGCCGTGTCTTGCATTCCATCGAACTTTGACGAGCTTGACACTACTCCTGCGTGTTTTGTTAACTTTCCAATCAGTGACCTCAATTGGTTCTTCAACAAAGTGGAGCGTGTCGTCGATATGAACTTCGTCAGCAGGAATGACCACTGTTTCTTGAGTTGGACTCTTTTTCAAATTTGATACATGGAATGTATCATGAACACCATTAAGTTCAGCAGGTAGGTCCAACTTGTATGCCACAAGCCCAATCCTTCGCAGGATTCTGAATGGGCCAATGTAACGTGGATTCAACTTCCCACGCTTCCTAAAGCATGCCATACCCTTCCATGGTGAAACCTTCAATAAAACCATATCTCCCACCTCAAATTCCAGAGGTTTCCTCCTTCGGTCCGTATAACACTTTTGTCGATCACGAGCCGCTTTGATGCACTCTCGGATCTGTGCAATCTTGTCTGTCGTTTCCTGGACCAATTCCGGGCCAACTAGTTGTCTATCACCCGCATCAGCCCAACAAATCGGTGATCGACATTTGCGTCCATAAAGAGCTTCGAACGGTGCGTCTTGAATATTTGCATGGTAACTGTTATTGTATGAAAATTCGACCAATGGTAGGTGGGTATCCCAACTTCCACCTAAATCCATTACGCAAGCTCGCAGCATGTCTTCTAATGTCTGAATTGTTCGTTCACTCTGTCCGTCAGTTTGTGGGTGAAATGTTGTACTCAGATTTAACTGAGAACCAAATGCTTCTTGAAAGGATTGGCAAATCCTTGACACAAATCTTCCATCTCTATCTAAGATGATTGAGAGGGGCACTCCATGTCGTGCAACAATCTCTCTCATGTATATATCAGCTAGTTTACTCGTGTTGTCTTTTTCCCAGATTGGCAAGAAGTGCGCATATTTCGTTAAACAGTCTACTATTACCCAAATTGTATCATGACCTTTGGGCGTCCTTGGCAGTTTCGTTATGAAATCCATTGAAATATGTTCCCATTTCCATTTGGGTATTTCAGGTTGCTGTAGAAGACCTGAAGGCTTTTGGTATTCGACCTTTACCTTGGCGCAAGTTAAACATTTGCTAACATATATCGCAACATCGCCTTTCATCCTTGGCCACCAATAGAAATCCTTAAGATCTTGGTACATCTTATCCGCTCCTGGATGAATCGAGTATCGAGATTTGTGAGCTTCATAAAAAATAACCTTCCTCAAACCACCAAACAAAGGAACCCAAATTCGTTTTGTGTAGCATAAAGTCCCTTCCTCGTTTAGTACCAACTGCTTCTCCATCCCACGGAGATATTCCTTCTCAATATTCCTTTCCTTGAGAGCTTCTCTCTGCGCGGCACGAATGCGCAACAAGAGGTCCGTTTGTATGATCATTTCCAAAGCCCTAACCCTTATGGGTTTAATCCTTTCCTTTCGACTTAGGGCATCGGCGACCACATTCGCCTTCCCAGGATGATACTTGATTTCAAAATCGTAGTCGTTCAACAGTTCAACCCAGCGTCTTTGCCTCATGTTAAGCTCCTTTTGATTGAATATGTGCTGCAGGCTCTTGTGATCAGTGAAGATTGTACATCGCGTGCCGTATAAGTAATGTCGCCAGATTTTTAGTGCAAACACCACCGCGCCCAATTCCAAATCATGGGTGGTGTAATTTTTCTCGTGAACCTTCAACTGGCGAGATACATATGCTATAACCTTTTGTCTCTGCATCAGCACGCAGCCTAAACCTTGACATGAGGCATCGCAATATACCACGAAGTCGTCCGTTCCTTCGGGTAGCGATAAGATCGGTGCGTCACAAAGCTTGTTCTTCAACAACTGAAAAGCTTCTTCTTGCTTGTCACTCCAATCAAACTTCTTGTCTTTCTGTGTGAAAGCGGTCAGAGGCTGAGCAATTTTCGAGAAATCTTCAATGAACCTGCGATAAAATCCTGCCAAACCTAGGAATTGTCGAATCTCGGTTGGCGTCTTTGGAGTTTCACAGTTCTTGATCGCCTCGATCTTTGTGGGATCCACATGGATTCCATTTCCATTAACAACATGTCCAAGAAATTGGACTTCGCGTAACCAGAACTCGCACTTCGAGAACTTGGCATACAACTTCTCCTTTTTTAGTAGCTCCAAAATAGCTCTTAAATGCTGTTCGTGCTCATCCTTCATCTTCGAGTAGATCAAGATGTCATCAATGAACACAATCACGAACTTGTCGAGGTAGGGCTTACAAACTCTGTTCATCAAATCCATAAAAACGGCTAGCGTGTTTGTCAACCCAAACGGCATCACCAGAAACTCGTAATGTCCATATCGAGTTCTAAAAGCAGTATTGGGAATACTTTCCTCTTGTATCCTTAACTGGTGATAACCTGATCGCAAATCGATATTTGAGTAAAAAATTAAACCTTGCAACTGATCAAATAGGTCATTAATTCTCGGCAGAGGATATCTATTCTTGATAGTCAACTTGTTCAGTTCCCGGTAGTCGATACACATGCGGAAACTACCATCTTTCTTTTTAACAAACAAAACTGGAGCTCCCCAAGGTGAGAAGCTTGGTCTGATGAATACTTTGTCTAACAGCTCCTGGAGTTGTGTTGACAACTCCTGCATCTCTGAAGGCGCAAGTCGGTAGGGTGCCTTAGCTACAGGCGTGGCGCCTGGAACTAGGTCAATGTGAAACTCGACTTGTCTTTGCGGCGGTAATCCTGGCAAGTCTTCTGGAAAGACTCCAGGATACTCTTTTACGACTGGAATGTCTTCGATCTTTGGCTCAGCGGCTTCTTTATCTACGATATGTGCCAAGAAGGCAACACATCCCTTCCTTAAACACTTTCGAGCTTTTAGGCAGCTAATGATCCTCAATTGCGTATCGCGCTTTTCTCCATGGACTACGATCGTCTCTCCATCTGCCACTGGGATGCGGATGGTCTTCTCGTGGCAAACAATCTCGGCTTTGTTGCTCAATAACCAATCCATCCCTACCACCACGTCGAAGCTTCCCAACTCGACTGGTAGTAGATCTAGTGTAAACTCGCATTCTCCCAGCTCAATTACGCATCCTCTGATGACTTCATTGGTTTCAACTAGCTTTCCATTAGCCAGTTCAATCGAGTATGGAACATCTAACTTACTAGCAGTTACCCCAAGCATATTCTTAAATTCTAACGATACAAAGCTATAGTCGGCACGAGTATCAAACAGAACAGATGCAAAACGTTGGTTTATAGGGAACGTATCAGTGACAACGTTTGGATCCTGGCGCGCTTCCCTTGCTCCAATGTTGAATACCCTCCCACGAGCTTGATTCAGTTTCGGGCATTCCCTCTTAAAGTGCCCGACGTCTCCACAATTGAAACATCCCGGTCCCCGACCATTACCATTTCCATTTCCACATTGAGTGTTGTTTTGGTTGCGATTTCCACTCCCAGCTTGGTTCGCAAAATTTCCACGGTTTCCATTTCCGCCATTTCCTCCCTGTTGGCGGTTTCCATTACCATTCCCATAGCCTCGATTACCACCACACCCAGCACCAGTTCCGGCCCAACATGTATCCTTCGAGTGGCCGTTCTTCCCACATGACTCACATTTCCTCAATCTGCACTGGCCAGAATGATGGCGCTGGCATGTATCACACTTGGGCAGAGTGCCCATGTAACCCTTCCCTTTGTTTTCGACACCGGTTGTGGCCCTAGCCGGTGCGCTTGACTCACCCTTCTTGCTCACACTGTTGGTACCTTGCTTGAAGTTGGAAAATTTCCATTTGTTTTCACCAGACGACTCCATATGAATCTCCTTCTTCTTCGGTTCAGAAACTGAAAACTTGTTCAATCTAATGGCTTCCTTAGTAAGTGCCACATTGAGATCAATGGCTTCAGTAATCGTTGCAGGCTTGGACGTGGTTACCATGCTTATGATCTGGGGTGCCAATCCCCAGATGAATACTCAACGCGTTTAAATTCGGGCGTGACCATGTATGGCACTACACGGGACAAATCATGAAACCTCTGAACATATTCTGCAATTTTAGGACCTTCCATTTTTTGGTGCCAGAACTCAGTTTCTAGCTTCTGTATTTCAGCCCGCGAACAATACTTCTTCTCATGAGCTCCTTCAGCTCATTCCATGTTAACGCATATGTCGCCGCTTCTCCCAATGTTTGCACTTGCAGATTCCACCACGATAGGGCACCATCAAGAAACAGCCCTGAGATGTAGGTAACTTGTTGCTCAGGAGCACACTTGCTCATCCTTAGGACAGAGTCTGTCTTTTCTGCCCACCTGACGAATGCAACAGCACCTCCAGTGCCGTCGAAATTTACTGGCTTACAGTCAAGGAATTGTTTGTAGGTGCACCCTGCACATACGTTAGAATTTACAGATGGTATTAGCGGATATGCTAGAAATATCCAAATGTATCGTAATATGTCTCAAGCGACTTGGACATTACCATTGGGTGGATTGTTGTTGTCGTTGTTGTTCGAGATATTCCCTCTTGTTTCTGCTTGGGAGGCCGCATACTGTGTTATAGCTGCGGCAATTATCCCCTGGAGTTCCGCCTCAGTAGTAGGCATGCGTGCGTCGCGTCGTGGAGGCATCTTCTAAAAGATGATCATATTGGTCAGGTCATAGTAAGTATAATAAATATGCATATATAGTAACATCCATCAACCACATAACATCCCATGTTATAATATAAAATAAATAATTCAACAAAGCATGTAGTGAGAACGTTGCCATTGGGCTTTCATTAATCATGACCACCATATCGTTTTTACAGGTTTTACAGTACATCACATATCAAAATAAGATCATGGGGTTACATCACCCCCAAAAATACAAATCTGTCTACACAAATCATGTACAAAAGTGTGGTCTTCCAAAAAGTCTTCGCAAGCTGGCCCAATCGTGACTTTCTCACCAAAATGATCTACCTGCAACCAAACCAAAAATATCTATGCTGATGGCGGAGGAGGAGGAATATGAGAGAAAAGCAGCCGGTGCATGTGCACCCAATCCTCCTCTAAGGCATGAATGACGCGCAGCAAATAGGCAATCTGCTGCTCAGATGTAAGGAAACGAACATCCGAATCAGGGGGAAATGGAAGGGGAGTGTGCGGTGCGGCAAAAGGAGTCTGACAATGGCACGGAGGACATGGAGCTCTCTCTAACTCCTGAATGCGACGACTCAGCGCGTCCTGCTGTAGCTGTAGAGAGATGAGTATGTCCTCTGTCGTGTACCCCACATGATAAGGGTGGTACGGGTCTGATAACGACATAACATTGGGCGAAGCCCACAGAAACGGCTCGCCCGAAGGTACGAAAGATGGTGCAGTGTGAGGGAACTGGGACATGAACGGAACTGATGACGGTACAGGTGGAACAAAAACAGGCGGCTGCCTCGATGAACCCTCCCCAGGACGAGGTGGCGGAATGTCCTGGAGGAATGTGATGGGAAGATCGGTGCGATGGATGTCAGACATGTGTGGGTGGAACAATGGAATCTCAATAGGTGCGGAAACAGGTGCTACAGGAGGAGTGACGGGTAGCACAAACGGTGGGTAGTCATCATCCTCGATCCACCCGTTACGGGTGTCAGCATAACGAGGATCAATGTGAGGGGAAAACGATGAATGGTCAGCATGCACAGGGGCTAAAACAGGTACTACCGGTGCAATAATGGGTACATCAATAACGGGAACATCAGAAACCAGTGGTAACTCGACGGGCGCAACAATGACGGGTGGTGCTATGTCTGGCATATCAACATGACCAGGCTCAGGTAAAGGGTCTGGAAAATGTGCAATAGCTGGGGCATCAATGGGGTCATAAGCAACGACCGGCTCCAGACCAACAGGAGCAGGCTCATCAGGTAGAAGCTCGACCTCCGGATCTGGGTCATCGTCGAGGGGAACGAGGGGCGCAACAGACATCGCCATGTCTGAGTCGGATTCAGAGGAAAAGAGCTGTACGCCCTGGGCGTGCAGTGAAGCGGACGCTACAGACTCGAATGAGTAAGGAACAAACGGATCAAAAGTAGCCTCCTTAATGGGAGCCTCGACTAGATCAACAGGATCAACAATGGGCACATCAGCAGGAATCTCAGCCAAGGGAACAACAAGGTCGACAACGGGATCATCAGCAAGAGGGACATCGGCATCCATGAGGGCCACACCATCCTAGTCACCCTCCGGGGGACCCTCTATGAACAAGTCGATGTCATCATCAGCGAACTCATCATGCGGCAGATCCTCGAGAGGAACTGCGGCGAGCGGTAGAGGAGCAGGGACCTGAAGAAGAGGTAGGTCCCCACCGAAAGGGCCATCAGCAATAGGAATATCATCCCCAAAATCAGGAAGAGCAAACGGCTGGAAGTCATCCTCATCCGTGCTAGTAGTGTCTGACGTGTAGACCTCACTCTCTGACAGAATCTCATCGTCCGACACGATCGCTATAGGATCCAAAGTGTCCGATACTCCAGCATCCGAAGATGATGGCATGGTGTCTGTAACACAACCACACATATGCACATATATCAACATGAAATCAAATAAACATGTAAGTCATAATAATGCAAGAAAGTAATCCTCCTAGTCTCCCCAGACTACCCCTCCCAGCCTCTCAAACTGAACTCCCTAGCCTCTCAGACTAACTCCCTGGTCTCTAAGACCAACCTCCCAGTCTCTAAGACTAAACCTCCCCAATCTCTAAGATTGAACCCCTCAGTCTCTAAGACTGAACCTCCCTAGCCTCTAAGGCTAAACTCACTCAGTCTCTAAGACTGAACCTCCCTCAGTCTCTAAGACTGAACTTCCTCAGTCTCTAAGACTGAAATATAAATTTTGAAAAGTGTATTTGTGCTTTTTTGTTTGTAAAAATGTTTTGTACCCTGAATCTGGATGTTTAGTGTATGCAATGTAAAAATGTTTTCGTGAGAGCCCTAGTGATCATAGTCTAGACTCGAGAAAGAATCCTAGTTCGCTATGATCGAGGCTCTGATACCAAGCTGTCACACCCTGTCTTTTGCGGAAGCGTGGGTTTAATTGGTGTGACTTCTTAATACCATAGCAACAATCATAACAATGCTATATGAAAATAAAATACATGATGATCATCCATTCATTAAGTTTAAAGTTACCGCAACATCATTGTTTTAAAATGTCGACACATAAAACAAGTTACAACCATGACATGATTAAAGCGTGTTCATATGACACAACAAAAGACTTGAATAAAAACGTGGTTTAAAGACATGTAACCCGTCCAGGTAAGGTTACACTTCCTAAACCTGGATGGCATCGTTATTAACTACGCAGCTTGACACAATTGCACACTTCGCCAGATCCATTAATTTCCTGAAATACATGTAGTTGAAAAATCAACAAAATTTGAGCGAGTTCATGTAAAAGTGAGTATGTATAAACCTTCAAAGTATGAATAAAAGTCACTGGTATGCAACAATAAGGAAAAAGAGATCACCAATGGGTTGCAAAGCCACTGGTATTTGTGAAAAAGGTGCAGGAAGACTCAAACCTAGCAAATTTGTTACCGGGCTTCGGCTGTAAGACACAGTCACCTCTATGGGCCGCCCCGGCCGCATAGGTGTGGGCTCGCTACACCCAAATAGATCTATCACTCATGTCCCTCGGTCCTAACAACGAGGATTGATGGCCTTAAGTGTTGTACCCACCCTTCACATGATCTAGTAGTAAAAACCCTCTCTAAGCTAACCATACCATGTAAATAAATGTCTGTAATAATTTTAGCATGTATTTCACCCCCGAAGTATAAAACTGAAAACAGTAAAGAGAAAAGGGGGACATGAACTCACAGTAGTGTGTCTCCTGAATAGAATCGTCAACCCAAACTCGGTCTGCTACGCGACGACCTACACGTACTAGTGTCTATTAGACGAACGGGTCGTGCCTTGGCTTTAGTGTTTAATATTTTGAGTTGCGTTACTTTGATATTATTCAAAGTTTGTGACTTCTTGTTAAAATAATAATAATTATTTTAACTTAAACTTTGTTTTTAGGGATAATAGCTAGGCAACTATTTTCGTATCCACACTTCTCAAGTATTTTATATGTGTATTTCCTTCCCAATGATGGGGGTATTTATACATGTACACTTGTACTTCCGAAAAATATATTTTAAGTCCCACTTAGAAAAATATATTTAAATTATTTGTCTAAAACATCTTAATTCAAAATATATATATTTTTCCCAAAAATACTATATTTTACTTCATAAATAATATTTTACCAAAAATGTACGTGTAAGAGTATTTTCTGAAAAATTACATAAGTTACGTTTTAGCGTTTCGTATTGCAATAACAAATGCGTAAATTAAATATTTATTTCGTGAGAGTTTTGGTATTATTTTAGCGTTGTAATTTTCATGGTATTCATAAGTTATATTATTTTACCCTAAAATTAATATAACTAGTTCGCAAATAAACAAATAATCACACAAGAGTTTTAGTATAAAATATATATTCTAAATATATATTTATCAAATTTTATTTACGAAAATCAACCTCCGATACCTTGTATTTTTGTAACAACAACTATGGCGAAGTTTATTTTGAAAACCAAGTAAAATATATTTGTAACACTTGTTAGAAAAATATTTTCTAAGTGTTGGATTTTAGAAAAAATTCGCCAGAGTTTCCTTTATTACTGGAGGTGTCCATGCTTACTAGTATATCATTTTCTTTTCAAAAATTCATTCAAGCAATTCTCAATCAACAATATACAACCTCTACTTACCAAACTTGTCAAAAACAAACCTAAACTATAAACTCATGAACTTGAAAATTTATAAAAACATGTAGTAACTTACTAGTGTCCTTAGTAAGTCTTGTTACCTTTTAAAATGTGATTAGTTCTTTAAAAACTTTATTTTTAAAGAGTTTGTGTGTTTACAACTTCCAATCTTATTTTCTAAAAATATTTCTTCATGCAATTTTCTTGCCATACAAGTGTTTCTACACTTGTTTATCCACGAAAAATGTGATTAGTTTATGTTAGATCCAAGTTTTAATGAAACTCATATTTTTCACTTGGTTCTTTTGAAAAACCACTCATGGATCTTTAGATCTACATGATTATATCCTACTTTGATCTTTATTTTTCAAGAAAATATTCATTCATTCAAGTTCATAGTTTATGTGTGGATGGTTCCATTATCCTACAACAATCTAACTTTCTCATCTTGCTAGATCATGTTTTTAATCATGATCTAGCAAGACCATATGATGATCCATATCATTTCTACTAGCAAACAATGATCAACATGCATAACAACTTGTATTTATCATGATATCTTCATCTAACAAGTTTATGTTCATGTCTTATTCATAAGATTCATTAGAGTTCTTAACATTTTGATCAAGATACATCATTAACCACCTAAACAAGATGAAAAATGCAAAGATCTAAGTTCTTAGCACTAGATCAAGGCTAGGGGAGTTCAAGTGAAGAAATGTGGTGGATAAAAGAAGATGAGAGAGGTCCTTGAGCTTCCGAACACACCGAGCTTCGTTGTATGATCTCTAACACCCTTGGATGCTCTTAGAATGGTTGAAGGAGCTTGAATGATGGTGATGGTGGTAAAGTGTGGGTTCGGCCGAAACAAGGAGAGAGGGAGAGAAGAGTTTGAGTGAATTGTGATGGTAATGATGAATGTGGTTCAAGTCCCTTGGTTATTCTTATAATTCTCCAGCACCTCTTTGTCTAATGGACATTATGTTTCAAGAGTACTTAACATATCCAACTAAATAATCAAAGAAAATCATGGGGTGTGAGACCCCATGTAACCGTCCCAAGGGGGGGGGGGTGCTTGGTTGAGTTTCAACTAAGTTAGTTAGTCTAGGATGGTAAAGTAAGTGATTTAGTTAAGTATTTAGATGTTATGTCATAATATAGTGTGTTAGGGTGTTCGGGGACCCTAACTAGCTTAGAAAAAATAAAAACAATGTGTTTGACAATATTTTTGTGTTTCGGGTAATGTCCGGTTGTTTGGTTGGGTGTCGTTCCGTTAAAGTGCTTAATTAATCCGTAAGGTGTCTTTTATAATACTTTTAGTGACATTTTTAATTCCCGACACTTTGGAAAGTATACAGGACCATTTTGTCAAGTTTTTGCACATTACTAGCATAGTTAAATGCTGAATTTTGTTATTAAGTGCAGAATTCTGCATTTAGAGTGTGTTTTAGGCACTTCCCGGCACTATAACTATCACCTAGTGACGCAGTTTTATGGTCCTCACTTCCCTACACTCCCTACTAGTATAGTACCCTGTCTCTGGCTCATACTGGCCTCAAAAACATTGTCTGTCTAGGTGCTGGCATTGTCAGCATGTTTTTCTGGGTTATCCACTCACTGTGCTAACTGTGCTTTGTGCATCAATGTAACACCCCGAAAACGGGTTTGGTAATCAAACCACGTTAATAATTATGAACGGGTAAATTACCGTTAGAGGTAAAATTAACCCGGTAAATATTAGGATTTGAATAAATAAGCCTAATATTAACTAAAAAGTGAATAAGGGCTTTGGAGGAAATAAAGCTTATAAAAGGCCCGAGATAACGGGGTGTGACACCCCGAAAACATAAATATTTATAATAAAAATTTAATGTTGGTAATAAACAAAATAAACCAACTAGGAATAAATAACCTAGTTAGTTACAAGGCTTGTAGGAATAAAGAAATTAGTTAAAACACATTAAATGCAACTTGGTAAAGTATAGGGACCAAAGGTGACAAACTTGAAACAAGTTTGTATTAAATAAAACACTTAACACCAAAACACACACTCTAAGTGTGTGTTCTGGTCGAATACTCCAGAGAAGACAGGAGCTCCCCATATCAAACCCTAACTAGCTCAAAATTGACAAATTGAAAGGGGAAATCTAACCCAAATCGAAATCCAAGTACAGATTCGTGATCACCTCGGTGAAGGGATCATAAGGTATGCTAAATTTCATCATTTAGTTCCATCTCAAATTCTTGATGATTTGTGAAATTGAAATCTAAACATGATTAATTGATGTTTAGATGAAATTAGTAATGGAAATTTGTTTAGGAGTAAACCCTAGACAAATATATGTTGAAATTATGCCTAGCTCAAGTAAATTCAGATTTTTTTGATGCAAAATTCATGTATGATATGTTTTTAGGGTTTTGATTGCTAAAAAAAATAGTGTTATGATGTCAAGAACATGCTTAAATTGAAAGCTGAATTCAAACAGCTCATGATCAGAATTTACAACCGACTTGTATTGGCTGTAACCTGAACAAAACCTGACAAAAACATGTGTTTCTTGAGCCTAAAGTGTAATTCCAGGAAATATCTTTAAAACCCCACTGGAATCGTATTTTTTCGACGAAAATTGAGCGTTTTATGAATTTTTCCGTATCGAAGGTTCAAGCTGCGTATTCTGGCAAAATTTGCAGCCCATTACGAATGTCATAACTCAATTCCTAAATTGAGTTATGATCTCAAATTCTTACTGTAGATATTTTTAAGCGATTAAAAGAATCGCCAATTGGAATTTCGTCAATCGGATAAACGAGGAATTTTTAATGAATTTTTCCATAAGCTGCAGTCAGAAGTGACGAATCTGATTGCAGCTTAGTAAATGAATTTTTACGAACTTTTGGTAAAGAGTTAGATCTTGAAATTTTAACACAAGGCCTAACCCTCCGAGAGGTACGCCACATAAAAAAATCATAGATCTTGAAACAAGTCACCAAAAACAGCCCATTTTCAGTGATATGAAATGCCTAAATGAAATCACGGTCTATTTGGTTGTGTGTAAAACGTGATTATATTAAGTATTCAGATGAATGCATAGAAATGTTAACTTAGGAAACCTGTTTAGGACTCTTACGGTTACCCGTTACGCTTCATACGTGTTCGGTTCGGTTTATGTAACTAGTTTGCATAAATTAGCCGAAACGGGTCAAACCTTATCGTTATTATCTCAAAATCCAGAATGTGTTTAGATTACCCATGTTATACAAGTCTTCAAACTTGTCGGGTCTAAATCACATTCTTTTCCGGTCTTCGCTTTATCATGCGTTTGAACCGTATCTTCTTCTGGAAAACTAACCGGTCTAAGCCAAGGCTTAATTAAAGACCCGTTAGGATTCTAATAGGTTATTTAAAAACATTCGTTCCAGATTTAGGAGCCCAGTAAAAGCTATATGTACTTGCTGATTTGATACGGCTGGGATTGAATTTATATTTAAGCTCAGGTAAATACTTTTAACTTATTTTCCCTATACGGGCTTGGGGTACGGTATATAAAATACCGCTTGGTCCGGCATTGAATCTTTAATCGAATAGAGGTTAAATCATTGATATGCTACGTTTTGAAATGTTTTGTTTGCTTAAAGCCTTTGGGGGGTTAATGACCGTTGTCCCGGATATCCCTGGCATCATTTTACGAAATGGCCACGACCTTAGCACTCAGGTGTAGGCGTACACCTGTCAGTGTCTCATTAAATAAAGTGGTGTGTCAATTGATCTTTAACCCGGTCTACGGATCGGGCTACTGAACGCATAAGAAACATGTAATTCGTTTACAAGTATTATATTTAAATAATTATCCCAAGTTATAAATATTATTTGTGCCATGTGCATTCAAATCAATCATTTTCAAAACCTTTTCAAAATGAGTCAGTTGATTGTATTTACCAGTGTAAACTGACGTATTTTCCAAAAAGGCTAAGTGCAGGTACTAATCGGAATCGGCTGGCTACTCCTAGCATCATTAAAGAGTCTCGCAAGCTTAGATGCCTAAAGTCTATTGAACAGTGTTATTTTATTTTCAATCCGCCTGTGGATCCTTTACTTCCGTTGTAATACTTTGATGTTACATTATTTCGGATTGTAATATATTTATCCTTTTGCTTCCGCTGTGCATTTATATATTGTGTTGTTTGACTATGATGTTGCCAACCACGTCACGTTACTCCCCTACCGGGCCCACCGGTAATACGTGGAAATTTGGGGTGTGACAGGTTGGTATCAGAGCCAACATTGAGTGAATTAAACACTATCTTTTTGTGTTTAATCTCAATGACACATTAGCACATACCTTGACCTTCTGAGTCTAGACTTAACATAGGAATATTCTAAATCCTTATCTGGAAAATTCTGCTTCCAAATTTTTTGGATACGTCGCCAAGCGAAGAAGCCGTAATAATAATCCTCCACACCCGGAGCCTTAATTTGCTGACCTTCGTACAGCGGCTAGGACGAAACATGCAACCAAGGAGAAAGCATTCAGAAATAAAATGAAGAAGAAACTCCTTTTGCTTAAGATCGTTTCCTTAATAGTCCTTCTAAGGACATAATTACTTTTCAGTTCCTTCGAGGACAACATTATTCCTTTCAAGTCCCGTCTAGGGCACATCTGTATTTTTTATTTTATAGTGGAATAATTAACTTTAAATTTTCATTCAGACATTCCTTTTATAAGATCTACCTTTATATAAAATGGAAAAATCTAAAAAGGACGAGACCTAGCCACGCATTATTTTGAGGCAGGGCAAAGATGGTAGTTCCATAATTAGATTCAGATCCATATTTAACACCTCAATTTAGGATTGTTCTGCGTTAAATATTAATAAGAATCTTAAGAGTGAAACCTAGCCTTCGGGTCATTCTAAGGCCGGGCCATGATGGTAAGACTTGTTTAAAAGATTCGAATCCCTGTTAACATCTGTAAATATGTTAACACTCCTGACAGACGTGATTCATTAAAATCACACACGTCATTCTTATTAATAGATTCTTCAAAAGATTCCTAACCCAATGTAATGATCTCTGAATCATGGGTTTAGATCATCACTTGAGATGATCACATTTTGACCATACTTGGTAATATAGCGCCTACAGGCCCTGTTCATTTCCATATGAACCAAAAGACAGTGGTAGTGATGACTCCCTGTCAGATAAAGGTAATGAATTAGGTTCAAACCTCAAGGCTTTGATTCTCTGAAATCCTAGCTTATAATTTATAAATGCCCTTGTGACTAGGCCATTCGTACTATTATTAAAACCCTAATGCCTCGATTCTCTGAAATCATGGCTTATAAATTAAACTTGTCTATGCGACTAGGCCATTTGTGCTATTATTAACTTGTAAATCAGGATTTATGATAGAAATCCTGAATAAAATAAATATCATTCCTTTCCTGCCAATATAATTATTAAAGGAGAATCTTAAAAGGTTTGACCTAGCTTGAATGTCATTGAAGACCTAGCTAAGATGGTAAAACCTGTTTAAAAAGAGATTCAAATCCTTGTTATCATCTGAAAATGTGATAACACTCCCGACAACCGTGATGCTATAAAAATCACACTTGTCATCCTTATATTAGGAATTTTTCCAAATCCCTTAGTTAGCGTAAATGACTAATAGGAATCTTGGCTGGTAGACGTCGAAAATGATGTACGCATCAAAACATCCATTTGGGATGTATACCTACGGGAAAAGGTGTATACATGAAAAGATAGTTTTTATTTCATAACTTCTTGTCAAGACAATGAACTATGAAATTTTCTGACCCAAAGGAATCATCGATTAGGTTTTAAAATTTCCCTAGTGACAGGGCCTCTGAGCCATCATAAGTCCTTTGGAACAAGCCCTTGTGCTATATATAAAAGATGTCAGTATGACATTGGCAGTCGTGACTTATGTCCCCTGTCTAATAAATATGAAGGATTATATTCCGCTTAAATGCCAAAGATGGTTTATTTAAACTTAGGCAAAACATAATCAAATAAATTAAATTCTATCTATTGGCCTATATGGTTTAAATTTCGCCATGGCTATTTATTCATCAAATTCGACAATTCACTATATGATTAAACAAATTGTTTCTACTTGGATAGTAGCCTTCAAAGCTTCACCATGGCTGACTCCTCTGAAGCTCACCATCATCCAGTTAATCAGAATGATGAAGTAAGACTGAACTTAACAAGAACCGAGTTACAGGCTATGTTAAATACGGCCATAAATAACGTTGTGGATCGCGTGCTAAGGGATCACAAACGAAAGGGCGATGATACCCCAATTCAGGGTTATAAAAAGGGTAAGACCGGTTCAAACTATAACCAGTCCAAGCTAAAGGAGGCTAAACCCGAATGTAAGAATTGCGGGAAAAAGAGGCACTTCAGTAAATGTATATATGAACAGATCAGGGGATGTGGTATCTGTAAAGAGATGGATCACAAGACCCATGATTGCAAGGAATTGAATAACAACCAACAGTCGGGTGAAAAACCCAGATGCAAAATCTGCAAGAAACAGCACTTCGGGAAGTGCAGGTATGAATCGAACTCGCATACACAGGCGAGAACTTTTGCATGTGGGAGGCATAAGACCTTGGACTGCAAGAAGATGGAGGACGCAACCTGCTATGGTTGCAATGAAATAGGGCACATCAAAACTAATTGCCCTAATAAAACCAAGAAGTCTGGGAAGGATTTGAAGGACAATCAACAGACCAGTGAAAAGATCAAATGCAAAACCTGTAGGAAATACCACCTCGGGAAATGCAGATATGAATCCCAGCCTCTACCCTGTGGAATCTGCAAGTCCAGGGAGCATAAGACCTTGGATTGCAAGGGATTGGGAGACGCAACCTGCTATGGTTGCAATGGAAAAGGGCACATTAAGACCAACTGCCCTAAATACGCTAAAAAGCTTGAGGAAGATAAGAAGACCAAAACTGGAAGCTCTCAAATGGATGCTCAGGAGATTGTTCAGGATAACAATGTCACCACAGGTACTTTCTTTACCAGTAACGCTCATGCTAGAGTATTAATTGGTTCATGTTCAGATAAGTCTCTCATAGACAATAGATATTGTAAATCATTAAATCTGCCTGATAAAACTCTAAGCGTTGAGTATGAAGTAAAATTGGCCGATAGTACCTCAGAGACTAATTCAGCAATATTAGATGGATGTTTTATATCCATTAAGAATTACCCTTCTCCGCTGTCCTTGTTCCGTTAATATGAGGACTCGATATAGTAATAGGTAAGGATTTGTTGTCTTGTGACCAAGCCCAAATTGTGGGTGATAAGAAGCAGTTAATTATCAAGACTGTCATTTTGAAGGTTTGCTTCGGATCAGAATATCCATGCGGCCCGCGTAAGCCCTGGGTGATACCTTACGCGGCACGCGTCAAAAAAATGGTGGAACCGGCCGTCCCCGGAATCGAACCTGGGTCTAGGCCGCACCCTTTCGCGCGCCTAGCCAACCGAGCTAGGTGCCTAGTTTGTGAAAATTTCCATTCTTATTTAATATAAGCACATGTACAATAACTTCCTTACTTTCTACTACAATCACCTACTTAACCTTCTTAGGTTGACTAAGCACTTGGTGAATTCGGTATTTAATACCAAAACTTCGAGTATGGAAAAAAAAAAACTCAGAAAGAGATTTCAATAATAAAAAGGGGGCCATCGATTTCAAGAAAATTGATGGATGAAGTAGAAACCATTAGGTATATCAGCGGTTATGCTGGAAAGAACCTGGTAAAGCATACATCACAGTCATTTGATGACAATACCCTAAATTAGTGAGGATATTAAGGAAATCCTCAAGAAAGATCATATTATACATTGTGGAATGGTCCAAGTTTTAAGGACCTTATTAGAAAAACCTAGTATTCGTTTCGCGAAAAAGGAAAAGTCAGAATAAGAATTTTCTGACTCTCGCCATAAAAATTCTAGACAGTCGACAGTATGTCGCAAATTTTAATTCATTGGCTAAGAGAGTACCCTATTCAGTATACCCAAAAATCTAAGCTTAAAGCACATAATTATTAGTGGTTAGCATTGACAATAAGAGGGCACACTAAGGTTTCAAAAACCTACTCATTAAAAATCCATTATGGATCTACCGCAGCTACCCACGTTATAATAATTAGGAAGTAATCAGTCGAAGTTGAGACTGCCCTAAAGTTATCTAAGATTTTACAGCTAAGTTAGAAGAATTAATAATGGAGGCGTTTAACCCTCCTGTTGAATAATTAGAGACATCTCATATTGTGAATTTCACCAGATAAACCCTTATTGTGAATTTATTGCTATAAATTACATGTGGTTTCGGGTGCTGTTAAGTCTCTCACCAGACCATAAACTTAGCAAACTTTTAGAAATTTTTCCCTGTAAGAACCCCAGATGTTAAGTGTAAGGTAGAACCTTCAGGCAAATCATATGAACCATTTCTTCTGTTCTTGTCAGAAACCTTTAGGCATAAATTTTTAGAAGTATCCTCTCTCTAAAAGGAAGTGCGAAAGCATATATAGTTGATATCTCTTTAATCTCTACCGATTCCGAATACCAGATGGTATGATAAAAGCATCATATGAGGATTGGTGTATCTTAATAAGTTCCATAGATTGCTTCCATGCCTGATCAGTATGGAGGTTTAATACATGGGACCACAAAGATATTCCGATGGTCGTAGAGTACTAAAGTCAGCTAATGGTATTCAAAGGAGATGTCCAAGTTGGAATTGTCCAAGTAAATCTTCCCGATTAAGGAGTTCTTGGACTCATAACATAAATGTGTCACCTAATTGACACAAACAATGGTGGATGAATTGGAGCCTGAGATTTGTAAAAATCTCTGTAACCTCCTAGTACCTTGATTATCTTCTCCTAATATTACCTTGTTTACCCCTGAGAGGCAGGTAGAGTTAAGGTTTAAATTCCGTTTAAGGCTGTGTTATTATGAAATCTCCAAGACGGTTAGTACCATCATTGGAAGAATCGAAACCCTGATTAACTAAGTTTAAAATAGAGGGTTCATACAGCCTAACTCAATATCCTGGGAATCCGGTATAGTTAAGTATGAAAGACGGTTCATTTTGCTTATGCATTATCACCGCCACCCTAATTAGGCAACGATTAAGAATTTGCCATCAACTGCCCATGATCGTCGATCTGTTCGACTAACGACAAGGATTAGCTATTCCCTAAACATTAGCTAAGCAGTGGTTGGAATAACCATCTCACCTTAAAAAAAAATAAGCTTTTCTATAATAATGGATATGTAAGTATTAAGGCTACTCCTTTGGAGACCTTGTATAGATGGAATGTTAAATGTCTAGTGTTAGATAGAGAATTGGTAAGTCCAATTATCAAGATCTGAAAGTTGCCTAGGGGACAACAAATAAGATTATACAAATCCATAATCGATTGTAGGTTGCCAGTATATGGCAAGAAATCGAGGAGTTATGAAAATAGCAAACTTCCTAAGTTCTTGTTAAGGAATATGGTTTAACAAAAGATATCACCCAGGAAGGGTGTACCAAATTTGTGAAATTATCAGGCTAGTTAAGCTCTGAATATATGGAAATCATTCGAAGGAAATCGAATGTATCAAGATCAAGTAGCTTGTAAGCTAAAACCTACTTAAGGAGCTTGGCGGAAATCGCAATACATTGCACACTAGTGACTGAAGGAGGTGTTCCTCCAATAAGTCAAGGAGCACTATCACAAATTGGTATGCGGATTTACGATGTGATAAACATCCTATATCGATTGAGGATCGACAGGTTAAGAAGCTTCGAAGGAAGCAAGTACCAATTGTAAAGTTCAAATGGGATACCCGTAGAGGTCCCGAGTATACGTGGGAGGTTGAGTCCACGATGAAAGAAAAGTACCCTCATCTATTTCAGTAAATCTCGGGGTCGAGATTTCTTTTAAGGGGGTGAGGATGTAACACCTCGAAAATTTACGTCCTATAAGGTGTTGACACGTGTCATAAGTTTGAATGTGTGAAAGAATGTACTTGAAGGACTAAAGTTGACAAACAATGAAACTGTGTAAATATAAGGGTTCAAAGTGTCAACAATGAATAAATATACTTTACAATAACCCTACATGATGTTTATAACCTTAAACGAATGAATCATGGATCATACGAAGCGAATTGTGAAAGAAAGTGAGAGATTACAAACTACAGGGGTTAAATGTGTCAACATGTTAAAGATATACCTCTGAGTGACCTTATAGCAAACCCGAAGCCTTGTAACGATTAATTATGCTCACTAGAATGCACCATAAAAATTTCACCAAGTTTCGTTATCATATGAGAAAGTTATGATAAAATTCGTGTGTGAGGGTTAGAATCGTCAACATAGAAAATTTGGGCTTTTCGGGTGATCACAAAGTTACCCGAGGACTTGACAAAGTGGGTATAAGTATTAAAGCCCCCATATGTCAAATATAAAGCCTCTTAATGCAAGAAACAACTCGAAAACGACCTTTCGGGGGACCAAGGGCCAAAATGCAATTAAAGAAAAATGGGAAACCTGAACATAAGGCTCAGGCGGCCCGCGTCCGACTGCCAGAACCAGAAAACGTGGACAGGTGCCTGTTTCAGTCCCTTAACCGACTTAGATCGACTTTGGGCAATACAATGGGCTTCCTATCATGGTTTTGAGACTATAGGGGACACATGTAATGATCCTTGAACCTTGGTAGACCCATTTGGCATCCATCTAGCATGATTAAAGTTCATATATAAGTCACAAAGTTGCAACATGCAACCACACTTCATTTCTGGACATTTTGAGGAGCTCAAGACCTGATACAAGACTTCTTAATCATCCATTAGACTTATGTAAGTATCCTAGACCCTTCTAAATTAAGTTTTGGTTAGTTTATAGCCTAGAAATCAAACCGTCGTAACTACGGTTTGACTTAGCGATAAATCACAAACGGACCAAAGTTTTGTCGAAGTGAAAGTTGTTATAAGTTGGTATTTATATGGGTAACAAACCCCTAAAAGGGCACTCACTGATTCCAATCCTAACTAGGTTGTTTGTCGAGTCAAACGTTATCCGAAAAAGTCAACAGAAATGGTATTTTCGATTTAACGCATGATTAACGATGTAAAAGGCGTATCACCTATTTTATCATTCTTATAAACTGATAATAAGTATAAAACTTGTCTACGCTTGTTTGATTCGACAACTTTCTGTTTTGAACCGATTCGGAACCGAAAGACGCAAAAGTTTGACTTTTGCTTTGACCTCAGTTCTGACCCGGTTTTGATAGGTTTAGACATGCCTTAAAGTTCCATTAGGACCTAGTTACATGTTGGTATAACCCTCTGCATTTATACCACTTGAAACCTCGATTGTCCGACGGTTCCGTTAATTGCCTAAATAATGACCATATTACCCTTATAGCCATAAAACGAGATTTTTTTGAAATATGAAAGTAAAATAATCTTAGTTACTGATTATTGATCATGTCTGCAAAATTTCACGTCAATCGGAAGTCTAGATTAGGAGTTATGCTTAATGACGTAATTATAACGTTTATTAGTAATTAAACGGCGTCATTAGCATAAAACCTATCTAAACCCAATTTTTAACACCAAAACTTTTACCCACTGATGTTAAATAATATTTTGGGATTTTTGAAGATTTTTAATTATTTTTAAACTGATCATAAGCTAGGATTATCGCCTTAATTCGGTAAATACCGAATATGCCCTTTTCGGCTATAAAATGAGTTTTACAAATCCTTTTGATGCAAATCCAATTGCTACTGATTTTAAATATTAAATGGAGTGTTTTGAACCTGTTTAACTGACCAGGAAACTCAGAATCCTATTTTAACCCGTACGTCGCTTAAAACGACTTTATACGCGTATTATACGCATAGTTAGGGTTTAAAACTATTTTGGCATATAAGACTTATAACCAAATGTTATAACCTGTTAAAATAAACCATTTTACTGATTTAATCAGACACGGATCGCAGAAGATAAATTCATTCCTTTTATAACCTTTAAAATGACCAAAATACCCCTAAGGGGCTTATTATGAGATTAAACTCGTTTTGGGCATAACGGAAGATATCCTACTGATATCACAACATATTTATGACATGTTAACTTAGGAAACCTGTTTAGGACTCTTACGGTTACCCGTTACGCTTCATACGTGTTCGGTTCGGTTTATGTAACTAGTTTGCATAAATTAGCCGAAACGGGTCAAACCTTATCGTTATTATCTCAAAATCCAGAATGTGTTTAGATTACCCATGTTATACAAGTCTTCAAACTTGTCGGGTCTAAATCACATTTTTTTCCGGTCTTCGCTTTATCATGCGTTTGAACCGTATCTTCTTCTGGAAAACTAACCGGTCTAAGCCAAGGCTTAATTAAAGACCCGTTAGGATTCTAATAGGTTATTTAAAAACATTCGTTCCAGATTTAGGAGCCCAGTAAAAGCTATCTGTACTTGCTGATTTGATACGGCTGGGATTGAATTTATATTTAAGCTCAGGTAAATACTTTTAACTTATTTTCCCTATACGGGCTTGGGGTACGGTATATAAAATACCGCTTGGTCCGGCATTGAATCTTTAATCGAATAGAGGTTAAATCATTGATATGCTACGTTTTGAAATGTTTTGTTTGCTTAAAGCCTTTGGGGGGTTAATGACCGTTGTCCCGGATATCCCTGGCATCATTTTACGAAATGGCCACGACCTTAGCACTCAGGTGTAGGCGTACACCTGTCAGTGTCTCATTAAATAAAGTGGTGTGTCAATTGATCTTTAACCCGGTCTACGGATCGGGCTACTGAACGCATAAGAAACATGTAATTCGTTTACAAGTATTATATTTAAATAATTATCCCAAGTTATAAATATTATTTGTGCCATGTGCATTCAAATCAATCATTTTCAAAACCTTTTCAAAATGAGTCAGTTGATTGTATTTACCAGTGTAAACTGACGTATTTTCCAAAAAGGCTAAGTGCAGGTACTAATCGGAATCGGCTGGCTACTCCTAGCATCATTAAAGAGTCTCGCAAGCTTAGATGCCTAAAGTCTATTGAACAGTGTTATTTTATTTTCAATCCGCCTGTGGATCCTTTACTTCCGTTGTAATACTTTGATGTTACATTATTTCGGATTGTAATATATTTATCCTTTTGCTTCCGCTGTGCATTTATATATTGTGTTGTTTGACTATGATGTTGCCAACCACGTCACGTTACTCCCCTACCGGGCCCACCGGTAATACGTGGAAATTTGGGGTGTGACAGGTTGGTATCAGAGCCAACATTGAGTGAATTAAACACTATCTTTTTGTGTTTAATCTCAATGACACATTAGCACATACCTTGACCTTCTGAGTCTAGACTTAACATAGGAATATTCTAAATCCTTATCTGGAAAATTCTGCTTCCAAATTTTTTGGATACGTCGCCAAGCGAAGAAGCCGTAATAATAATCCTCCACACCCGGAGCCTTAATTTGCTGACCTTCGTACAGCGGCTAGGACGAAACATGCAACCAAGGAGAAAGCATTCAGAAATAAAATGAAGAAGAAACTCCTTTTGCTTAAGATCGTTTCCTTAATAGTCCTTCTAAGGACATAATTACTTTTCAGTTCCTTCGAGGACAACATTATTCCTTTCAAGTCCCGTCTAGGGCACATCTGTATTTTTTATTTTATAGTGGAATAATTAACTTTAAATTTTCATTCAGACATTCCTTTTATAAGATCTACCTTTATATAAAATGGAAAAATCTAAAAAGGACGAGACCTAGCCACGCATTATTTTGAGGCAGGGCAAAGATGGTAGTTCCATAATTAGATTCAGATCCATATTTAACACCTCAATTTAGGATTGTTCTGCGTTAAATATTAATAAGAATCTTAAGAGTGAAACCTAGCCTTCGGGTCATTCTAAGGCCGGGCCATGATGGTAAGACTTGTTTAAAAGATTCGAATCCCTGTTAACATCTGTAAATATGTTAACACTCCTGACAGACGTGATTCATTAAAATCACACACGTCATTCTTATTAATAGATTCTTCAAAAGATTCCTAACCCAATGTAATGATCTCTGAATCATGGGTTTAGATCATCACTTGAGATGATCACATTTTGACCATACTTGGTAATATAGCGCCTACAGGCCCTGTTCATTTCCATATGAACCAAAAGACAGTGGTAGTGATGACTCCCTGTCAGATAAAGGTAATGAATTAGGTTCAAACCTCAAGGCTTTGATTCTCTGAAATCCTAGCTTATAATTTATAAATGCCCTTGTGACTAGGCCATTCGTACTATTATTAAAACCCTAATGCCTCGATTCTCTGAAATCATGGCTTATAAATTAAACTTGTCTATGCGACTAGGCCATTTGTGCTATTATTAACTTGTAAATCAGGATTTATGATAGAAATCCTGAATAAAATAAATATCATTCCTTTCCTGCCAATATAATTATTAAAGGAGAATCTTAAAAGGTTTGACCTAGCTTGAATGTCATTGAAGACCTAGCTAAGATGGTAAAACCTGTTTAAAAAGAGATTCAAATCCTTGTTATCATCTGAAAATGTGATAACACTCCCGACAACCGTGATGCTATAAAAATCACACTTGTCATCCTTATATTAGGAATTTTTCCAAATCCCTTAGTTAGCGTAAATGACTAATAGGAATCTTGGCTGGTAGACGTCGAAAATGATGTACGCATCAAAACATCCATTTGGGATGTATACCTACGGGAAAAGGTGTATACATGAAAAGATAGTTTTTATTTCATAACTTCTTGTCAAGACAATGAACTATGAAATTTTCTGACCCAAAGGAATCATCGATTAGGTTTTAAAATTTCCCTAGTGACAGGGCCTCTGAGCCATCATAAGTCCTTTGGAACAAGCCCTTGTGCTATATATAAAAGATGTCAGTATGACATTGGCAGTCGTGACTTATGTCCCCTGTCTAATAAATATGAAGGATTATATTCCGCTTAAATGCCAAAGATGGTTTATTTAAACTTAGGCAAAACATAATCAAATAAATTAAATTCTATCTATTGGCCTATATGGTTTAAATTTCGCCATGGCTATTTATTCATCAAATTCGACAATTCACTATATGATTAAACAAATTGTTTCTACTTGGATAGTAGCCTTCAAAGCTTCACCATGGCTGACTCCTCTGAAGCTCACCATCATCCAGTTAATCAGAATGATGAAGTAAGACTGAACTTAACAAGAACCGAGTTACAGGCTATGTTAAATACGGCCATAAATAACGTTGTGGATCGCGTGCTAAGGGATCACAAACGAAAGGGCGATGATACCCCAATTCAGGGTTATAAAAAGGGTAAGACCGGTTCAAACTATAACCAGTCCAAGCTAAAGGAGGCTAAACCCGAATGTAAGAATTGCGGGAAAAAGAGGCACTTCAGTAAATGTATATATGAACAGATCAGGGGATGTGGTATCTGTAAAGAGATGGATCACAAGACCCATGATTGCAAGGAATTGAATAACAACCAACAGTCGGGTGAAAAACCCAGATGCAAAATCTGCAAGAAACAGCACTTCGGGAAGTGCAGGTATGAATCGAACTCGCATACACAGGCGAGAACTTTTGCATGTGGGAGGCATAAGACCTTGGACTGCAAGAAGATGGAGGACGCAACCTGCTATGGTTGCAATGAAATAGGGCACATCAAAACTAATTGCCCTAATAAAACCAAGAAGTCTGGGAAGGATTTGAAGGACAATCAGCAGACCAGTAAAAGATCAAATGCAAAACCTGTAGGAAATACCACCTCGGGAAATGCAGATATGAATCCCAGCCTCTACCCTGTGGAATCTGCAAGTCCAGGGAGCATAAGACCTTGGATTGCAAGGGATTGGGAGACGCAACCTGCTATGGTTGCAATGGAAAAGGGCACATTAAGACCAACTGCCCTAAATACGCTAAAAAGCTTGAGGAAGATAAGAAGACCAAAGCTGGAAGCTCTCAAATGGATGCTCAGGAGATTGTTCAGGATAACAATGTCACCACAGGTACTTTCTTTACCAGTAACGCTCATGCTAGAGTATTAATTGGTTCAAGTTCAGATAAGTCTCTCATAGACAATAGATATTGTAAATCATTAAATCTGCCTGATAAAACTCTAAGCGTTGAGTATGAAGTAAAATTGGCCGATAGTACCTCAGAGACTAATTCAGCAATATTAGATGGATGTTTTATATCCATTAAGAATTACCCTTCTCCGCTGTCCTTGTTCCGTTAATATGAGGACTCGATATAGTAATAGGTAAGGATTTGTCGTCTTGTGACCAAGCCCATATTGTGGGTGATAAGAAGCAGTTAATTATCAAGACTGTCATTTTGAAGGTTTGCTTCGGATCAGAATATCCATGCGGCCCGCGTAAGCCCTGGGTGATACCTTACGCGGCACGCGTCAAAAAAATGGTGGAACCGGCCGTCCCCGGAATCGAACCTGGGTCTAGGCCGCACCCTTTCGCGCGCCTAGCCAACCGAGCTAGGTGCCTAGTTTGTGAAAATTTCCATTCTTATTTAATATAAGCACATGTACAATAACTTCCTTACTTTCTACTACAATCACCTACTTAACCTTCTTAGGTTGACTAAGCACTTGGTGAATTCGGTATTTAATACCAAAACTTCGAGTATGGAAAAAAAAAAAACTCAGAAAGAGATTTCAATAATAAAAAGGGGGCCATCGATTTCAAGAAAATTGATGGATGAAGTAGAAACCATTAGGTATATCAGCGGTTATGCTGGAAAGAACCTGGTAAAGCATACATCACAGTCATTTGATGATAATACCCTAAATTAGTGAGGATATTAAGGAAATCCTCAAGAAAGATCATTTTATACATTGTGGAATGGTCCAAGTTTTAAGGACCTTATTAGAAAAACCTAGTATTCGTTTCGCGAAAAAGGAAAAGTCAGAATAAGAATTTTCTGACTCTCGCCATAAAAATTCTAGACAGTCGACAGTATGTCGCAAATTTTAATTCATTGGCTAAGAGAGTACCCTATTCAGTATACCCAAAAATCTAAGCTTAAAGCACATAATTATTAGTGGTTAGCATTGACAATAAGAGGGCACACTAAGGTTTCAAAAACCTACTCATTAAAAATCCATTATGGATCTACCTCAGCTACCCACGTTATAATAATTAAGAAGTAATCAGTCGAAGTTGAGACTGCCCTAAAGTTATCTAAGATTTTACAGCTAAGTTAGAAGAATTAATAATGGAGGCGTTTAACCCTCCTGTTGAATAAGTAGAGACATCTCATATTGTGAATTTCACCAGATAAACCCTTATTGTGAATTTATTGCTATAAATTACATGTGGTTTCGGGTGCTGTTAAGTCTCTCACCAGACCATAAACTTAGCAAACTTTTAGAAATTTTTCCCTGTAAGAACCCCAGATGTTAAGTGTAAGGTAGAACCTTCAGGCAAATCATATGAACCATTTCTTCTGTTCTTGTCAGAAACCTTTAGGCATAAATTTTTAGAAGTATCCTCTCTCTAAAAGGAAGTGCGAAAGCATATATAGTTGATATCTCTTTAATCTCTACCGATTCCGAATACCAGATGGTATGATAAAAGCATCATATGAGGATTGGTGTATCTTAATAAGTTCCATAGATTGCTTCCATGCCTGATCAGTATGGAGGTTTAATACATGGGACCACAAAGATATTCCGATGGTCGTAGAGTACTAAAGTCAGCTAATGGTATTCAAAGGAGATGTCCAAGTTGGAATTGTCCAAGTAAATCTTCCCGATTAAGGAGTTCTTGGACTCATAACATAAATGTGTCACCTAATTGACACAAACAATGGTGGATGAATTGGAGCCTGAGATTTGTAAAAATCTCTGTAACCTCCTAGTACCTTGATTATCTTCTCCTAATATTACCTTGTTTACCCCTGAGAGGCAGGTAGAGTTAAGGTTTAAATTCCGTTTAAGGCTGTGTTATTATGAAATCTCCAAGACGGTTAGTACCATCATTGGAAGAATCGAAACCCTGATTAACTAAGTTTAAAATAGAGGGTTCATACAGCCTAACTCAATATCCTGGGAATCCGGTATAGTTAAGTATGAAAGACGGTTCATTTTGCTTATGCATTATCACCGCCACCCTAATTAGGCAACGATTAAGAATTTGCCATCAACTGCCCATGATCGTCGATCTGTTCGACTAACGACAAGGATTAGCTATTCCCTAAACATTAGCTAAGCAGTGGTTGGAATAACCATCTCACCTTAAAAAAAAATAAGCTTTTCTATAATAATGGATATGTAAGTATTAAGGCTACTCCTTTGGAGACCTTGTATAGATGGAATGTTAAATGTCTAGTGTTAGATAGAGAATTGGTAAGTCCAATTATCAAGATCTGAAAGTTGCCTAGGGGACAACAAATAAGATTATACAAATCCATAATCGATTGTAGGTTGCCAGTATATGGCAAGAAATCGAGGAGTTATGAAAATAGCAAACTTCCTAAGTTCTTGTTAAGGAATATGGTTTAACAAAAGATATCACCCAGGAAGGGTGTACCAAATTTGTGAAATTATCAGGCTAGTTAAGCTCTGAATATATGGAAATCATTCGAAGGAAATCGAATGTATCAAGATCAAGTAGCTTGTAAGCTAAAACCTACTTAAGGAGCTTGGCGGAAATCGCAATACATTGCACACTAGTGACTGAAGGAGGTGTTCCTCCAATAAGTCAAGGAGCACTATCACAAATTGGTATGCGGATTTACGATGTGATAAACATCCTATATCGATTGAGGATCGACAGGTTAAGAAGCTTCGAAGGAAACAAGTACCAATTGTAAAGTTCAAATGGGATACCCGTAGAGGTCCCGAGTATACGTGGGAGGTTGAGTCCACGATGAAAGAAAAGTACCCTCATCTTAGGAAACCTGTTTAGGACTCTTACGGTTACCCGTTACGCTTCATACGTGTTCGGTTCGGTTTATGTAACTAGTTTGCATAAATTAGCCGAAACGGGTCAAACCTTATCGTTATTATCTCAAAATCCAGAATGTGTTTAGATTACCCATGTTATACAAGTCTTCAAACTTGTCGGGTCTAAATCACATTCTTTTCCGGTCTTCGCTTTATCATGCGTTTGAACCGTATCTTCTTCTGGAAAACTAACCGGTCTAAGCCAAGGCTTAATTAAAGACCCGTTAGGATTCTAATAGGTTATTTAAAAACATTCGTTCCAGATTTAGGAGCCCAGTAAAAGCTATCTGTACTTGCTGATTTGATACGGCTGGGATTGAATTTATATTTAAGCTCAGGTAAATACTTTTAACTTATTTTCCCTATACGGGCTTGGGGTACGGTATATAAAATACCGCTTGGTCCGGCATTGAATCTTTAATCGAATAGAGGTTAAATCATTGATATGCTACGTTTTGAAATGTTTTGTTTGCTTAAAGCCTTTGGGGGGTTAATGACCGTTGTCCCGGATATCCCTGGCATCATTTTACGAAATGGCCACGACCTTAGCACTCAGGTGTAGGCGTACACCTGTCAGTGTCTCATTAAATAAAGTGGTGTGTCAATTGATCTTTAACCCGGTCTACGGATCGGGCTACTGAACGCATAAGAAACATGTAATTCATTTACAAGTATTATATTTAAATAATTATCCCAAGTTATAAATATTATTTGTGCCATGTGCATTCAAATCAATCATTTTCAAAACCTTTTCAAAATGAGTCAGTTGATTGTATTTACCAGTGTAAACTGACGTATTTTCCAAAAAGGCTAAGTGCAGGTACTAATCGGAATCGGCTGGCTACTCCTAGCATCATTAAAGAGTCTCGCAAGCTTAGATGCCTAAAGTCTATTGAACAGTGTTATTTTATTTTCAATCCGCCTGTGGATCCTTTACTTCCGTTGTAATACTTTGATGTTACATTATTTCGGATTGTAATATATTTATCCTTTTGCTTCCGCTGTGCATTTATATATTGTGTTGTTTGACTATGATGTTGCCAACCACGTCACGTTACTCCCCTACCGGGCCCACCGGTAATACATGGAAATTTGGGGTGTGACAGGTTGGTATCAGAGCCAACATTGAGTGAATTAAACACTATCTTTTTGTGTTTAATCTCAATGACACATTAGCACATACCTTGACCTTCTGAGTCTAGACTTAACATAGGAATATTCTAAATCCTTATCTGGAAAATTCTGCTTCCAAATTTTTTGGATACGTCGCCAAGCGAAGAAGCCGTAATAATAATCCTCCACACCCGGAGCCTTAATTTGCTGACCTTCGTACAGCGGCTAGGACGAAACATGCAACCAAGGAGAAAGCATTCAGAAATAAAATGAAGAAGAAACTCCTTTTGCTTAAGATCGTTTCCTTAATAGTCCTTCTAAGGACATAATTACTTTTCAGTTCCTTCGAGGACAACATTATTCCTTTCAAGTCCCGTCTAGGGCACATCTGTATTTTTTATTTTATAGTGGAATAACTAAATTTAAATTTTCATTCAGACATTCCTTTTATAAGATCTACCTTTATATAAAATGGAAAAATCTAAAAAGGACGAGACCTAGCCACGCATTATTTTGAGGCAGGGCAAAGATGGTAGTTCCATAATTAGATTCAGATCCATATTTAACACCTCAATTTAGGATTGTTCTGCGTTAAATATTAATAAGAATCTTAAGAGTGAAACCTAGCCTTCGGGTCATTCTAAGGCCGGGCCATGATGGTAAGACTTGTTTAAAAGATTCGAATCCCTGTTAACATCTGTAAATATGTTAACACTCCTGACAGACGTGATTCATTAAAATCACACACGTCATTCTTATTAATAGATTCTTCAAAAGATTCCTAACCCAATGTAATGATCTCTGAATCATGGGTTTAGATCATCACTTGAGATGATCACATTTTGACCATACTTGGTAATATAGCGCCTACAGGCCCTGTTCATTTCCATATGAACCAAAAGACAGTGGTAGTGATGACTCCCTGTCAGATAAAGGTAATGAATTAGGTTCAAACCTCAAGGCTTTGATTCTCTGAAATCCTAGCTTATAATTTATAAATGCCCTTGTGACTAGGCCATTCGTACTATTATTAAAACCCTAATGCCTCGATTCTCTGAAATCATGGCTTATAAATTAAACTTGTCTATGCGACTAGGCCATTTGTGCTATTATTAACTTGTAAATCAGGATTTATGATAGAAATCCTGAATAAAATAAATATCATTCCTTTCCTGCCAATATAATTATTAAAGGAGAATCTTAAAAGGTTTGACCTAGCTTGAATGTCATTGAAGACCTAGCTAAGATGGTAAAACCTGTTTAAAAAGAGATCAAATCCTTGTTATCATCTGAAAATGTGATAACACTCCCGACAACCGTGATGCTATAAAAATCACACTTGTCATCCTTATATTAGGAATTTTTCCAAATCCCTTAGTTAGCGTAAATGACTAATAGGAATCTTGGCTGGTAGACGTCGAAAATGATGTACGCATCAAAACATCCATTTGGGATGTATACCTACGGGAAAAGGTGTATACATGAAAAGATAGTTTTTATTTCATAACTTCTTGTCAAGACAATGAACTATGAAATTTTCTGACCCAAAGGAATCATCGATTATGTTTTAAAATTTCCCTAGTGACAGGGCCTCTGAGCCATCATAAGTCCTTTGGAACAAGCCCTTGTGCTATATATAAAAGATGTCAGTATGACATTGGCAGTCGTGACTTATGTCCCCTGTCTAATAAATATGAAGGATTATATTCCGCTTAAATGCCAAAGATGGTTTATTTAAACTTAGGCAAAACATAATCAAATAAATTAAATTCTATCTATTGGCCTATATGGTTTAAATTTCGCCATGGCTATTTATTCATCAAATTCGACAATTCACTATATGATTAAACAAATTGTTTCTACTTGGATAGTAGCCTTCAAAGCTTCACCATGGCTGACTCCTCTGAAGCTCACCATCATCCAGTTAATCAGAATGATGAAGTAAGACTGAACTTAACAAGAACCGAGTTACAGGCTATGTTAAATACGGCCATAAATAACGTTGTGGATCGCGTGCTAAGGGATCACAAACGAAAGGGCGATGATACCCCAATTCAGGGTTATAAAAAGGGTAAGACCGGTTCAAACTATAACCAGTCCAAGCTAAAGGAGGCTAAACCCGAATGTAAGAATTGCGGGAAAAAGAGGCACTTCAGTAAATGTATATATGAACAGATCAGGGGATGTGGTATCTGTAAAGAGATGGATCACAAGACCCATGATTGCAAGGAATTGAATAACAACCAACAGTCGGGTGAAAAACCCAGATGCAAAATCTGCAAGAAACAGCACTTCGGGAAGTGCAGGTATGAATCGAACTCGCATACACAGGCGAGAACTTTTGCATGTGGGAGGCATAAGACCTTGGACTGCAAGAAGATGGAGGACGCAACCTGCTATGGTTGCAATGAAATAGGGCACATCAAAACTAATTGCCCTAATAAAACCAAGAAGTCTGGGAAGGATTTGAAGGACAATCAGCAGACCAGTGAAAAGATCAAATGCAAAACCTGTAGGAAATACCACCTCGGGAAATGCAGATATGAATCCCAGCCTCTACCCTGTGGAATCTGCAAGTCCAGGGAGCATAAGACCTTGGATTGCAAGGGATTGGGAGACGCAACCTGCTATGGTTGCAATGGAAAAGGGCACATTAAGACCAACTGCCCTAAATACGCTAAAAAGCTTGAGGAAGATAAGAAGACCAAAGCTGGAAGCTCTCAAATGGATGCTCAGGAGATTGTTCAGGATAACAATGTCACCACAAGTACTTTCTTTACCAGTAACGCTCATGCTAGAGTATTAATTGATTCATGTTCAGATAAGTCTCTCATAGACAATAGATATTGTAAATCATTAAATCTGCCTGATAAAACTCTAAGCGTTGAGTATGAAGTAAAATTGGCCGATAGTACCTCAGAGACTAATTCAGCAATATTAGATGGATGTTTTATATCCATTAAGAATTACCCTTCTCCGCTGTCCTTGTTCCGTTAATATGAGGACTCGATATAGTAATAGGTAAGGATTTGTCGTCTTGTGACCAAGCCCATATTGTGGGTGATAAGAAGCAGTTAATTATCAAGACTGTCATTTTGAAGGTTTTCTTCGGATCAGAATATCCATGCGGCCCGCGTAAGCCCTGGGTGATACCTTACGCGGCCCGCGTCAAAAAAATGGTGGAACCGGCCGTCCCCGGAATCGAACCTGGGTCTAGGCCGCACCCTTTCGCGCGCCTAGCCAACCGAGCTAGGTGCCTAGTTTGTGAAAATTTCCATTCTTATTTAATATAAGCACATGTACAATAACTTCCTTACTTTCTACTACAATCACCTACTTAAACCTTCTTAGGTTGACTAAGCACTTGGTGAATTCGGTATTTAATACCAAAACTTCGAGTATGGAAAAAAAAACTCAGAAAGAGATTTCAATAATAAAAAGGGGGCCATCGATTTCAAGAAAATTGATGGATGAAGTAGAAACCATTAGGTATATCAGCGGTTATACTGGAAAGAACCTGGTAAAGCATACATCACAGTCATTTGATGACAATACCCTAAATTAGTGAGGATATTAAGGAAATCCTCAAGAAAGATCATATTATACATTGTGGAATGGTCCAAGTTTTAAGGACCTTATTAGAAAAACCTAGTATCCGTTTCGCGAAAAAGGAAAAGTCAGAATAAGAATTTTCTGACTCTCGCCATAAAAATTCTAGACAGTCGACAGTATGTCGCAAATTTTAATTCATTGGCTAAGAGAGTACCCTATTCAGTATACCCAAAAATCTAAGCTTAAAGCACATAATTATTAGTGGTTAGCATTGACAATAAGAGGGCACACTAAGGTTTCAAAAACCTACTCATTAAAAATCCATTATGGATCTACCTCAGCTACCCACGTTATAATAATTAAGAAGTAATCAGTCGAAGTTGAGACTGCCCTAAAGTTATCTAAGATTTTACAGCTAAGTTAGAAGAATTAATAATGGAGGCGTTTAACCCTCCTGTTGAATAATTAGAGACATCTCATATTGTGAATTTCACCAGATAAACCCTTATTGTGAATTTATTGCTATAAATTACATGTGGTTTCGGGTGCTGTTAAGTCTCTCACCAGACCATAAACTTAGCAAACTTTTAGAAATTTTTCCCTGTAAGAACCCCAGATGTTAAGTGTAAGGTAGAACCTTCAGGCAAATCATATGAACCATTTCTTCTGTTCTTGTCAGAAACCTTTAGGCATAAATTTTTAGAAGTATCCTCTCTCTAAAAGGAAGTGCGAAAGCATATATAGTTAATATCTCTTTAATCTCTACCGATTCCGAATACCAGATGGTATGATAAAAGCATCATATGCGGATTGGTGTATCTTAATAAGTTCCATAGATTGCTTCCATGCCTGATCAGTATGGAGGTTTAATACATGGGACCACAAAGATATTCCGATGGTCGTAGAGTACTAAAGTCAGCTAATGGTATTCAAAGGAGATGTCCAAGTTGGAATTGTCCAAGTAAATCTTCCCGATTAAGGAGTTCTTGGACTCATAACATAAATGTGTCACCTAATTGACACAAACAATGGTGGATGAATTGGAGCCTGAGATTTGTAAAAATCTCTGTAACCTCCTAGTACCTTGATTATCTTCTCCTAATATTACCTTGTTTACCCCTGAGAGGCAGGTAGAGTTAAGGTTTAAATTCCGTTTAAGGTTGTGTTATTATGAAATCTCCAAGACGGTTAGTACCATCATTGGAAGAATCGAAACCCTGATTAACTAAGTTTAAAATAGAGGGTTCATATAGCCTAACTCAATATCCTGGGAATCCGGTATAGTTAAGTATGAAAGACGGTTCATTTTGCTTATGCATTATCACCGCCACCCTAATTAGGCAACGATTAAGAATTTGCCATCAACTGCCCATGATCGTCGATCTGTTCGACTAACGACAAGGATTAGCTATTCCCTAAACATTAGCTAAGCAGTGGTTGGAATAACCATCTCACCTTAAAAAAAAAATAAGCTTTTCTATAATAATGGATATGTAAGTATTAAGGCTACTCCTTTGGAGACCTTGTATAGATGGAATGTTAAATGTCTAGTGTTAGATAGAGAATTGGTAAGTCCAATTATCAAGATCTGAAAGTTGCCTGGGGGACAACAAATAAGATTATACAAATCCATAATCGATTGTAGGTTGCCAGTATATGGCAAGAAATCGAGGAGTTATGAAAATAGCAAACTTCCTAAGTTCTTGTTAAGGAATATGGTTTAACAAAAGATATCACCCAGGAAGGGTGTACCAAATTTGTGAAATTATCAGGCTAGTTAAGCTCTGAATATATGGAAATCATTCGAAGGAAATCGAATGTATCAAGATCAAGTAGCTTGTAAGCTAAAACCTACTTAAGGAGCTTGGCGGAAATCGCAATACATTGCACACTAGTGACTGAAGGAGGTGTTCCTCCAATAAGTCAAGGAGCACTATCACAAATTGGTATGCGGATTTACGATGTGATAAACATCCTATATCGATTGAGGATCGACAGGTTAAGAAGCTTCGAAGGAAGCAAGTACCAATTGTAAAGTTCAAATGGGATACCCGTAGAGGTCCCGAGTATACGTGGGAGGTTGAGTCCACGATGAAAGAAAAGTACCCTCATCTATTTCAGTAAATCTCGGGGTCGAGATTTCTTTTAAGGGGGTGAGGATGTAACACCTCGAAAATTTACGTCCTATAAGGTGTTGACACGTGTCATAAGTTTGAATGTGTGAAAGAATGTACTTGAAGGACTAAAGTTGACAAACAATGAAACTGTGTAAATATAAGGGTTCAAAGTGTCAACAATGAATAAATATACTTTACAATAACCCTACATGATGTTTATAACCTTAAACGAATGAATCATGGATCATACGAAGCGAATTGTGAAAGAAAGTGAGAGATTACAAACTACAGGGGTTAAATGTGTCAACATGTTAAAGATATACCTCTGAGTGACCTTATAGCAAACCCGAAGCCTTGTAACGATTAATTATGCTCACTAGAATGCACCATAAAAATTTCACCAAGTTTCGTTATCATATGAGAAAGTTATGATAAAATTCGTGTGTGAGGGTTAGAATCGTCAACATAGAAAATTTGGGCTTTTCGGGTGATCACAAAGTTACCCGAGGACTTGACAAAGTGGGTATAAGTATTAAAGCCCCCATATGTCAAATATAAAGCCTCTTAATGCAAGAAACAACTCGAAAACGACCTTTCGGGGGACCAAGGGCCAAAATGCAATTAAAGAAAAATGGGAAACCTGAACATAAGGCTCAGGCGGCCCGCGTGAGATTTAACAAAATGTGAGGCGGCCCGCGTCCGACTGCCAGAACCAGAAAACGTGGACAGGTGCCTGTTTCAGTCCCTTAACCGACTTAGATCGACTTTGGGCAATACAATGGGCTTCCTATCATGGTTTTGAGACTATAGGGGACACATGTAATGATCCTTGAACCTTGGTAGACCCATTTGGCATCCATCTAGCATGATTAAAGTTCATATATAAGTCACAAAGTTGCAACATGCAACCACACTTCATTTCTGGACATTTTGAGGAGCTCAAGACCTGATACAAGACTTCTTAATCATCCATTAGACTTATGTAAGTATCCTAGACCCTTCTAAATTAAGTTTTGGTTAGTTTATAGCCTAGAAATCAAACCGTCGTAACTACGGTTTGACTTAGCGATAAATCACAAACGGACCAGAGTTTTGTCGAAGTGAAAGTTGTTATAAGTTGGTATTTATATGGGTAACAAACCCCTAAAAGGGCACTCACTGATTCCAATCCTAACTAGGTTGTTTGTCGAGTCAAACGTTATCCGAAAAAGTCAACAGAAATGGTATTTTTGATTTAACGCATGATTAACGATGTAAAAGGCGTATCACCTATTTTATCATTCTTATAAACTGATAATAAGTATAAAACTTGTCTACGCTTGTTTGATTCGACAACTTTCTGTTTTGAACCGATTCGGAACCGAAAGACGCAAAAGTTTGACTTTTGCTTTGACCTCAGTTCTGACCCGGTTTTGATAGGTTTAGACATGCCTTAAAGTTCTATTAGGACCTAGTTACATGTTGGTATAACCCTCTGCGTTTATACCACTTGAAACCTCGATTGTCCGACGGTTCCGTTAATTGCCTAAATAATGACCATATTACCCTTATAGCCATAAAACGAGATTTTTTTGAAATATGAAAGTAAAATAATCTTAGTTACTGATTATTGATCATGTCTGCAAAATTTCACGTCAATCGGAAGTCTAGATTAGGAGTTATGCTTAATGACGTAATTATAACGTTTATTAGTAATTAAACGGCGTCATTAGCATAAAACCTATCTAAACCCAATTTTTAACACCAAACCTTTTACCCACTGATGTTAAATAATATTTTGGGATTTTTGAAGATTTTTAATTATTTTTAAACTGATCATAAGCTAGGATTATCGCCTTAATTCGGTAAATACCGAATATGCCCTTTTCGGCCATAAAATGAGTTTTACAAATCCTTTTGATGCAAATCCAATTGCTACTGATTTTAAATATTAAATGGAGTGTTTTGAACCTGTTTAACTGACCAGGAAACTCAGAATCCTATTTTAACCCGTACGTCGCTTAAAACGACTTTATACGCGTATTATACGCATAGTTAGGGTTTAAAACTATTTTGGCATATAAGACTTATAACCAAATGTTATAACCTGTTAAAATAAACCATTTTACTGATTTAATCAGACCCGGATCGCAGAAGATAAATTCATTCCTTTTATAACCTTTAAAATGACCAAAATACCCCTAAGGGGCTTATTATGAGATTAAACTCGTTTTGGGCATAACGGAAGATATCCTACTGATATCACAACATATTTATGGCATGTTAACTTAGGAAACCTGTTTAGGACTCTTACAGTTACCCGTTACGCTTCATACGTGTTCGGTTCGGTTTATGTAACTAGTTTGCATAAATTAGCCGAAACGGGTCAAACCTTATCGTTATTATCTCAAAATCCAGAATGTGTTTAGATTACCCATGTTATACAAGTCTTCAAACTTGTCGGGTCTAAATCACATTCTTTTCCGGTCTTCGCTTTATCATGCGTTTGAACCGTATCTTCTTCTGGAAAACTAACCGGTCTAAGCCAAGGCTTAATTAAAGACCCGTTAGGATTCTAATAGGTTATTTAAAAACATTCGTTCCAGATTTAGGAGCCCAGCAAAAGCTATCTGTACTTGCTGATTTGATACGGCTGGGATTGAATTTATATTTAAGCCCAGGTAAATACTTTTAACTTATTTTCCCTATACGGGCTTGGGGTACGGTATATAAAATACCGCTTGGTCCGGCATTGAATCTTTAATCGAATAGAGGTTAAATCATTGATATGCTACGTTTTGAAATGTTTTGTTTGCTTAAAGCCTTTGGGGGGTTAATGACCGTTGTCCCGGATATCCCTGGCATCATTTTACGAAATGGCCACGACCTTAGCACTCAGGTGTAGGCGTACACCTGTCAGTGTCTCATTAAATAAAGTGGTGTGTCAATTGATCTTTAACCCGGTCTACGGATCGGGCTACTGAACGCATAAGAAACATGTAATTCGTTTACAAGTATTATATTTAAATAATTATCCCAAGTTATAAATATTATTTGTGCCATGTGCATTCAAATCAATCATTTTCAAAACCTTTTCAAAATGAGTCAGTTGATTGTATTTACCAGTGTAAACTGACGTATTTTCCAAAAAGGCTAAGTGCAGGTACTAATCGGAATCGGCTGGCTACTCCTAGCATCATTAAAGAGTCTCGCAAGCTTAGATGCCTAAAGTCTATTGAACAGTGTTATTTTATTTTCAATCCGCCTGTGGATCCTTTACTTCCGTTGTAATACTTTGATGTTACATTATTTCGGATTGTAATATATTTATCCTTTTGCTTCCGCTGTGCATTTATATATTGTGTTGTTTGACTATGATGTTGCCAACCACGTCACGTTACTCCCCTACCGGGCCCACCGGTAATACGTGGAAATTTGGGATGTGACAGGTTGGTATCAGAGCCAACATTGAGTGAATTAAACACTATCTTTTTGTGTTTAATCTCAATGACACATTAGCACATACCTTGACCTTCTTAGTCTAGACTTAACATAGGAATATTCTAAATCCTTATCTGGAAAATTCTGCTTCCAAATTTTTTGACCGGGTCTATATGTTGACCGGGCCAGGTACGCATTATTATGTTGTAGCTAAAAGTGCTATTTTGGTCAAATGATTGTGAGATTCTTTCGTCATTAAATAAGAGACTAGAATTGGCCGAAAAGCCCTTAATGGGTAAAACGGGCAAACGACCCCTAGAGGCCGTTTAGAAACTTGCATTGTAATTATGTAACCCTTAGATACATGTAAGAGTTGTAGTTATAAACTTCATAGTTCAAATGCCTAAAAATGGTCATTTGCGTAAAATGACTAGTTGAAGGGTAGAATTGAGGAAAAGGGGTTCGTTATGTTAAATCCACCACAAAATAGTTGTGGTGGATTATATATAGTTATTTAGATATGGAAATATTATAGTGTCAAAAAGAAAAGAGCAAGTTTTAGACTAAATTGCTTAAATTCCCTAAACGGGTCAAAACAGTTTATACACATAGCTTGCGTACTAGTCGCGCAAATTATAGCAATTACGAACCCGAGCTAAATATTTTGTGTTAAATACATTGGAACATGTATTTTGATTTGTTAGAAACAAGTTGGTGGTTTTAAATACAAACGGGTCAAAATGTTGATTTTGAATAATAAGCCGAATGCTTAGAAATTTGGAATTTTATTAGTTTGAATGCTGAATTTTAACTCCATGAAATGGAGAACTAAATTACGGTCGCATAGGAAAAAGAATCACGCGAATCGGATAAGTAGAACAAAAGTTATGGACCTTGAAAGTTGGAGTTTTTATAAATAAACATAGCTGGCAGAAATGCAGGTCCCAGCAGCGGACCTGCTGGAAAACGACCTCCCCCGCACCACGCGAAGGGGAACCATGGCCCGGGCGCGACACGCGAGAGCGCTCGCGGCCCGCGAAAGATTAAGAGAAGTCTGTCGCGTGGCGCGACAGACGTAAATCCGGAAATTTTATTTTCTTTTCAATTGTTTGATGTTAGAACTTGGTTATACACACTTCTAATCTACCAAAACTAACTTTTATGTTGGTTTTGGATTTAGGTGATACTAGCAAGCTTTCGGATGCCGATCAAGCAATGGACAAGAACCGAACACACGCCCGAACAAAGCTTCCGCGTTAATTCAATATGTTTCTAGTTTTATGTGAATTCTGTTAAACACTTGGTACTGTATTTTGAATATTATAAACATGTAAGTAGGTCAAATTGGAAAGGTTTTTGTAAGTCGCATTTTAGCATTAAAATGCGTGTTACATTATTAACTTTTCTGATTAATAGACACGGGTGTTACAATCAAGTTCGTCACTAAAGTTTGTTTGAAATAAATGGAGTGACAGTATGAAATGTGATGCATATGTATGTATGTATGTAACAGAAATCAGAAATCAATTTATTCACAGTTGTAATCAAGCACAATCATTAAGCACAAATTAAATATTAATTAAGTGTACGGATACCTGTAATTGTGAGGGTTGTCACACCCACCACCTTCACCCGCACACACGACCACTACATATTCTGTCTAGTGTACCATCACGAAAAACATTGGTAAGTATATAATATTATATGTAAAAGTAGTAAACGGTTTTAAATATATACGAATGTCATTTTTGGTAATTTTATATGAATAGGCTAAGTCAATCACTTTTTAGAAATCAACTTACCGACTTACTACCTTTTCCCACCACAAAAGCTAATCCAAACACTTTTTTAAAATTTTCTTTTGAAAAACTAATAAGTCAATAAGCACTTTTACCAAAAAATGCTTTTGGAGTTTAATAAGCAATCCTAAAACGCTTACGTAAAGTTGCACAATTGAATAAAATTAAGAGATATGAACCTCAAAACCGGGAGCTTTGGAACCTATTGAAGTGCCTTTGAATTCGATTCTTGCGAACTACAATTGGATCCAAATTAGGGTAGAGTATTCAAGTTGGTACCGATGGTAGTGCCATGTATATCCACCCAGAACTCAAGTCTCTTGTAAAATCTGTAGATACCTAAACCCTAATCCTTAAGACTAAACAATAATCACAACAAATGAGTAATAACATATATTAACATTGGTCTGAGATGGAGGAGGAGCAACCCAAAAACTGTCACACCCCGACCTGTGGCCGATTATCGGTCAACGAGAAATTATCCAATGCTCGTGACAACTATTAAAGTTTAAATATTTATTCATGTCCAAATTAAATATGTCACACACTCAATTAAACTACAAATAATCCATACTTCCATCACAACATAAAAAATTAAACAAAATTTCATTTATTCGACTAAGGCATTTCCTATGTTGGTGCATATTTCGTACGTCTGCCACTGTGTGAATAGTTAGATAGAGCGTGTGTTAAATATTGTATAGAATAGAGAAAAGCTGGACAGGTTTTGTAATTGTCAAAGCTAACCCGATCGGATAGCACATGTGTGAGATGTCTATAAATAGGGACCTTGGGGTTCCATTTGGACAAGCTTTTGGTTCCCAGAGGGGAAATGCTGTCAAACTGGTCTCGCGGTGCTGTAAACGTTGAATAATCAATAGAGACCAGATTATAAGTGACTGCTCGGTGTCGTATCTATCTTCTACTCGTTTCTTTTCGTTTATATCGTTAATAATCGCACCGAACACGTCGTTTCGGGACCGAAGCTCCGTCGAACTCACCGGATCCTGGAATCAGCATCCTACATGTCTTCATTCTTGTCTTGTCAAACCTGATTTCCTATATCATGCGTAAAAATAGTTTTGGGGTCAACATAAGTTGGTGAGTAAATCTATATTTAAATAAAATAATGTATTTTATTATTTGAAAAGATTAACATGCAAAAAATGTGTTAGTGAGACAATCGCAACCGATAGTCACAATAAATACCACAACAGTAAAGAAAACATCAACCAAATGCGATACTGCGAGACTTAAGCCCCGAAGAGCGAATCTAAATGATGGTGGCGATACTAGCCTACAACCTTTGGCCGTGGGGAACCTAGTCAGCCAGTGGATCCACATGTGATACTGCGACAAAAAGTGAGTAAACAAACAATGTGATATTGAGACACAAAGCGAGTAAACAAACAAGTGACAAATATATAATACAAAATCTACACATTTACTTTGCATGTTGATAACTAAGTTAAATGAAACATGAGATATTACGACACATGATACACTCCAAACAGGTAAATTGTAAAAAGGGGAAAGGGATAGATCTACTCACTGTTTGCGAAGATTGATCCACGAAAATAAAACCATCTGTGAACACAAATAAATCCAAATGGAACAATTATCCTAAAAATATAAAATAACATAATTCTAAACGACCAACAATATAAACGAACCTATAAAACTAATTCCAATGATTTAAGGACTTTTGTTTAGCCTAAACGTTTAATAATATCACATATAAAAAAGAAGTTAGCAATTATTAAACTATAGGAATAATGTGATTGATTATAATAATAACCATTTATTTGGTTATTATATTGTAACACCCGTCTTTTATTTTCATTTAGTTATCATAAAAATATAGTATACATAAACACGAAATTTGAAAATTTTAAAAATCTTAGTTAATAAACTAAGTTATACTTCATCATAGTGTTTGACATAGTTGATTAACAGAAATAAACCATGCATCATTCGACAGTGTTTACAACTACACAGTTTAACTAGATTATTTTAGGGTTATTGGATTTTATCACCCCTAACTATTGGTTATTAGCCTCTGCCACCCCCAACTATCACTATGACGCCTGCCACCCCCAACTTAACACTTAGTGTGTTCTGTCACCATGTCGTTAACTGATCACTGACTTTTGATCCTCTTACTATACTTTTGGGGGTGTCGTAAGATCCCTAAAACCTTCCTAAGATCCCTATGACACCCCCAAAGTATAGTAACTGGATCAAAAGTTAGTGATCAGTCAACGACGTGGTGACAGAACACACTAAGTGTTAAGTTGGGGGTGACCGGCGTCAAAGTGATAGTTGAGGGTGGCAGCAGCCAATAGCCAATAGTTGGGGGTGATAAAATCCAATAACCCATTATTTTAATGCGGAAGCGTCCAAAATGTATGTTCGGTTCTTGAAGCTTTGACTCGATCATCATCCGCGTACTTGCAATACCTAAAAAGCTGGAAGTTTGGCAAATATTAGTACTAGGATTCTTATAAAATTTGGCATAATCGAAACTACACTCGAAACGGATTCAATTAGCTAGGTTATTAAAAGTTTCAACAAAACTTTCTGGGCTCTACCGTAACTTACGGTATCTACCGTAAGTTACGGTAGCTCATGGATAGTCTTGGTCTGCCGTAAGGCAGTACTAAATCACCGTAGCAATTTGTTCTCCACCGTAAGTTACGGTGGAGACCGTAACTTACGGTGGACTCTGCAACTTTATGTTTGTTCCTTTATTTCCTTTCACCCAAACCCAAATCCTCGGATTTCTCATTCTAACAAACCATCACACTAATTTTCTCGTATTCTAACATGTCTTTTATTTACAATAACAAAAACCGAGTAATCATATTATAATGCATTACCACGCATTATTTGGTTATTCGACCCGTTTGGCTCATCTAAGGCACTTTGTCACTTCCGTGACTTAACGAGTTTTTCTTGTTTAGCTATTTTCCAACACAAGGGACTAAAATAATCAAATAACATGACATAACGAAACCATAGGTCACGTACTTACATAATTCATCAATGTTGGTTTCTCACCATAATTTCCCAATCCCGGGCTTGTCAATCTTAGCGTATCACTTCCGTTCCGTGGTTTACGCTTTATAATCCAAATTTAACGAATGATGTTTAAGTTATTTCAAGTACTAACAATTCGACCATTATTTAACCTGTTGGGTTTTGTCGAGTGAGTTACATCACTTCATTGACATTCCAACACGGCTATTTTAAACAATGACATTAACAACATACTTATTTAATGAGTTTGACCCGTTTGGTTGTCGAGTGAGTTACACCACTTCATTGACATACCAAACGCCATCATTTTCGCCATATCAATATTGAACATATCTACGACTAGGTTTATCTATATAAATGTAACGAGACAATAAGTCACGTACCTTTAGAGCACACCCTTCAAGCGCGTATCTCCCCCGGCGTGTCCGCTTGACGTTCCGGATTCTTTGCCTAAAGAGTTCAATTCACAATAAGTTTAGAACTCTTTCATAAGCTTTAACGCATAATTCTCTACCATGATCAAATCTGCGTTTTTACCCAACTTTTAACATTTTAATCCTCACTTAGGCGTTCCATCAAACACCTAGCGGGTCAGATTTTTATATAAACAAAACCAAGTTTATGACTTGTAATTATCATCTAAACTAACTTCAATTAGTCAATTCTACACATGTCTCAACATCAATATTTCTGAAATTTATTCTTAAATTCAGATTTATGCTAGAACAAGATCATAACTCTAGGGCTTATCAAGTTTTCTTCAAGTTCATTAATCACCTACAATGGTGGTTATAAACTCTATATTTATCATGAAATCTTTTAACAAGATTTCACCTTGGGTTCACCCCTAGACACCATATTTCTTCTAATTACATACATGCAAGACACAATCAAGCTTAAATTTCGAATTTTCTTCATTAACCAAGAACTTGAGATGAATCAAAACACTAGAATTTCACATACCTTGTGATCCCTTCAGTGAGGTGATCACTAATTCGTGCTTGAAACTTGATTTAAGACTGATTAAGAGCTTCAATTTGATGGAAATCGATTGAATTAGGGTTGTGGGGAAACCCCTATGTCGCCTCTGGTAGAAATCGACCAGACACACACTTCTTGTGTGTGTTTGGTGTAATATCTTTTGTTTTAATATCCTAAGTTTCAGGTTTAACCATTCTAGTCCCTCAATTGTTGTTTTCTTTATGATTTAGGAGTTTTCCATCCATTTATTTGATATTACAAGACTCGTATCTAGTTGGGTTATCTATCCCTGATTAGTTTGTTCTTGTTTATTCAACGTTTTATAATTATATTATAAAGTTTTATATTTTCGGGATGTTACATATATGTTGTAAATGATATATTTAGATAAGTTAGTAAAAATTAATTTAATAATTTTATAAATAATAATTTATCACTATTTAATACTTTTATTTAAAACTTAATAATCTACAAAAGATTAAATTAATTTATAAAATTATTTTCTTTAAAACTATCATTAATTGTGAGACATGAAATTTATTGTGAAAAATTCAATATCTTGTATATTTTCTAGAAAATCATAATATTATTTAAAAAAAATTATTTTGAGATTTTTTATATGTTTGTTAAATTTCTATATGAAATATAATGATTAAAAATACATTAAATCCAAATACTATTAAAAAATTCTCAACAAAGAGAACTATACTAGCATGACATTGAACAATAAACCACTTTCAATTTTCTCAATACACAACTTCTAGATCAAAAGTCCCAAATTCTACACTCTAAGAACCCTAAAAATACAAGAAATTAAATTCGGATTTATAAGCCCTTTATCATAGAAATGGATAGAGTGGTTTTATAGTGCACAAAAAATAAATCAACTTAGGCTCCATAACTACCTGATTTGGTTGAGAAACGAAAGAGAAATCACAAGATGAAGTTCCAAGTCCTAGATGTGTTCTTGTTCGGAAATTAGAGAGGGGTTTTGTATAGTTTGGGAATGGGGTATTGTATGTAATGAATGGAGATGTTGTTTGAAACAGGTTTGGGAGATTATAATGGTAGAATTTCACAATTTATGTTTTGATAATTTTAAAAATTTAATGGAGATTTGATTAGAATCTTAATAGGTAAATTATGGGGTATTAATGAGTGATTTATGATGGGAATAAGTTTCTCCACCGACAAACGAGCAAGAATTGAATGAGTTATAGACATTTCGGTTGGTGGATTCACATTTTGGGTGAAGAGGATGAATCGAATACATGTCGTTTGGGGGTTGGGTGTAGTGTCATCAGGAATGGGAAGGTGTCTTTTGGGTTGTCGTTTGATGGTGGGTGATGGTGTCATTTGGGGTAGTGGTGTTGTTTGGAAATTGGAGATGTTGTTTGGAATTGAAGGTGTTGTTTGAAAAGGGAGGTTGTAGTTTGGAAAATGTGAGATGTCGTTTGAGAGGGGTTATAGTTTGGAAGTGATGGTGTTGTTTAGAAAAGTGGTGATATCATTTCGAGTAAAGATAGTGATGTCGTTTGAAGTTGTAGTTGGGATGGTAAGGGGTGTCGTTTAGGAACTAGATGTCGTTTTGGGTGTTGAAGTCGGGTTATTCCGGTCAGGATTTAACCTCACAATTAATCGCCAGATTTCGACAGTCTGGATCATCCCAAAATCGGTTACATTCTCCAAAAGTGGCGGTTAACTCACGGGAAACAATAGTATATAATCTGAAGCTTTAAAATTCACTACGGATATTCATTGGTTAACCCCCCATAAATAGATAAATTAACAACATTCAAATTCATCGTGGATGTCAATTTGTTCACTATCTAATAGTTGAGACAAGAAACACGTATTATCTAATTAATAAATTGGTTGTGCTCAAACGAGCATCCACTCAACTAAATCAAAGAGTCAAAAGTCTCACAATAAAATAACAAGGATGCAGTGGCGGATCTTGCCAGTTGAATGTCCTGGGGCCGAAAGCCACGGCCACAAAAAAATTAATTTTGGCGCGATTTTACAGGTCGTTCCGATAGGCAATTCGCCTCGGGTCAGCGGGTCGGGTCGGGTCAGATTCTCGGGTCAGCGGTTCGGGTCGCCTCGGGTCAGCGGGTCGGGTCGCCTCGGGTCAGCGGGTCGGGTCGGGTCAGATTCTCGTTTAATAATTCAAATTGTCATTTTCAAACATAACAACGGTTTTTTATAACAAAAGACCTAAAATGTTTTCAAACATAACAACGGTTTTTTATAACAAAAGACCTACAATGTTTATAAAGATGCAAAAGAAAACATGAGTACCTGAAATAGAAATTACAATTCAGCTCGACGACCTTTAAGCTCTTTAAACTCATCAATTACGGAGGACGAATCAAACGTGTCAGCAATATCTCTTTCAATGTAAATCACCAAGTTATTTGCAAGAAATTCATCGGACATTTTATTGCGTAGGCGATTCTTGAATATCTTCATTGCTGAAAAACCCCTCTCTGTTGTTGCGGTAGAAACTGGAAGCGTTAAGATTAGACGAATCACCCTATCAACCAGATAATATGTTTCACGTTTCCGAGTGTCCACAAGAATTTTGCAAAGGCTAGCAACAGTTGATGCACCACTTAGCCTGGGATTCTCTTTCATGTCAATATTAAAAATATCTAATTGACATCTTAAATCAATTCTTTCTTGCTCGGTAAAATCTTCCGGATAATACTTCTCAACAAGTCGACTGATCTGTTCAACATTAATCCCATTAGGGTGATCTTTTGGAACCAAAGAAGCACTCAGACTGAACAACTCTATCACGTGCTCATTGAATCTACTATTCAATTCCTGTAGTTGCTTGTCCAATGTGGAAGTAAATTATGCTCTTGAGAACAACACGAGCTGCATCATACATGTTTATCAAACTGCAAATAGAATTAAAGTGAGAACCCCAACGTGTATCACCGGCTCTTCTTAGTGTCCCAACTTGATTCAATCCTTTTCCTGATTTAATTTCACCAAGCTCCAATAAGTTTTCAATCTCCTTTGCCTTTGCCATTTGTAAGTCGTCATGACGCTTACTAGAAGCACAAACCACATTAATTATTGAAGCTAAGTGTGAAAAGAATTGGCTCACTGGAATAATTTCTCTTGAAGCTGCAACCAAGGTAAGTTGCAATTTGTGAGCAAAGCAATGCACATAATATGCATAAGGACAATCTTTTAGAACAAGTGCTTGTAATCCGTTCCATTCTCCTCTCATGTTACTAGCACCATCATAACCTTGCCCACGGATTTTACTAACATCAAATTGATGATGCAATAGGTTTCTCCACAAATGTGTTTTAAGGGTTAAAGACATAGTATCTCTAACAAGTTCTCTGTAAATGCCACAGCATTTTTATGATGGTTACTAGCAACATGTTTACGAAATGCACAATGTTTCCCATTAACTCTATTCCAGCAATCAAACCCTTTAACGGTAAATGCATCTTGCCCGTTGTTCAAACTTGACTTATCGTTAAATAAAAAACAATAAAAACAGTAACACTTATGTTCTGTTGGAGAATATTCTAACCAACCAGGGAAAACACCAAACCAAGCGAATTGAAACTTACGCTTATGCTTCGCCAAACCTTTACTTGGATAATTTGTAAGACGTATTTGGTAAGCTCCTAAATTGAGATAAGCTAGTCTTACTTGTTCCCTCAAATTGACAGGATAATCCAAAAGTTGTTTCCGTTTGGCCGGATCTCTTTCTAGTTTGCTAGGTTCCACATCGTTGCTAGTTTGTGGTAGTGGAGATTCAGAAAAAACCGGTTCTTGTTGATTACCCGCTTCCTCTACTTGGCTAGGACCTGTCTCAGGACCTGTATCAGGACCTGTCTCTTTCTGACGCTTACTCTTCATTTGCATTACTCTTTCTTTTGAAAAAAGAATCTATTGTCTTTGGATTTCCCATGGTAATTTACAACACCACAGCTAACAAACTGAATCAATGAAGCAAAAACCCAAAATCAAATTCAAGCAATGAAGCAAAAACCCAAATCAAATTGAAGCAATGAAGCAAAAACACAAATCAAATTGAATCAATGAAACAATTCAGATTCTATTTCTATCTAATTCTATCAAATTGAAGCAATATTATAAATTTATAATTTACAAACCTGAAAGTCGAAACCTCTGATGTTCGAGTTCGACTGTTCGAGAAGGCTGCAGCTGCAGGCGTCTTCTGTCTTCAACTTCAAATCGCTGCAGCTGATGTTCGTTCGAGTTCGAGTTCCCTGGCCCCGGTCGCTAGTCGCTGGCTCGCTGCTGCAAAGAATCAAACGAAGGTTGGATTTGCAACCCTAATTCCTAATCGTCTGTTCTTTGAGCGTGGGAGGGGGTATTTTTTTTTTGGGCTTATGGAGTTTGGGGCTTTGGGCTATTGTTACTTTCAAATGGGTTGGGCTATAAAAATAAAAAAAACAGTTAACAGTTCACCCAAATTAACATGGCAGGGCCAAACATAGGTGGTATAAAAAAATCGAACGAACCGCGGAAAATTAGCACTTCTGGGCGAAAAAAGTGGCAGGGCCGCGGCCCCGGGAACCACCTTCTAAAAACCGCCCCTGCAAGGATGACCTAACAAAAAAAACAAATTATCCAATTAGCTTATTCTTATAAATCCCGACAAACTTAGAACAAAATAATAAAAGTCAACATGAAGGCGCATTAGTTAACTATATAATTTAAGAACGGAAATGTACGGAGGAAAGAGCATTGTCAACTATGATCTCAGGTTCATTGAACAAGTACCCTTTGTTGCATGATTCACAACATAATGAAAAATATTCTCCCACACAAAAATAAGTGGTAAATGATTCTTTCACCAAAGGATTAATATTATTCTTTGTAGATTAAAATGCATGATTCATACACACACAAACACATTACCCATAAACTCATAAAGTATTGTTCAATAATTATTTTCAAGTAGATGGTGCGGAAAATGAGCAAAGAAAAAGGTTATGTACCAAACCCAATTAAAGGTGTGAATATGTGTGGCAAAATAAAAAAAATGTTGGAAAAAATGTTCTGTGTTTAACCAATAAAAATTTTCCTCCACCTAAAAACACAATGGGGCTATTTGGCAATATCTGAATGGTTAAGTGTTGAACCAGTAAGGGGTCTGAACCATTAAGTGCTGAACCAGTAAGATGTCTGAACCATTAAGAATCTGTATAATGCATAACTGTTCAAAGACAAACGTCTGACCAATTCAGATTAGAGATATTAACCATTCAGAGGCAAATGTCTGAACCATTTAGACATCAGCTCGTAAAGCAAACAGTATGAAAATGTTATAATTCTTTCACTCCCAAGTACAAATATCCGTTGTAGATTAAAATGATTCACACACAAACACATTACACATAGAGGAGGGCCGTTCAGTAGAGAACCAATGTTACATTTTTGTTGCTTAAAATGCTCCATTGTATTTCATATTTTTTTAAGTAGGTGTAGGGATGGCGATCGAACCTGAACCCAACTGGTAAACACGAAGCATATAGGATGGGTATTCGGTTATGGGATCGGGTATGAGATTAATCCTAAGAATTTTTGTAGGTACGCGATTAAGTGATACCCAACTTGATTAACTAGAAACAAATACCCACGAATTATATTCCAATCCCGATACATACACCCGAAGTTCTATAATTTTAATTCTTATTTTCATTGACTCTAGTGTAGTAACGGTCATTCATATTTTAATGTGACTTTTTTCTTTTAAATATGTATCTAAAAGTATTATTAATATTATTATTATAGCATGAAATAGTAACTTATCTTTTGAGACGTACATCACAATTAATTTTACATAGTTATAGATATTTCAAACTTTTATAGTGATTACTATACGTATGTAAATGATCATATTATAATTTTTTGTGTTTGTTAAGAGCATAAAATTAGAATGCTAAGAAAAAAAATGTATAAGTATTGTCTTAGTCTGTGTTCATCATTTAATTTAGGGGTTGTTCATTTAGTTTTTAATGAGGCTCCTAATGGTTCAACACTTAATGGTTCAGACTGTTTATTTCGCAAGCAGAGGTCTGAATGGTTCAAACATTCTGAATTGTTAAGCATTATACAGATTCTGAATAGTTAAGACCTCTAATCTGAATTGGTCAGACATTTGCCTCTGAACGGTTAAGTATTATACTGGCTCTTAATGACTCAAACTGTCACACCCCATCCGATGGCGGAAACATCGGGATGAGACGAACAAATTGCTCAAAACATCATAACACTATGTGACAATATTTAATTAAATTCGAATTTCATTTCAAGAACTAAATTGTCATACAACATTCAGAATGGAAATACAACATTGTTCAAATTCAAATCAACAAAAGATAAATAGACTTAAGGTGTGTATCTAGTCCACCCTAAACTTGTTTCATCATTCATCCATACTCCAATAATCAACCTGCAACATGTATTAAAATAGAGTTTCAATGCAAAGGCAATGAGCGAGTATACAAGTTTGTTTACATAGCATAATAGAATAAAAGGCTCAAATCCAACATGATTCATAATATGTGAATTACTAGCATGCAATTTTGGCGTACACTATGATCAAACCCAAGAATCCAACGCATAAAATAACCTAATCCCAATTGATAGCGGGATGGTAAATGTTTAACTTAACAATACCCCAAGTTTAACGGGCGGTGCGTAAATCCTATAGCGCTATAATCGTTAAGGTGGGCTAGCAAAGTTAATGAGCATATACGTTCCAAATCGTTCAAATAGAGCATACAAGAATCATAAGTAAAGCACATTAGTTTCATGTTTGTACAAGGATTGAGTATGTTTAGTTTAGTTTAAAGATGTTTGCATAATTATACATGTTGCATCCCAAAGTGTAAAGGGGAAAAAGGGATCGAGTATACTCACGGTGGTTGCAAGCTTTCCTACTTGAAATCCCGCGAGCGAGTTTGGTGGATGAATTAAGTTGGAGCACCTAGTCCTTCTACACAAGGAAACGTAGGTGTGTGAGTTTGGCGTTCAACGGAAGATTATAAATTTGGAGTTTAACATAACATAAAGTATGATATCAAAATAATCATCTTTAACTTATACTCTTATATGACACTACGTAACCACTAGGGTTATATTGTATTTCATGGGTAGTATGCCCATTAGAATCATACTTGGAGTGTTAAGTCTTAGATGGTATTCTACTACCTTAACATATAAACACACGTTTAATATTAAAGGTTCGAATGAGTGTATATATATATTTAAGTTAAGTATTACATATTATTAAGTTCAATAATTCAAGTAGGAGGTAGAAGATTAAGATCTTCGTTTAGGCACCTCGAGTTATTCATGGATGTCATGTATGGGGTAGGAAGACAAGCTTCCATTTAGGAACCCCTTGAATGTTCACCACTTCACTTGATGTAAAGACAACCAAGGAGGGTCAAGAACTAGGATTAATACAAGTATGTAAATAATCTAAACTAAAAGAAATCATCAAATCATGTGAGGATTTTATGTTGGAACAACCCAAGTTGTTCCACAATCACTCATTCATCAAAGTCTAAGCTTGACATGACTTGTGGGTTGAATACCCTAACAAAACAGAAAGTATTTGAGGTTTTAACCTCTGATTTATAGTGTCTCAACCATGTTTTTAAGCTTAACCAACCATAAGAGAGGTTGTAAGCATTAGGACATTGGTGTGAGATGTGTTAGACACAAGTTGGATGAAGTTTAAACAAGTTTGAAAGAGTATGTAACAAAACAGAAAGTTTGTGGACAATTCCGGGGCATTTCCAGGTCTGATTTCTCCAAGGAGAAATCAAGGAATCAAACCCCATGATTATCCAAGCAAGTAGGAAGAAGAATCAAGTGATTGCGTTAAGAAATGAGCAAGTTATACTCACTTTAGTGCAAGAGTATGAATCTGTCCGAAAATGCAGATTTGCTACTGATTTGAGAGTGAATTTGGAGTGATTTGAGAATGTTGAAAGTGTAGGAATGCTTGGAGAAGGTGTATATTTATAGTGGAAGAGTTTGAGTGTGATTGGAGGTGTTTAGAAGTGGCTTAATGGTGATTGGGGAGGGTTAGAAGATGGGATTTCGTGCCAAATTCGCGTCTGATTGCAGCTGTGTTTGTTTTCTGCGAAGCTGAAGGCCATGCGGCCCGCCTGAGATATCAGGTAAGTTGAAGCGGGCCGCCCGGGCTTGCTTATTTGACATAAAGTTTCATAAATTACAATTTAGCCCCTGAAGTTTCCTATTTGATCCCTTTAGATGCATTCTTGATAGTTTAGGGACTTGTTTTAGCATATAAACATAGTTTAAGGTACATTCAAGCATGGCGATCAAAACCGAAGTATAATTGAGTGTATAAGTATCATAATCAAGTTTCGTTTACGTTCAATACACGTTTTAGGCATAAGTTTAGATTAATTACAAGTTTAGCACATAGTTTCCAAGAATAATGATTAAACACCAATTGATTCACCAATTCGAACATACGAGCGTATATAGAGTGTGTAGAACATAACTGTAACAAAATACGAGTTTCATTAATGATCCAAGTCTCGGTTTTACAACGATTACAAAGAAGGAATGATTACAAGAATACAAAGTTTCCAAAAATAGAAATACGAACAAAACTTTCTATAAATGGAAAGTACAAAAGAGCCGGGCGTTACACAAACCTCTTACTGGTTCAAACTTAATGGTTCAGACCTCTTACTGGTTCAACATTTAATGATTCAGATCTCTTACTGGTTCAACACCTAATCATTCAGAAGTTGCCAAACAACCCCTTAATTACTATAGCGTAAGGAGCGTCTTGTTATATTGCTTGTAGGTCATGGGTTGTTTCGAATCATGATATGATTCATGAGATAATGTGAGGTTATACTTATGGTCATTTTTTTCTCCCATAGACACATTATCATCTCTATCGTGTCAGGACACATTTAATGTCATCGCTTCTAGAGTCTCAAACTTCAAATAAAAATTTTCCCATGCATATGTTTTCTTTAATGCATTGAACTAACAACATTGGTATGAAATGAGGCCTAATGCTTTAAAAATGACTTTCGAAGTTAATGATCCAAGCTATCCCTGATAATCTAAAGCACGCCATCTAAGAGTTGATGGTCCAAAAAGACCACCCAACCTTACCTTTAAAAACTCGTGACAAACGTTTTGGTTGATAGTTAATACACTCTTTTCTACCATGTACGGCCACAAAACTCCAAAGCGATCACGTGTCGAAGTCATTTTTTTGAAGTATGCATGTAATCAATAAGTAGACACTCATAAATTGTATATTGCAGGTCCATGATGTAAGGGTTTATTTTAATTATTATTTTTTAAGTAAAATTAAATTTACTTGAACTATTAAAAATATCTTTATGACTCCAACTTATAAGGAAAAACATTTTTACAAAAAAAATATAATAATAATAATAATAATAATAATAATAATAATAATAATAATAATAAAGGTGTGAAGATATGTGACATAATAATAAAAAATAAGAGAAAATACTTAACCATATATGATTAAAGATTTAATTCAATTTAATATTTAAGTTAATATTGTAGACATGTATACTTAGAAAGTAGGCATTAAATCATCATGAAATTTACTTCATGAAAATCTTGAGAGAAAAACCAAAATCATTCATTAATGGTATAAAAATAAACATACAACTAAGATATGACCAGATCTTAGTTAATAATTAAATAAAATTCACCAAAAAATCAATGAAATTGGGAAAATATATTTAAAAGCAAAACTCTCCAAAAGAGAATGATTTCCTTTTTTTTTTTTTTTTTAACGGCTAAATCTTACCCCCCTAAACTCAAACCCTTTTTTGCCTCTTATGAGGCTCGAACCCAGCCCTTTGCTGGGGAAAATCAATCCCTTACCACCACACCACTAAGGGGTGGGGCAGAATGATTTCCTTTTTAACAGAAGTAATTAATAACCAATATATCACCATGGCATTCTCGTAATATGATGCAAATATCAAACCCAAAACCGTACCTAAAAACTATTAGCTGTCATCAACGTCTCCGGCTCGCAGCGTTACCTCTAACCTCCAAAACCAAAAAACAAAAAAAAAACGCATCACATTTACGCACTTTCATTCTCCGCGCGTGCTTTCTACGGCACAATCTCACCCTTCAATTTCCTCGAGATTGTCGCTTCAGTGGAGACCATAGTGCGCGTGTAATCCACTACCCGTTATACGCGCGTGTGTTAAATAATATCTGACGAATGGCGGCCAACATGTGGCATGATATGCATGCTTCATGCATCCATGTATGACCATGACAACTCATCGTATTTTCACATTCACATTTCACAATTTTTTTTTTAAATTAAACTTCACATTTCACAAATAGCAAATATAATAAAAAGTATAGAAAATGCGAAAATGGTCCCCGAGTTTTACAACTTTAGTTCAAAAATAATTTTTTTTGTATCTAGATACCTGAGGTTTTATTTTTGTTGTTATTTTTATCCTATTGACAAACTCGGTTAAAATTTTATGTTAACTTCTCTCTCTTTATGTCGTTTTCATCATTTAAATGAAAGGTATAATCGTCATTTTATGTCATATTATCTTTTTATTGAATGAAAATAACAACAAAAAAGAGAGAAGTTAAAAGAAAATTGTAACCTAGCTTGCCAATTGAATGTCGTTTTCCTCATTTAAATGAAGGGTGTAATCATCATTTTATGCTATAATATATTTTAATTAAATGAAAATAACGACAAAAAAAAGAGAGAAGTTAAAAGAAAATTTTATCCTAATTTGTTAATTGAATGAAAATGACAACAAATATGAAACCTTAAGGAACAAGATACAAAATAAATTATTTTTGAATTGAAGTGAAAAAAATGTTCTAAATTCAGGGATCATTCTTGCATTTTAGTGTTGAAAAGATATTTAATTTTTGAAAACATTATTTACTTTCCGAATAAACATGAAACAAATAAATAAAAAGTCATTCATCATTATATATACCCACCCCATATTTGCGTTTTCACCGCTTGAAAAACGGAGTCATCAACAACAACAGTGAATCAACAAGAACAATTCTACACTGATAAATAAAAACATCATCACACCAATATCAAAATTCACCAAAAAGGTAACCCATTTCACATTTTCCCTTTTATTTCTTTCAATCCCAATTTGGATTTTTATTATTTTGCATAAAGAATATTAATTTACCAATTTTTACAACCTCTGAATCTTTATTTTTCTGTATCCAGTGAAGGGTTTTAGAAAAGGTTTATGTCTGCAAGTTTCTTGAATATTATTGGGCCCCAGTTGAAGGTCTGGATTTCATTTGCTGTGATCTATCTCTGCTGTTTCACTCAGCAGAGTTCTTGTTTCTGTTTGTCATCAGTTTCGATGCGTTTGAGGCCAAAAAGGTAAACCTTAATTCTTCAATTGTTGTTTCAAACATGTTTTGTTGTGACAGATTATTGATATTTGTGTTTTTTTTTTTTTTTTTTAAATTGCAGGACTTGTTCTGGATTCGAGTGTTTTGGTTGTTTTCACATACAAAGTTTTTCCAAGATTTTAAAATATTGTGTTCAAAATCATAATCACAATCACAAGAGAGTGTTTTTGATAAGATCTGGTTAAAACCCACATCAAGTTTTGAACTTTTTTACGTTTTAAACTTTTTCCGGTGGTTTTTGATAACAAAATGTCGGTTTTTTCTAAACAATCGCCGGAAAATCAAGAAACCGGTTGCAACAAGAGACCCAGAAAGAGAGGAAAGGTTGTAACAACCGACCCGGATAACCTGATGAGAACGGTTCGGATCTTTTGTCATGACCCGGATATGACGGACTCAGATGATGACGATGAGCCCAAAAGTAAAACACTTGTTAAGGAAATCAAGATTCCGGCAACCGGATCTTTTCAAGTTACCAACAATGGGTTAAAAAATGCTGACAAAATTTTAGCAAAAACAAAAACGGGTTTGACTAAAAATGTTAGTCAACCACCGGGTGTGACAACCGGGTTGAAATACCGGGGGGTCCGGCAACGGAAATGGGGCAAATGGGCTGCCGAGATCCGTGACCCGTTTATGGGTAGACGGATCTGGCTCGGTACATTCGAAACAGCTGAAGATGCTTCACAAGCTTACGAAAACAAGAAACTCGAGTTTGAAGAAATGGCCCAATCTTTAAAACTTCCTGTTAATAAAAACAAAAACCGTGGTCCGGCCCGGGAAAAGCCCGCGGTTTCGGAAGAATCGGCGGACGTGCTCGCGCACGGGTCACCGTTTTCGGTTCTCGAGATGGAATTGTCTTCGGGTTCTGGTTCGGGTGCGAAAATCTTTATCAATGAGGATAAAAAGATGGAGTCGTTTAATGAAGTATTGTCATTAGATCATTTAGATGTTCATTTAGATGTGTTGCCTGAAATGGGCCTTGTCGAACCGGTTGATGAAGCGTTGACATTGGCGGAAATAGGGAACGATTTGGACCTCGGGTTGGAACTTGGTGCACCGTTTCTCGATGATTTTGTGGCGCCGTTACATGGCGAATTTGGCGATATCGATGATTTGGAACTTTATGGGCTTGATGAAGAATCTACTGAATTGCCTGATTGGGATTTTGGAGAGTTGAACAATGAAGAACTTGCTTGGATCAACACATTGAGATTTGATGAGCCGTTAATGGGCTAATAGTATTTTTGCAGCAAGTGGTTAATCAAATATTATTTTTTAGTTAATTCAATTTTAATCAGTTTAGTAGCTGATAGTTTTTGGAGAGTGAGTTTGATTTGATTTTGTGGTCATTGTAACGAACCGGATGCAAAGAGAATAATGAATCGTTTGGTTTTTTTTTTATGTGCGTTATGATATTATTATTATTATTATTATTATTATTATTATTATTATTATTATTATTATTATTGTTACTGTTTGGTATTTAAAAAACTGGCCAGAAGAGAATTTGGTAGGAATCCGAACTGTCTATTTTCATAGCAAGCGGTTGAGTGTGTTATAAATTCTATTTATTCCTAGTACAATTAAATGTAGTGACTGAATGGTCAACAAGACATGAATGCTACAAATTTTTTTATTGGAAAACAGCTCAAGTGTCATAAAGAAAGTATATAATAAAGACCATGCTATAATAATATATTTTATTATTTGAAATTTTGTATAAAAATATGCATTAGATTATTGATTATTGTGAGCATCATTACAATGATATTATGGAGAGTGTATATCATTTATCGTATTTGAAACTAGCTTAAAGATTAAAACATGTTATTTGACAACTTCTGAATAGGTAAATACTGAATCAGTAAAAGATTTGAATCATTAAGTGCTGAACCAGTAAAAAGTTTGAACCATTAAAAAGTTTGAACAATTAAGAGCCCGTATAATTTAACCGTTCAGATGCATATGTCTGACTAATTTAGATAAAAGTCTTAACCATTCAGACTCAGTATAAAACTTAACCATTCAGAGTCAAATGTCTAAACCATTCAAAAATCTGCTCGCGAAACAAATAGTCTAAACCATTAAATCCTAAACCAGTAAGAAGTCTGAATCATTAAAAATTCTATTCAAAGATGAAATAAACAACCCCTAAAATTGAAACTAGCTTAAAACATGTCAAAAGTTCCATGTGATGTTGGCAACATGTCATTGACTTTTTGGTTTTTGAGCATGGTACGATATTCTAGAAATCGATAAGGACAAGTCGTTTATTGTTACTAGTTTTGTTCTCGTTTGGTCTTGTCAAGGCCTCAGGTTATGAACAATGTTATGTGGAGATGAGTATACATTATTTGATACTTCTACACTTTAAATGTGAGGACACTTTACATCCGAACCTTGAGACTATGATTTGTCACATAAAGCTATAACGTTAATTGAAACTAGCTTAAAACATGTCAAATTAACTGAAGTTGGAATATGTATAATTTCGACATCAGTGGCGAAGCTTCCCTGAATGACGGGGGGTCGAAAACATATATACTCAAATTTTTTTTTACGAAAACTACACATATAACACTACTGAACGAAAAATTCGGGGGGTCGGGCGCCTCTCGCCGCCCCTTGTATACTTCGCCCATGTTCGACATCTCTACTTAATTTCATGCTCATGTGTTGCCAAAATTTGGCCGGCCTAATCCTTCCTATTGATTTCAGTGGACTTAGGGCTGTTCATGAGCCGAGCCGAGCCGAGCCGAGCTAGGACAAGCTCAGGCTCGGCTCGATTATAAACCGAGCTGGCTCGGTTCGGCTCAGATTTGAAACCGAGCTGAAAATCTAAGCTCGGGCTCGGCTTAGTTTTTAACCGAGCTGGCTCGGCTCGGCTTGGTTTGTCTCGATTTTAAAAATAAAAATTAATATATAGCTCTCAAAATTCAGTATTCTAAGATATTATTAAATACTTCAAAAGAACATATTCATAATAAGTTCAACCTAATACATTACAAGACAAAATCACGTTCAACAACGCAAAAAAAGTTTTATATTTCAGGTAAATACAATATTTGTTCGTTAGCACGGCAATCAATCTTTAAATATGTCATAGATATCAAACTACAAGCCTAAATACATGTAAATAATAATCACTTTTTTGTAATATATTATACTTATATAAAAATAAAATATATTATAAGTAAAATAATTCGAGCTAAGTAGAGCCGAGCTGCCAAGCGAGCCAAACCGAGCCAATTTGGCTCATCACGAGCTGAGCCGAGCTAGGCTCACTTTCTAACCAAGCCGAGCCAGCTCGGCTCACTTTCAAGCCGAGCCACATCGAGCGAGCTTTTTCCGAGCTAAATCCGAGCGAGCTTCGAGCGATCTCCGAGCCACGAGCTTTTTGGACAGTGGACTCCATGATAGGTTGCCATTGCCATGTATGTCTTGTAATCCCTTGTGCTACCTTCACACTATTTCTTACACTAATATCTCATGTCTTTGATTGTTGTTTACCTACTCACTTTAAAAATTTTCATTCAAACACGAAAGAATAAGAAGATACAACCAATGAGGTAAGAACTCGATGCGAGAGAATCCAAGGTTAAAAATTATTTTTGTCAAGTTAGTTGAGGTGGCAAAATGAATGGAAAAGAAGGGTTAGTAACAAGTCGGGTTGGGTTATGAAGAAAGATCATAAGCATGTTAAAAATACTATTAAAGTTCTTATAGTTGTTTCCAATGCTTTTTTCATAATATAAAAATTGATACAATGGTGCCAGTGGCGGGACTTGAACGAAAAATCAAGCGAGGGGGGGGGGGGGGGTCTCATAATCTAAATCGGGAGGGACCGGACATTTAAAAAAATTAGTATCTTACACTAAAAAAAGAGTTTTTCTTTTGGAAATTTTCTGTAAAATTGACACTATGAATTGAAAGCCCAGAGGGTGGGGCACCCCTAGCCCCTATGAAGCTTTGCCCCCGAATGGTGCCCTTACTAGCACATCCTTCTCAAAAATTTGCTTGGAGCCTGGGATGTGTTACCCTTTAATAAAAAAAAAAAAACACATCTTTCTCAATATATAATATTATTTGTATTTATTGATGATAAAACATAAATGACTCTTGACTGGTTGTTTAATGCTCATTTGAAACTAAACCCTCAAAATTAGTTGGTTTAAAACACACTCAAATATTAACTAAAGTACTAAACAACATGCAAATATTCAGCTGTCATTTCCATGACAGATTGCTTGGGCCAGATTTTGATGATTTGGGCTTTAGCGGTAGTGATTTGGGATTTGGTATGTTTAAAGCAGATAAACAATTATCAAAACTCAAAAGGTATGGTCCGACACTTAAAAGTGGATTAAAGCTGTTATGATTTTGGGGTTTGAGTGAAGTCAAAAGCCTAAAACATTGGTCCAACACCAGTGGCGAAGCTTGAGATTTCCGACTGAAGGGTCGAAAACGTATATACCTAAAAAGAATTACAAAACCGGGGGGTCGAAAACGTATATACCTAGACACGCTCACACGGCAATGGACAAGCTTATAACTGAATTTTGTAATTTCAAAGTATGATATGAAAATAAATCCTTTTGTGTAACAATGGACGAATGAGTGCTTCAACTATTTTATGATATATCACAATAGAAAACGGAAGTATAACAATGTTTTCGAGTACTATTTTCTTAATAAGTTATTATAGCTGATTTTTAGCGAAGCTTAGAGAATATAATACACCTAGAGAAAATGTGTCTTTTATGTGACAATATAACTTGCAAGAACCAAATTTTCAAACAAGTGACAAACACTTAAGAAAATCCTAATCATAAGAACTTTAGATACATATTTATATACTATTAATTTGTAACATTAATATGCTTCCTATTGTTGTACTTTGAGCTTTGTGAGTATTATGTGCTTTAGGAGGTTGTTAATTTGTAACATTAGTATGCTTCTTATTGTTGTACTTTGAGCTTTGTGAGTACTATGTGCTTTAGGTTGTTAATTTGTAGAGTTAAATGCTTGGTTGGTCTCTGTGTTTTGCAAAAAATTCATACTTGGTCCTACTATATATTAATTTGCAACATATCTATGCATTATGGTTTTGTAACATAATGCTTAGTTGATTGTAGCACTAAAGACAAATTCATATCTATGCAGTATGCTTTGTAACTTAATGCTTAATGGGTTGTACCACTAAAGACAAATTTGTATTTCATTTAAAAACTATAAATAATTTTGCGAGCTAACACGGCGCAACGTGCGTGTGTGGTTAATCGTTTTTACGCCGTCTATTTTTTCCGTTTCACAGGTTCATCGTAACGCTTGGGTCCTAGATCGACTTATTTATTTTTTATATGTTTAACATTTCGGTTTAATTTTTTCGCATTAACACGCTGCAACTTGAATGTTGGTAGTCGCTGGCAGTAGTGTGGCATTGGTGTTCGCCCCCGCCGCAACGCGGGGGTGCTTAATACTACTTATAAAGAGTTAACTGCCATTTTCGTCCCTGTGGTTTGGTCACTTTGGCCATTTCAGTCCATTTCTCAAAAATGCGTCATTTTCGTCCCCCACGTTCTGGAAAGGTGCCATTTCAGTCCAAAAATCATAACCCAGTTAAGTCAGTTTGTAAATAAGGACTGATTGTGTAAATTTGTAACATTAAGGACCATTAAAGTAAATATTAAACACCACCACCACTAGCCCTGCCACCACCACCACTCCGCTGCCACCACCACCACCACCGCCACCACAGCCCTGCCACCACCACCACCACCACTCCGCTGCCACCACCACCACCGCCACCGCCACCACAGCCCTGCCACCACCACCACAGCCCTGTCACCACCGCCACCACAGCCCTGCCACCACCACCACTCCGCTGCCACCACCACTCTCACAGATCAGACGAGAGAGGGAGTAAGTCGGAGAGAGAGAGAGAGATAACGACGAGAGAGAGAGAGAGAGAGAGAGAGAGAGAGAGAGAAGGAGGCGGGAGAGAGAACCGGCGACGGTGGGGGTGCCGTTTTTCCGGTGAGTTGCAGGCGGCCGGAACCGTGGTGAGAGAGAGAGAGAGAGAGTAGAATGTGGTGGTGCCACCACCGCCGCCGGAACCGGTGATGATCGGAGAAGGATGAACTATGATGAATGATGAAGAGGGAGTAAGTGGTCGGAGGTGGTGGTTATCGTCGGAGTTCACAGGTGAATAATGGTGGTTGAGGGATCGTCGGAGATGGTGGTGATTGACGGACTGTTGATGATGATGATCAGTGGTGGTGGATGGAGACGTGTGCGGGTACGAGATTGATGGTAATGATGTACGATGTCCAAACGAACTCGAACTCGAAGATGACCGGTGTGGCGGTTAACGGTGGTGAGTAACGGTGGTCTTGATGGTGATGTGGGAGGTGTACAGTGACGAGGGGTCGGAGAGGTTGAATGTGTTGGACGTCGAAACGGTGAAGGTGATCGGAACACGACAGAGATGGAGATGGTGGCAGTGGCTGTGGTGGCTGTGGTGGCGGTGGTGGTGGTGGTGGTGGCAGTGGTGGTGGTGGTGGTGGCAGCGGAGTGGTGGTGGTGGCAGGGCTAGTGGTGGTGGTGTTAACTGCCATTTTCGTCCCTGTGGTTTGCTCACTTTGGCCATTTCAGTCCATTTTTCAAATTTACACAATCAGTCCTTAATGTTACAAATTTACACAATCAGTCCTTATTTACAAACTGACTTAACTGGGTTATGATTTTTGGACTGAAATGGCACCTTTCCAGAACGTGGGGGACGAAAATGGCGCATTTTTGAGAAATGGACTGAAATGGCCAAAGTGACCAAACCACAGGGACGAAAATGGCAGTTAACTCACTTATAAATATAAATTAAAAACATGTATGTGCTTCATGTTGTTGTACCCTATGTTTAGGGGGTATTTCAAAAATGTTTTTAATATTTTTCACTTCTAACCCAAAACATTTTATCTTTGCAATTTAACCCCTTTGGTTTTTTTACTTTTAACACAAAGCTTTTCATTTTTTTTGCAATTTAACCCTAATACTTTTTTACTTTCAACTTTGGCCCCCATAGTTTTCATCTTTCGCCAATTTTTTGTTTTACGTTTCGTTCAAAATTTTGCGAGTTAACACGCCACAACGTGCGTGTGGGGTCAAAGTTTTTTCGTCTATTTTTCCCATTTGAGAAGTTTGTTGCAACGTATGGGTCCTAGATCGACTTAGGTATTTTTCTATGTTTTACGTTTCACCCTAAATTTTTCGCATTAACACGCCGCAATTGGTGTGCATGGTTCAACGATTTTACATATGCTTTTCATTCGGTTTTATTTTCTCATTTTCTATTTATTTTGTTTTTATGAGTTTTTCGGCGTTGATCGCTGGCAGTGGTGTGGCATTGGTGCTACTTTGCATGGTTTTATGTCCCCCGCCGCAACACGAGGGCCTTAATACTAGTTTCTAGTCAATTATTATAAAGTGTATAGTTTCTCAATCCAAATATCAGGGGTATCAAATCGTGGGTCAAAACGTCAGTGATGGTTTTTTTATTATCGAAAGCCAAAATTGAACCATTGAAAATTAAAACCAAACTGAACCATATTCCTAACTAATGTGTTAACTTAGATTACTAATTAGCAATAAGACAATACAAGATGTTCTAAATAAACTGAACCATTACTAACTAGTTTAATACCTGTCCATTGGACGGGTTACGCTAAGGTAACAAACAAATATAATGTATATTGATGGTGTTTCGGTTTGCTTCTCCTTTTCCTCTTTTCCATCTCCTATTTGAAAAAATTACAACCATCTAACTTTTCTTTTTCTTCTTTTCAAACCATTGAAGCATCTCAAAATAAACAATCCCAAACACCCACGTTAGGTGAACACAAGTCTAAACAACATTATAAACAAAAGCACCATTTTTAATTTATAAAAGGAAAACTTACGTGAACGGTGTACAACCACAAACAGTATAAAATAAAACTGATAGAGAGATAAAACATGAAATACTGTCATTTTAATACAAAAGTAAATGGTAGGCAGCACTTGGGGAAAGTGTTATAACAATCAAACGTGGTTTACTGCCTCAATTTTTTCGGCTTTTGGATTGTCCTCTTTAACCTCAAAGATAGCCTCTTTTCGACTTGTTGAGTTGATGCATGGTGCCCATTTGTCAAACTTTGTGTATTTTTGGCATTGTCTACTGAGGCAACCTGATGGTTCACATCAACAACCACCTAAAAGTTAAGTATGAGAGTAAGGAAAACAAAGTAAAGATATAAAGTTTGTTTACATGTAAAAACAACTACCAATTCTTGCTGACTTGTTGCATTGTGGACATCTGATGAATTTGGTGTACATCTAGCATCATCTACCCGGGAACATTTAGAAATGTCAGTGTCGACCTCATGTTCCACATTATCAACCACCTAAAGTTGTTACACAAATTTGAGTGTAAGGAATATAAAGTATATACACAAAGGTTGTTTAGATGTAAAAACGATTACCGATGACGTATTTTCTTCTTGCTGAGTTGTCGTCTGGTCCGCATCTGACAAATTTGGTGTATTTTTGGGATCATTTGTTGGGGGAGATTGAGAAATGTCATAATCAACCTCATGTTCCATATCAACAATCGCCTAAAGTTATTACACGCGCATTAAGCGTAAAGAAAAAAAGTATATATAGAACGTTTGTCTACACGTGAAAATAATTACCGATGACGTCGACGTTTTAGATTCTGTCGGCGAAATACGTGGTCCCCATAATGACTAGTGTACCATGTCCCATTCGTCATCATTGATCCGAGCTAAATACTCGCTAGTTTCGTCATGAAGAACATCAGCAGAAGGACATGTTGAAGGAAATGAAGTGGTAGCAAGATTATTAATTTCGTCACCCAAGTATTTTGATACGGTGAAGCATGGACTGTAAGTAGGTGCCAAGTTGTAATCATCAACTTTTATCCTAAAGATCACATGCCGAGCACATAAAGCATCCGTCAGAAATTCATATATCCAATACAGATCATCAGGACCCTATAAAAACACCAAGAAACAATATTATAAATTAGCCAAAAAGGAAAACATAAGCATGAAAAAAGGGAAAAAAACAGGAATGAGTATATAGACATGGGCATATTTAAGTATAAAGATCCGAGGACATATATGTCGTGATTAGTACATGATAATATATAAAAGTATACCTCTGATAAGGTCTTTATAATCAATTGTTCAGCTGTAAGACCGAGAAGAAGATTTGCAGCATCGTCAAAGAGAACACATGTAATCTCTTTTCCTTGGTTCCATAATTGGACAGCCAGTTTATAACTGAATAAACACAAGCGATAAGAATATATAATATATGTGTTTTAATAAGGGATGAGCAAATGATCACATTGCCTAACTCAGTCAAGAAACTCAGTCTTAAACAGGGGTATTTTTGGCATTTTCGTTATAAACTTCTCAACCTGCCATTTTCATCATGTTGCCTAACTCAGTCAAAAAACTCAGTTTTAACCAAGGGTATTTTTGGCATTTTCGTTATAAACTGTAGTTTATGAAATCGGATATGTTGTTGATGATACCACTGATTTTTTGGTTCAGATCTGATGATTTTATTCTTAAGGTTCCTTTTGAGTTTCATGATTTTGATATAGGTTCATGTTGTATTCTGTCACTGAAATTCAAGGCTGCAGATCTGTGCATATATTTGTATTAAGTTTCAAGTTTTATAAATTGTTAATACAACACCTGGATTTAGTAATTCTTTTAACTGAGCGGTTTTACTATATATTCATGTTGTATTTTCCGACTGAAAGTTAAAGTTGTAGATCTGTTCATATCAGTATTTGGTTTTAAATTATTGTAAATTATAAAAATACTACGTTGATCTAGAAATTTTATGAATAGACATTTCACAGTAGCTTTTACTTTCAGTTTTAAATTTTTTGTTATGATAATGTGCTATTCTCTTATTGATTTTTGGCAAAAAGTCAGATCCAGAAATAATAGTCAAAACAGCTTGTGAGTAAGAGCACAGTATTAATATAGCAACCGGAACTAATACCGAATCTACCGAACGGGTATTTTCTCGGTACCAAACCGATACTAACTGACGACATTTTCCGGTGCCGGTTAGGTTATTCTTTAGTACCGGTGTTTACCGATTTCTACCCACAAATATTAGTACCGTACGGGTACTGAAACGTACCATACCGGGTACATTAGGTATCGGTACGGCTACCCACTTTTGGGGCTTTTCGGTACCGGTTGGAACCGAGCTCATCCCTAGTTTTAATATCTTATAGAAACTTACGCATGACGTGGATTGACGACATATCTATTGCATTTCAAACAAAGGTAGCGTGCATCAGAAAAAGTCATCTTCTTACGACATATGGTACACCGTACGTACTTCCAATCCTTCTTCAAATCAACACCAATTATTGTGCCTTCAACATTGTACATTTTTCCCTTTAATAAGATAAAAAAATTTAGGCATGACCATGGTAAAAGCTGCTGGTTGTAGACTAAAATTCAGAACCGATACCTTAGCAAGACCTTCTTTAATATAATTATAGATGTCAAGGAGACTAACAACACACATGTCCTCGTTGCTTTGTTCATCCACTGTGAAAGTAACAGGCGACACTACACTGTTAACATAAATAAATAAATAAATAAAGTCATTATATACAAGTAGGCAGATCGTTTGTTATAATGAAAGGAAAATTATGAAAGTATTGTTGTACATGTTTTTGAAGGCCTTAGTGACAATAGGGAAAGCCAGATTGAGATAACGTTCAGTCACAACCGTTGACACTAAACACGGATCCCTAGTATAATTTGACACAATTATATATAGTTTGAGATATTAATTGATGTAAATACATAATAGTTTTAGAAAAAACATACCGTCGAACAATCGGACCTTGCAACCAGTCAAAATTACCAAAATTTGATTATTTCCATAACTGCGGATGGCCTTGTCAGTAAACCTGAGTGCAGCTTTGCCCCATAACGTAACACAAAGTTTGTTGCCACTATATTGTTTTAAGCAACAACGAAATAAACAACATAGTTACATTGTACAACTAACATATACAAAGAAAAAGTACAATAAAATTTACCGCTCATCATATAATTCAATAATCTTTGTAACGTATTTTACCGTAATTTTCTATATTTTTCATAATGTTATGTTATATTTTTATTAATAAGTGTTCATTTGTTTAAATGGGGTATGGACGAGAGTTAAAAAGACTTGGGGATTGAAGCAGCTGATGGATTTTCGTATCATAACTTGATCACACCCTATGTAGACCATTTTTAACCCAAATGATCAATCATTTTGGGAATTATCCATTTATCACAAAAACTTCAATCTATACATCATGGTTTTGTAACTTGAAAGGTTCACTGTACGTAAAAAAAAAGTAAAAAGAAGAAATAATACGTTAAGGAAATAGCAACAACATTGTATTGTAGTCTCTACTATCATCTTCTTCCAACAAGCTTGAGGAAATAGAATAAGGTAACTCTAAACACCCTGAACTTATAAGATCTGCATGAGAAAACAGCATAATGTACAAATTTAGTAACAACTTCAGCCCCTAAACTTTAATAACAAACAATTTTAGCCCCTCAACTTTAATAACGACATGGGAATAGAACAAGGTAACTCTAAACACCCTAAACTTATAAGATCCGCATGAAAAAACAGCATAATGTACAAATTTAATAACAACTTTAGCCCCTAAACTTTAATAACAAACAGTTTTAGCCCCTCAACTTTAATAATGATATGTTTAGCCCCTTAACTTTAACAATTACATGTATAACATAGTTAGTCCCTGTGGTTTAAACAAAGTAACATATTTAGGTACTAATAGTTTAAAATCACATTCTAGGGTATTAACTTTTCATTTTGTAACGTTTGGAGGTATTAACGTTATTTGTAGGTTTAAAATCACATTCTATTAGTGCCTAAGTATGTTATTTTGTGCAAACCACGGGGACTAACTATGTTAATACCTTAGAAGTTAATACCTCCAGACGTTACAAAATGAAAAGTTAATACCCTAGAAGGTGATTTTAAACTATTAGTACTTAAGTACGTTATTTTGTGCAAACCACAGGGACTAACTATGTAATTAACTCTAACCCCAAACTAAAACAACTTTAGACCCTTAACTTTATTAACAACATGTTTAGCCCCTCAACTTTAATAACGACATGTTTAGCCCCTAAACTTTAATAACAAACAATTTTAGCCCCTCAACTTTAATAACGACATGGAAATAGAATAAGGTAACTCTAAACAACCTGAACTTATAAGATCTGCATGAAAAAACAACATAATGTACAAATTTAATAACAACTTCAGCCCCTAAACTTTAATAACAAATAGTTTTAGCCCCTCAACTTTAATAACGACATGTTTAGCCCCTCAACTTTAACAATTACATGTATAACCCCCTAACTAAAACAACTTTAGACCCTTAACTTTATTAACAGCATGTTTAGCCCCTCAACTTTAATAATGACATGTTTAGCCCCTAAACTTTAATAACAAACAATTTTAGCCCCTCAACTTTAATAACGACATGGGAATAGAACAAGGTAACTCTAAACACCCTGAACTTATAAGATCTGTATGAAAAAACAGCATAATGTACAAATTTAATAACAACTTCAGCCCCTAAACTTTAATAACAAACAGTTTTAGCCCCTCAACTTTAATAACGACATGTTTAGCCCCTCAACTTTAACAATTACATTTTTACCCCCTAACCAAAACAACTTCAGACCCTTAACTTTATTAATAGCATGTTTAGCCCCTCAACTTTAATAACGCATGTTTAGCCCCTAAACTTTAATAACAAACAATTTTAGCCCCTCAACTTTAATAACGACATGGAAATAGAATAAGGTAACTCTAAACACCCTGAACTTATAAGACCTGCATGAAAAAACAACATAATGTACAAATTTAATAACAACTTCAGCCCCTAAACTTTAATAACAAACAGTTTTAGCCCCTCAACTTTAATAACGACATGTTTAGCCCCTCAACTTTAACAATTACATGTATAACCCCTAACTAAAACAACTTTAGACCCTTAAATTTATCAACAAGATGTTTAGCCCCTCAACTTTAATAACGACATGTTTAGCCCCTAAACTTTAATAACAAACAATTTTAGCCCCTCAACTTTAATAACGACATGGAAATAGAATAAGGTAATTCTAAACACCCTGAACTTATAAGATCTGCATGAAAAACAGTATAATGTACAAATTTAATAACAACTTCAGCCCCTAAACTTTAATAACAAACTGTTTTAGCCCCTCAACTTTAATAACGACATGTTTAGCCCCTTAACTTTAACAATTACATGTATAACCCCCTAACTAAAACAACTTTAGACCCTTAACTTTATTAACAACATGTTTAGCCCCTCTACTTTAATAACGACATGTTTATCCCCTAAACTTTAGTACCAAATAATTTTAGCCCCTCAACTTTAATAACGGCATGTTTAGCCCCTCAACTTTAACAATTACATGTTTAACCACCTAACTAAAACAACTTTAAACCCTTAACTTTATTAACAGCATGTTTAGCCCCTCAACTTTAATAACAACATGTTTTGCCCCTAAACTTTAAAAGCAAACAATGAGTCAGTTAATTGTATTTACCAGTGTAAACTGACGTATTTTTTCAAAAAGGCTAAATGTAGGTACTAGACGGAATAGGCTGGCTACTCCTTGCATCAATAAAGAGTCTTGTAAGCTTAGATGTTTATAAATCTGTTGAACAGTGTTCCTTTTAACTTTTGATCCGCCTGTGGATCCCTTACAGCCGTTTTTGTAATAATTGATATTACTTTCATTCGGTTTGTAATGTTATTATCTTTAGCTTCCGCTGTGCATTAAACTGTGATAATTTGACTATGATGATATCAACTACGTCACGATACTCCCCACCGGACCCACCGTTAATACATGGAAATATCAGGGTGTGACACCTAATTACTTGCAGGGTATCGCAGGAAGTGTGGTGGGCTGTAATGCTTTGGCTGAAATTACCTTTAAACATGTATGCAAGCTCGTGTAGGGACGTGATGGAGAAAATAAAGCCCTTCTAGGTTCTAAAGACTGGAAGAAAGTAATTGGCCTGGTAGTCTTGACAACGATGTGGCCCATTTGGAAGGCAAGGAACGTTACCGAATTTGAAAATTATATTCAGTCTCCTCATAAAACGGTAGAAGAAATAAAGTCTTGTTCGTTTTTGTGGCTAAAAGGAAGATCAAAGTTGAAGAACTTGGATTGGGGAAGATGGTGTGATTTCAACGTAGAGATGTCATAGTATAATTTAATTTAATTTTATGTTTATTATTTTCTTCTCGTTTTGTACTCTTTTTTCTGGGTTTTACAGCTTCGTTGTCCCTGTTCTATAATCATAGAATCTTCTGCCGTTCAAAAAAACAAATTACTCCTAACACATTTCCCATCCATGTAATTTTGAGAGATTTAGGAATTTCATGTAAACTTTCACTCCATCTGATTCCGTATAATATGGATTTTATGTAAGGTACATGACTTCCCCATATTTAGAGGCTTATTATACATCCACACCACACGTCCCTGTTTCACAACGATTTGTTATGATCCGCCTGAATACACAACTTTCTTCACGAGTTTTGGAAGGTTCCGGAACACTAAGAATGCGTCTAGGGCTGCCCGAAAGTTTCCGGAATAGCCTACAAGTTGCTGGAACATCTTGGCACCATCGGAAGACTCTAGATCAGCCAAGAACACTCTAGAATGACCATGAAAACACTTAGAAGTCATTGATATTTTGAAGGAACTCTCTAGAATTCAACTCATAAATATCCTAGATATTTGTATGGAATTCTCTAGAACTAGTATGAACTAGTATAAATAGGTGATGAAGGTCTCATTTTGAGATCACCCCACATAACCCCTCATAACTCATTCATAACCCAACATCATAGCAAGTTTACATACTTGTACTCGTAACCCACTCTTTTAAACTCTCTTGTAATCAATACTAAGTTGTTTATTTGAAAGCAACACTTGTAATCATCACTTGATCCCTACAAAACCTTATCATCGTTGGGCACAAAAGCTTAACTTAGATTGAGTCTAAGTCGTTACACGTGAGTTAGAAGTAACTCCGTGACAAGTGGTATCAGAGCCGCGTCGGTTCACTGGGATGGCAAACAAGAAAAGCAAGAAAGGAGCTACGAGCAACAAAATCGTCTCTAGAAAAGAAGAGACACACAATCATAACCAGAATCAGCAAGAAGTTGAAGGCATGTCTATGGATTTGGTCAGATCCTTAGACAAAATGAAGACTAATGTCGAAGCTTCGGTCACACAGCTTGGAATTCTTGTCAATCGTTCCTTGAAAAAGCTAGACGCTTTGGGAACATTGCGAGATGAGTTAAGAGGACTCAAAGAAGGCTTCAAAACCGTTATCGACGTCATACACCTCGAGATGCAAGCCATGATCCAGGAGGAAATCGCAAGGCTGCGGAGTGAGGTAGACGCCAAGATCCAAAACTTTCACAAAAACTTTGCTGAGTTAGAAGCAAAATTGATCGGTACCAACAAGGCACAACTAGAAGCATGTCTGGGGTCCATGCAAGGAAAGAAAAGATCCACAACCACAAAACTAGAAAAGAAGTCGGAAGAAGGACTTCAACTCGTCAACATGGTGGTAAACGAGAGACCCGTTAAGGCACTAGTTGACACAGGAGCAAGCCATAACTTCGTCTCAATAGATGAAGCAATAAGACTCGGTGTTCGAGTAACAAAACAAAACACAACAATGAAGACCACAAACGGACCCATCCAACCAACACTAGGGATGGCCTACGGCGTCAAAACCACAATCGGCAAATGGAAAGGTAAGATTGACCTTTCTGTGGTGCCAATGAAAGAACACGACTTCGTGCTTGGCCAGGATTTCTTCGAAAAGGATCATGCCTTTCTCATTCCGTTTGCAAACAAATTTTGCATCATAGACGGAAACCAAGTTCACAAAATGAAGACAGAGATGGACACGGACCGTCAAGGTATGTCAATAACATCAATACAACTGGAGGTTGGTTCTAAGACAAGATCAACCAGTCATTCATCACAACGAGGCATAACCCGAAATCGCAACGAGGACGTTGCGAGTTTAGGTGGGGGAGAATGTCACGATCCGCCTAAATACACAACTTTCTTCGCGAGTTTTGGAAGGTTCCGGAACACTAAGGATGCGTCTAGGGTTGCCTGAAAGTTTTCGGAACAGCCTACAAGTTGTTGGAACATCTTGGCACCATCGGAAGACTCTAGATCAGCCAAGGACACTCTAGAATGACCATGAAAACACTTAGAATTCATAGATAATTTGAAGGAACTCTCTAGAATTCAGCTCATAAATATCCTAGATATTTGTACAGAATTCTCTAGAACTAGTATAAATAGGTGATGAAGGTCTCATTTTGAGATCACCCCACATAACCCATGCTAACTCATTCATAACCCAACTTCTTGTAAGCTCCAAACTTGTAAACTTTGTTCAAGTAATACATACCATCTTTGGTGTAGTATTGTACTACAAAATCATACTTGTGATCCTCATAAACAAAAACTTTCGCAGCTATACATAACCCAACCCATCCAAAAGGCTGAACTTAGAGGTATTCTAAGTGCCGCACGAGAGTTCAAAAATAACTCCGTGACAGATTGCTCTCTTTCCCATGTAGTCTTCTGAAATTCTCTCCCCCTCCCTTATAAGAAACACTAACCAATTCGGCCATTAATAAAAAATTAAATCTTTTTCCAATTTCAAGACGACGATAACAAACAACGATTGGGATTTGTTGGTGCTTGTGTTGGAGATCTATGCAACATTAAATGTATAAATTTATCTGTTTCTCTCGGACCTTCCTATAATCTAATACTAATAAAAGACTCCATATAATGCCACATGGCATTATCTCCATCAATTCATTAATATTATTATAAATCTTTATAATAAAATTATTAATTAATTAACCATTAATATCTAATTCTAATTTATTATTAAAAAAATGCATAGTTGATCTATAATTTAAAACCTGTTATTATTTTTCTACTTCTTAAACGAGCATTTACCTTATCAGCGTAAATCAAATATAAACATAATTATATTAATACCATCTTATATAGTTCATAACATTGGAAGGTCTTTGTAATTTTTTTTTCATAGTAAATTTTAATATCTTTTTTTTTACAAACTTTGTTTTTTTCTTGTTTATATTTTAATTTTACCACAAAAGTTAAATTAATTTAGTTTTTTTTAACGGCAAAGAATCTCAAGTGTAAATCCACCCCGTTTGGGGCTATGTCCAAGGTCCACTCCTCGACCGCCATGAGACTGTGCCCCCTGATGCGCGGGAACCGGATGGAATCCGTAAACCATCGCCCCCCGTCAGGTTCGAACCCGGGAATAAAGCCCCGTTTCGTCTCTTCAACCAGATGTCCCTTGAAAATGGCCCAAGCGAGAATCGAATCTGCGCCTTCACTAGGGAGGGCATACCAATTTACCACTAGACCAAGTTCGTTTAGTTTAGTTATCTTTATTAGTTTTTGTTTTACGAGTTTCCACTGATTTGGCTGTCGTTCGTTTCCTACTTAGCACGATGTTTGGTTGTTACATTTGGTCCTTTATGTTTTTTGTTTGGTTGTTACTTGGCACGTTGTTTGGTGGTCACATTTGGCCACTCGGGTTCTAATACGTGTTGGTACAAATTCAACTTCATCTACGTTTTACGTCACGTGAGTTACTTGCTATTAGAAATTCATTTTTTTATTTCTTTCCCCAGTTTTGATCGTCGTTCGGTCGCTATTTAGCATGGTTTTGCGTCCGTCCAACCCCCAACCTACGCCCCCTGCACCGCAACGCGAGGTTTTAAACTAGTTCCTTTTATTATATAGATATGCGAAGTTAATCATACTCAAGTTTAGATACTCACTATCGCCACTTTTATCTTTAATGATCATATATGTGGAATAAGAAGTGTTTTCATTGTATTTGTTACTACCTTCAATTTGAACTTTCGGAAAGGTCCCTGAATCGTTATTTAGATAAACCAAAATAAAGTTTAAAAAAAATTTACTTTAAAAAAAGTCCTTTAAAGAATAAAAAAAGGTTATAAAAATAACAATAAAAGATAACAAAATGACAAACAAAAGGGTTTTAAAATGTATTAATAATTTAATATGAAACCTACAAGGATTATCTGTGTTCAACAAAAATAAAAGGAATGCGATATGCTTAGCACCACCTCAACCAAACATCTAGAAAGGGGATTGTTGCCTGTGATATTAAATTAAAATATAAAAACTTGTTTTTTAATTGTAAATTTACAACAGTAACAGACCACTAAAGTATTATCATGTTTTCATTAGACAATAATGCATATACACCAATTTAGAAAGAAACCCAAAAAAATCTGAAAGAAATCCCTTGTAAAAATCGAACTCATAACCTAAAAAACGCATTAAAAAGATCTTCCACGTAAATTTATTTTCATACTTAAAAAACCCGTCTATAAATAGTGTTTTTTAAATGAACGGCAAATTTGGATCACTAACTAGCCACTGGAGTTGCATTGTGTGACCAGTAGAATCATTCGATCATATCCATCTTCAGTAGGCAATGATACCTATACACCAATTCAGAAGGAAATTTAATAATTTGGGAAAAATAACCCTATGGGAATCGAACTAATAACCTAATGGTACGTAAGTCTTATTCCACCCACAAAATTACACTAGGCTATAAGACCTTCCGTAGTCGTGGAGGATAACACGACGCCCTATAACGCCACCCCACACCGCCCCCTAGGCGTTATAGATTCTCGCGAAGATTATCACAGCGCCAAACAAGAAAACACTCACACACACATATATATACATACATATATAACCCACATCTACATAACCCTCCATTACTCACTCAATTTAAATAACTCCTTTTTCTTATACAATTATCACGTATCCTATAACCCCTCATTTATAAAACCCCCACTACAGATAGCTATAGTGTTAATAATCAAATCACACTGATACAAGGAAATAACAAAGAAAAGATGGCACACGGATACAGTGAAAAGGAAATAGCAAAGAAAAGATGGATGGAATTTTTAGTACAACCCCGTAAATTCTGATCAGTTACAAAACCTATCATTATCTAATTAGAAAAATACATAGATGACCATATGTTCCTGATTTTGGTACACGTTTTAGGACTTCTAGTTACAACAAATTGCTGAAGACTAAATTTGGTTAGGCTTGTGAATAACAAAAAAGACATAAAATTTACAAACAAGATACAAAGAGAAAAAGATATCAACACCTATTATATTCTCCTTAGTATGTATGATTCATGAATTAATACTGTTTATAATTTTGTACAACTAAATATAAAGTAGTTTTAGCATCAAATAAATTAAGACTTTACAAATTTATTAGTTATTTTACTAGCTTAGAACCTCGTGTTATACACGGGTTGCATAAATTTAATTGAGTGTGCCTATTGGCACACTAAAGTGCCTATTGGCACACCAAACCCTAGCAAAATTAGGGTTTATCTACGCTGCGTATTGGTCAATACGCAGCGTATAGGGTTACACCAATACGCTGCGTATTGACCAATACGCAGCGTAGATAGTCCATATATCTCAGTGCCTGATAACCAATCATTGCACAGAAAACAATGTGTGTCTATGCTGCGTATTGAGCAATACGCATCGTATTGAATTTTACACTAATGGTCCCTGGAGTTTCAAAAATTGACACAAATGGTCCCTTATTTTTGATATATTTACACTTTGGTCCCTGGTTTTTCATATATTGACACAAATGGTCCCTCGTGTTTCATATATTGACACAAATGGTCCCTATCAGGGACTATTTTTGTAAAAACTGAAACTTCAGGGACCAAATAGTAAACATATCAAAAATGGGTAAAAAGGGGGTCTTCTTTAAAGAACCGGCCCTTGCAAGACTCGAACTCATGACCTCTCGTTTAGAACCGCAACGCCTTAACCAGTTTATCCTCTGTCCAGAGCTGTTAGAGTATGAAACTTAATGCCTTATATACCCTAGCTAATCAATACGCTGCGTATTGGTCAATACGCAGCGTATATAAAACATATGGAAAAATGAGGTCATTTGGGTGGGTTTAAAGTATCAAAAGTTTACCAGTTTTATATACGCTGCGTATTGACCAATACGCAGCGTATATGACCTTCCTTATACGCTGCGTATTGACCAATACGCAGCGTATTTGTCAACTGGTGTACAGAATTAGTCCCTCAATTTCAGTTTTTACAAAAATAGTCCCTGACAGGGACCATTTGTGCCAATCTATGAAACATCAGGGACCTATATATATTTTCGACGCTCGTTAGGACCGTACGCGCCTTACGTGCGTCGAAACTAAGTTCGTCGTTAAAATATATATATTTTTTTATTATTTAGTCGAAGTCGAACCGTAAGGCGCGTAGGTCCCTAACGAGCGTCGAAACTAAGTTCGTCGTTAAAATATAAAACGACGAACTTAGTTTCGACGCTCGTTAGGGACCGACGCGCCTTACGGTTCGACTTCGACTAAATAATAAAAAAATATATATTTGAACGACGAACTTAGTTTCGACGCTCGTTAGGGACCTACGCGCCTTACGGTTCGACTTCGACTAAATAATCAAAAAAATATATATTTTAACGACGAACTTAGTTTCGACGCTCGTTAGGACCGTACGCGCCTTACTCGAGTCGAAACTAAGTTCGTCGTTAAAATATATATTTTTTTATTATTTAGTCGAAGTCGTACCGTAAGGCGCGTAGGTCCCTAACGAGCGTCGAAACTAAGTTCGTCGTTTTATATTTTAACGACGAACTTAGTTTCGACGCTCGTTAGGGACCTACGCGCCTTACGGTACAACTTCCAGAAGTTTATCTATACAACAAAACACTTTAAATAACCTGCCAGAATTTTATATAACCTGCCTGAATTTCAAAATATAACATTTCAAAATATGTGAAACTATTTACACCGAAGTTTGATATATACATAGCAAAATACATAACAAAGTTTGTCCATACATAACAAAATGATAAAATACTACTGCTGCTGCTCCTGATGCTGCTGCTGCTGCTGCTGCTGCTGCTGCTGATGCTGATCCCAGTCCGCATCCGCAATGAAGGGTAGTGGAGGTAACCCGTCATGCTGTCGCTGCTGCTGCAGCGCCGCAGCCACCCACTCTAACAAATAGTTGTTTCTTTCAACGTTTCGAAGCAGCCGCTGATGTGACGGGTCAGGACCGGGCCAAACATGGCGTGGGAACTGGGGCGCCCCGGGTGGTCCACGCGGCTGTGGTGGCTGCGGAAGAACGGCGGCCGGCTCATGCGGCTCCGGCGGCTCCGGATCGTGCGGGGGATAAAACAGAGGGAACTCTTCTGGCAGTTTTGTAAGCTCGTATTGCGTGCCGTCCAGTTTCTTTAACCGCTTCCCGCATGGAAAGTCTTTGGTAATATGCATCCCGTTTACTGTGTTCATCCCCATCCGCTTTGGCTGTGTCGCCGGGCCTACACGGCCGCGGTCGTTCTCCGGATGATAGCCCAACGAATGGGCTATCTTGGTCACGTAGGCGCCGCCGAATAGCATTCCGCGCTCCTGTCGATGATGCGCGGAGGCGAAATACTTCGCCAACCCGTGGGCGAGAGCGCACGGCCTCATGTATAAGAGGCAATATAAAAAGAACAAGTCACCACTCGTACACCACTCCCGGCTTTTGTTTCGAGCAGTGATCGAAGTGGAAACCATCTTGTGCAAATACCTGTATAAATAGAAACCAGTCAGTAAATAATAATCAGCCGTAAACAGGCGTTTAAACGGCTGCAAACGCAGCCCCAAACGGCTGCGAAATCGCTGCCCTTTGGTGCTGTGTTTGCAGCCGTTTAAACGCCGGTTTACGGCTGCAAACGCAGCCCCAAACGGCTGCCGGTTTAAACATCGTTCAAACGCCGGTTACGGTTCGACTTCGACTAAATAATTAAAAAAAATATGTTTAAAAAAAATTATGTTTAAAAAGAAATTGGGTTTAAATGGTCCTTGGAGTTTCAAAAATTAACACAAATGGTCCCTTTTTTGATATATTTACACTTTGGTCCCTGAAGTTTCAAAAATTGACACAAATGGTCCCTAACGAGCGTCGTAATAAGTTCGTCGTTAAAATATATATTTTTTTTATTATTTAGTCGAAGTCGAACCGTAAGGCGCGTAGGTCCCTAACGAGCGTCGAAACTAAGTTCGTCGTTAAAATATATATTTTTTTTATTATTTAGTCGAAGTCGAACCGTAAGGCGCGTCGGTCCCTAACGAGCGTCGAAACTAAGTTCGTCGTTTTATATTTTAACGACGAACTTAGTTTCAACGCTCGTTAGGGACCTACGCGCCTTACGGTTCGACTTCGACTAAATAATAAAAAAATATATATATTTTAACGACGAACTTAGTTTCGACGCACGTAAGGCGCGTACGGTCCTAACGAGCGTCGAAAATATATATAGGTCCCTGATGTTTCATAGATTGGCACAAATGGTCCCTGTCAGGGACTATTTTTGTAAAAACTGAAATTGAGGGACTAATTCTGTACACCAGTTGACAAATACGCTGCGTATTGGTCAATACGCAGCGTATAAGGAAGGTCATATACGCTGCGTATTGGTCAATACGCAGCGTATATAAAACTGGTAAACTTTTGATACTTCAAACCCACCCAAATGACCTCATTTTTCCAGATGTTTTATATACGCTGCGTATTGACCAATACGCAGCGTATTGATTAGCTAGGGTATATAAGGCATTAAGTTTCATACTCTAACAGCTCTGGACAGTACGCGCCTTACGGTAGGGACCTACGCGCCTTATGTTTCATATAAAACGACGAACTTAGTTTCGACGCTCGTTAGGGACCTACGCGCCTTACGGTTCGACTTCGACTAAATAATAAAAAAAATATATATTTTAACGACGAACTTAGTTTTGACGCTCGTTAGGACCATACGCGCCTTACGAGCGTCGAAACTCAGATCGTCGTCGTTAAATTATATTTTTTTATTATTTAGTCGAAGTCGAACCGTAAGTCGCGTAGGCTCCTAACGGGCGTTTAAAAGGCTGCAAACGCAGCCGCAAACGGCTGTGATTTCGCTGCCGTTTGCGGCTGCGTTTGCAGTCGTAAACGGGCGTTTAAACGGCTGCAAACGCAGCCGCAAACGGCTGCGAAATCGCTGCCCTTTGGGGCTGTGTTTGCAGCCGTTTAAACGCCGCTTTACGGCTGCAAACGCAGCCCCGTCGTTTAAACGGTCCCTGAAGTTTCAATTTTTTACAAAAATGGTCCCTGATGTTTCAAAAATTGACAAAAATCAACTAAATAAGGGTACCTAAATAATTAAAAAAAGAAATTTTGTTTTAAAAAAATTTGTTTAAAAAAAAGCTGTTTAATAACTAACGTACCTGAAGAGCGGATCCTCAATCAGCGTACTCCTCCCCTTGGATTGGTGGTGGTCCCAATGAGCGATGTCCGCGATCAGATCCCAAAACCCTAATAGCGTGGGTTTATCAACCATCACGAGCCCCTGTTTACACGAATGTTTATTAAACGTTAAATTAATGTTAAATCTTAAATGTTATATATTAAAAATAATAATAATAACAATACAAAATTTGTGTTAAACGTACCTTCGTATAAAGATCCGTAGCGATCTCAGCCGCCGTATACAAACCGCTATGCACCGCAAACTGTGCAAGTGACATTTCGCGCGCCTGGCCAGCCATGCGAAAAGAAACCTCGGGCGGGGGAGGGGGCTGCGCGGGGTCCACAACCTCATTTGGCCGACGAGGATGAAACTCGAACGACGACATAAACTCGACCAGTATCTCCCTGTAGGTCGGCGTAAACGATAGCTCAAACAGACGATCCCACGGTGAATCAGCGGGAACAAACCCCCGCGCCAAATCTTCAACCTCGAGCTTCCGGAGGGTTTTCCAAGAAACTGCAAAATGTTCACCAATATGCATCTTCCGAAGCTTCTCGCAACGGAGAGCAGCGTCGGACTCCGGAGGAAACTCCAAATATGGGTGATTCTCGAGAGGATCCGGCGGTGGACGCGCCCGCCGTTTCCGCTGCGGCTGCTCCGGAATATCTCCTTCTAAATCCATTTCCTCCATTTTTCTGTTTAAAAAAAAAAAAAACAATTTAAGTTTAAGTTTAAAAAAATACTAGTAATAATGCCCGCGCGCGTTGCGGCGCGGGTATATCGCAAACATCGAATGAATTAGTCCAAGCGTTATGTGTTGCGTTAACCACACGAAAACGCATGTTTCGACGTATCCGATTGAACTTAATGTAACCTATATAAGCATTGCGATTGGATCCAAACGTTATGTGTTGCGTTAACTACACCAAATCGAATTTATACAATACGATTATAATGTATTCTATATGATCCGAATCATACACCAAATTAAGAAACTAAATAAAAAAAAATGCCAAAAAACATGAATCAAAACCATGTCATCACAATTGATCAAGAAGTGGAAAACATGAATAAGCAAATGAAAGAAGCACCAAAGTTACTTCTCAAATCAGCTGGTAAGAATTCTTGTATTCCATATCCTAAACTGGGTATTAAAAACAAAAAAACCCGAGATATGCACCTCTAACTTCACATAGTAATTAGTTACTCAGTTGATAGAGATCAATTATTAAGTAAAACTATGGGCTAAATTATTTTTTTGGACCTGGCCAACCATCACAAATGGGATGTATTATAGGCTTAACTGAATAAATTATGAGCTAAATTAAGGCTTAGCTGAAACAGTATGGGCTAAATTAAATTTTTGGACTGGGCAATCACAAATGAAGGAAAATGGCTATGGGAAAATGGACAGTTTCCCAATTGGCCTTATAAATTCATGATGGCAGAACATGAAAATCAATTAGAAAGGCGAGCGCAGCGCCACCATATCCAACAATGGACCTATACGCTGCATAGAGCGCAGTCGTAACGTAAGGCGAGCGCAGCGCCGCCATATACGTTCCATTGAGTGCAGCGGCGCAATGGCTGTATACGCTGCATTAAGCGCAGCCGCAACGTACGGCAAGCGCAGCGCCGTCATAATGGGCTTAGGTTAGAATATCTTCAAGGTACTTAAAATTTCTTACCTTACTGAACCTCCTTTATTACTCTCTGTACCGTACCCTAGTTGATTAAATTAGCCAGCATATAATTTCTAGATGTATTGTTTGTACCCTATTTGCTACCTTCTTCCTGTTACCTCTTTCATCTCCCAAATCTACCTTACTGAACCTCCTTTATTACTCTCTGTACTATTTCCTATGCCATTACTGTATGTATGAGTCAGAGCAAAAAAAAAAACAAAATGCATGAACCGACCTTCATTATGTTTCACACCCATATTTGTCAAACAAACATACAATTGAAGTGACCCACTAAAATTACATGAAAAGAATAATGTTGCGTTCTTCTCAAATATTGGCTGACTCAAACTTATATAATAATTACTATTTAATAAGTATTTTTATAATATTAAATTTTATATGTATGTATATATATCAAACAAAGTAAATTACACCTATTTTAACCCGTTCTTCACATTAGCCATGCCTATAATGAGCCTGTAGGTCTTAAAATTGACCCATGACAACTCAAAATCAAGTGTTCAGGGTAGAAATATCAGGTTTATAGACAATTTATAGACACATTGCCGTACACGCTGCATCAAGCGCAGCCACAACGTGCCGCGAGCGCAGCCACAACGCTGTATCTAGCGCAGTCGCGATCACAACCGCAACATCGCAGTAGCGAGCACAGCTGTAGCGCCACATCGAGCGTAGCCGACACATCGAACGTAGCCGCCGTATCTCGGAGCGAGCACCTCCGCGGCTGTATTAATGCACAGTGACGCCGCTTTCAAGAGGCCGGGAGGGGCGCCGGATGGTGTTTTTGTCAAATTTTCTTTTAAATTATAACAAACACATTAAAGGCTCAGCGGCTTAAACGATCGTCTAGGTCATAAAAACCGTCTGGTAACACAACAATGGGTTGGTTTAATCAGTCAGCGAGGCCAGTCTAATCTGGTTAAAAAAATTCATTTTTGTTGTTTTAAGTTTTAACGGTTTGGAAGTCTGGTTATTGGGTTGTTTATATTTGATTCTTAGAAACACTTTAAGCTCACTTTTTATTAAGGCTTTTTATCACAAATAGCGGGTTTTAGATCAACAACTATAATATTCTATCTGAAATAATCCTATACACAAAGTGGATTAACAACAGCAAGAGTTAACATTGGTTTATGTGTTCAATTTGTCACGGACAGACCAAACACAAATGCACATAGCTGGTCAATATATCTAGCACACAAAACAGCCTACAATTATACTTTTGGGTCATTATATACAAATATCACAACAACAGTTTATACCCATTTCATCTCGAGTCCTATACATATTCAGTCAAACAGGTAATCGGCTCACAAACCAATCATAAAGCCAATGGGTTGAGCAAGTGAAAGCATCCAACCAAATTTTTGACAGTTTGGTAACATTTATAACATCCCACGAATTTTTGACAGAGCCAATATCTTCAGCAAGTAAAAAAAACCAATCTTACAAACCCTAACTGAAGCAGTCACCCTCTAATTCACTGTAAACCCTAATCAAACAAATCAAACAAACACCCCTAATTCACTGTAAACCCTAATCAAACAAATCAAACAAACACCCCTAATTTACCTATGATACAGCCCTAATTTACGGATAAAATACTAAAAAAATCAAAATTAGTTAAATAGGTTGAGTATATACCTCGTTTATACTTCGAATTCGCGTGTATACGGTCGGAAATACGTAGTCACCTTCGTAGGGGTTCGTAGAGGTTTTGTGTGTGTAATTTGGGGAAGAACAGAGATGCGTAGGGGTTTTCCTGATTTAAATCAGAACCTATACGCATCGTAGAGGTCCATACGCAGCGTATGTTGTGAAATTACCATTTCGCCCTTCTGTTAGTGCTATACATGGGCTGAATATAAGGGCAAAAAGGTCATTGTCCACCTTTATCTACGATCCGTATTGCTCTCTACGCCGCCTACATAAAGGTCAGCAGAATGACCTATATACCCTTCTGTATAGCCTATACGAAGCATGGATAGAAGGGTATAAAGGTCATTGTGATGACCTATATACGTATCGTAGAGCTCCATACGGAGCGTATATAAAGGTCCGAAAATGACCTTTTTGCCCTTATATTCAGCCCAGTATAGCCCTAACAGAAGGGCAAAATGGTAATTTAACATATTTATATTTTCAAACTTTACTTTGGGGGGAAAATTGTCCGCCTTTGTCATACGATGCGTATTGATCAATACGCTGCCTTGGTTTTGGTCATTTTACCTTTTTGCCCTTATTCTGAGGCTAAAGGAAGCCAAAAACAGGGGCTTTATTGTCATTTGCTTGTAATACGCTGCGTAGGGATCCCTACGCATCGTAGATAAAGCTACATTTTTTATTATTTTTTTTTTGTTTTTTCCTTTATTTGATACATAATACAAACAAATATAATTTAGAATTATAAAAATAAAAAATGATACAGACTTTATAAATTAAAAAATTTCTACAATTTACAAAAATACAAGTTTCCGCTTAATCTTCGATAACATTTAAACTCGGTTCTCTGTCTTTGTCTGAGTCTGCTTGAGGATTGATTAACTTGAAATAGTGCTGTAACCGCGGTCTATACATTTCTTCCCACCGTTCCGCAGCTATTGATCGATGTGTCGACCACAACGGGGTCGCTAAAGGCATGGGGTAGTCTCCTTCCAACTTAGCATGTATGTAGTGTCCCCCGTCAACATGTACGAGCGTTATCGCTTGAGGTCGTGGATCTAGTGGGGCATCCGTTAATGGGAAGATGGTAGTGCTCCATTCGATGCTTAGCACGTGGAGGACAATATTATACCTTTGCGCTACGAGAAGCCCTACCTGGGGCATTTCCATCCAGTGGCTTGGACCGCACCCTGACACTGAATGCCATTTGATGCTGTTACGTATTCGTTCAAAGTCTCCTTCGTTATATGTTTCGAATATATGCTTCCAACGTGGCTTGTTATGGTCAATCTCCAGTAGTAAATCTCTTCGAATATTGGTCCATGCGTGTTCCGTAAAACCTAACCCGACAGCCACAGACCTGTACCCACAATGACCGTCTGGGGTCACATCTTGTATACGCGATATGTAAGAGTGAAACTCTGATGGAATTTGATTCTTAAACCTCCTAATGCTTAACAAGTGCTCGTCCCCCGTCATTAATGGAAAACCCTTATCATCTCGCGTCTCCTTCTTTTTAGAACTTGTTGAACTGTTTCGTCGCATTTTAGGTTTTTCAGACTTTACAACCGAACCAGTTCTACGAGAGCCCTCTGACGGTACGTATGAGCTGTGTCGGGGTAAATCGTACCTATGTTTGGGGGAAGCGGTATATACGTTGCTGTCCTCGCCATAGGAGCTGTGTCTCACAGCTTCGTCTAACCTGGCAGCTTCATCTAGCCTTTCTTGTACTTTCTTTGATGTAGGCCGACCGCGAGTATTTTGCTGGACGATCGGTGGTTTCTTGGTTGACGATTTCGGGGTGAAGACCGCTTTTATCTTTGAAAGCAAACTCTTTTGCTGAACGGGGGACTGCGCCTCTAAATGTTGCCGCACATTATTTAGCTCTTCTACAACATCGACTTCCTCGTCTACCAGTTTACACGGGCGCAAGTCAAGCTTACGCCAGAATACATCTATGTCGTCGAGTTGTATCATACGCCCTGTACAGTTAAGTTAATACGGTGTGAGAAACAGCTAAATCGTACAAGATAACAAAAGGTTTGTGGTTTTAATATTTTTTACCTGTACTTTCTGCGTTTTCCAGCCTACAAGCACACGGCAATCCACAGCTAAGCCACATATGGCAACCACATGATGCGTTAAGTTTCCGCAACACCTCCATCTTCCTGGTCAGCTCTTTTGCCAGCAAATCAAGTGCTTTATGGGAAACCTTTCCACGTAGGTTGTCCAACACTCGGCGTCTGTGGTGGTTCATCGTTTTTTCGATGCTCTCAGTGAAACTTTTTTGTATTTCATCGTACTGAGTTTCAACTATATCAATGACGCATCTTGCTATTCGCTCCAATGAACTCCCGCACGTAATGTATCTTTTTAAATTTGCGTGCTGGCTCTCAACTCTGTTGGTGGTGCGCTGACCAAAGTTGCGACACTTATCGGTCCACGCATAAACGAACATTTCTTTATAGTTTTTGAGCCAGTTTTCGTAGACGTAATCATAGACACCTGCAAAAATAAAATAATGAAATGTAAAAGCGTGTGTAAAATATAATAGATTGGGTGAGTCGTTTGTTGAAGGAACACTTACTTTCTCGGTTGGCAACCACGAGTCGGTTATACATTTTCTCCAAGTTGTACTTGTACATGGGCTCTGAAGAAGATTCGCACAATCTCCGCCAGTACGACATAAATTTCCCCCAATCTTCTTTATCGAACCCTTCCTTGCAATTTTGCACTATATTTTGTTGGATGTGAAAGTGGCATAGAAGCCTGGTTGCGTTCGGGAATACTTTAGAACACACGTTAATTAGGGCAAGCTCCCTATCCGTGACTATCACACGCGGCATCATACATTCATGCAATATTGACTTGATCCGCTCAAGCACCCACACGTAGTTACCCTTTCGTTCTTTACAAATAACGGCATGTGCGATACAAAAAGACTTCCCAGTCGACGTCATACCCACAACCTGGACAAATGGCATGCTGTAGAGGTTTGTTTTGTAGGTCGCGTCGATCAACATCACGTGCGGGAATGCACGCCACATAGTGATTGAATAAGGATGAACAAAGAAAATCTCTGTTACGACATCTGTTTTGGGTTCCTGTCGGGTTTCGTAAACGAATCGGTGGTCATGCAGCAGGCTTTCCAGTGCCTGAATAGGATTCTTTCTGTCCACTATGGTCGCTCTAATTTTTTGTACCGCATTTTGCACGTCTTTCTGAACATGCAGGCTGTCGGGGAACTGCTTTCTTAGGGTTTGAAATATGATACGTGGCTCCATGTTTTGAGCAGTTAGCTGCTCCACTAGCTTGTATTCGGCTTCAGTAAATCTTCGCACAAAAGCATGGCCCAACAGACTCGTCGTAGGTTCGTGGTTATGGTTCGCGTCTTCCACTTTTAACTCCCACATGTCATTCGTCACGTCCCGGATGGCGAGTAATGAAAAGGGGCAACCGATTTTTTTGCTACCAGCTTTCCTAACTGTTGCTTTACTACGGTGCTCACCACTACGGTCGCACACAAGCCATACCATCCCAGTAGTAACCATTACGTAACCATACGCCTTTCCCGTTTCTTGTACCCAATTCTTCAAATCAGTTTGAGACATGAAACGCTAAAAAAAAGTTACGTTAATAATAATAATAATAATAATAATAATAAATACAAGGGTTAATATAGTATTTAACATTAATAATAATAATATTAATAACAATTATAATTATAGTATTTTACCAATAATAACAATAATAATAATAATTATAATTATAATATTTTTAATAATAATAATAATAACAATAATAATAATAATATTAATAACAATTATAATTATAGTATTTTACCAATAATAACAATAATAATAATAATAATAATTATAATTATAATATATTTAATAATAATAATAATTATTTTAATGTGATACCTCATTTATTTGAAACGGATTGCCCGGGGTAGATGGTTCATAAAGTGATGTGTTACGGGGCTCATAACCATATCCACCATGTTCTTCGTATCCACTGTAACCACCTTCACCCCCATATCTATCGTATCCACTGTATCTACCTTCACCCCCGTATCCACTGTATCCACCTTCACCCTCGTATCCACTTTCACCCCCGTATCCACTGTAACATTCGTATCCATCTTCACCCCCGTATACCCCGTAACCCGGATACGATTGCTGCGTCGGGTAATATGGTTCATCAACAGGTGCATTCTCAGCACCGTATCCACTTTGTTGCACGTACGGAGATTCATACCCGTATCCGTAATCCGGATACACTTGATACGCCGGGTAATTTGGTTCATCAACAGGTGGAGTGAGAGTCTTGTTCAAGTTTGGCAACTGTGTTTTTTTATCAACAGGGACTCTAGACACAACCTCCTCCTCCTCATTGGCATCATTTGCTCCCCTTGTGTCGTTAGAATAGCGATTACCGAAATAATTATCGGTCCAAAATGATGACATTTTAATAAGATTGAGCAAAAGAAATAATTTTGGTTTGGAATGTAAACTGTTTACCGAAGAACAAAAGAAATGCGAATGAAAGAAGCGAGTGAAGAAAATACTGATAAATGAATGGAAGATGACAACATCGCACTGCTAAATAGACTTTCAATTATAGTGTATACTTTATTCCCGTGCCTGACAACATCTCATCAGAGTCAAATCAGCCCGACATACATACGCTGCGTATTGACCTATACGCTGCGTATATGAAGTTTAAACATACGCTGCGTATTGACCTATACGCAGCGTATACGAAGTGTTCAAATACGATACGTATAGGTCAATACGCAGCGTATAAGCTAACTCGTGTATATAAGAATTAAGTTTCATTATCTAACAGCTCTGGACAGAGGATAAACTGGTTAAGGCGTTGCGGTTCTAAACGATAGGTCACGAGTTCGAATCATGGAAGGGCCGGTTCTTTAAAGAAGACCCCCTTTTTTACATATTTTTGATATATTTACACTTTGGTCCCTAAACGTTTCAATTTTTACAAAAATGGTCCCTGATGTTTCAACAATTGATACTGATGGTCCCTGGTGTTTCGTAAGTTTACACAAATGGTCCCTGATGTTTCGAAATTTTACATAAACGGTCCCTGAAGTTTTGAAAGATGACAAGAATGGTCAATACGGTGCGTATATATACCTTGTTTTCTGTGCAATGATTGGTTATCAGGCGCTGAGATCTATGGTCTATCTACGCTGCGTATTGGTCAATACGCAGCGTATTAGGGTTACCCTATACGCTGCGTATTGACCAATACGCAGCGTATTTAAACCCTAAGTGTGCAGATAGGCAAACTCAGTGTGCAGATATTGAGGGCCATTTAATTTTATATAACAAGCAATATAGTTATATATTTAAAATACACTGTATATTGCACTAGTTAAATAAATATAATGTAATTGATTAACACATACGGGCATCAAGATATGTATTTAAATGATAAATTCAATGTACTATTTACTTACTAAAATTGTAATTTGTTTTTTTTTATTTATTATTAGGTTAGAAACGTATGTATTACATGTGGTAGAACCAATGAAATATTAAATGATTAATATTAAGCGGAAAAATAAAATAAATAGTAAATAAATAAGAGAGATCCATGAAGTTTGTGATTTAATATAATTTTCTTATTTATGTATCCTATTAAATATTAAATAATAATAGTATTAAAAAATAATTTACCTAAATCTAATTTAAATGAGAATAAAAATTTATATATTTGTCTGGTTCTACAAAAATGGGAAAACTTCTTCTATCTCATACAGAAAAGAAGAAAATACAAATTATATATTATTATTAATTCAAGGTTTGATAAAAAAGTTATTATCCTAATCTAAATTATATTTAGTTAAACTATTGTTTAATAGGAAAAAGAAATTGAAAAATAAGATAAAGAGATTATTGGTTCAAATTTAATAAAAAAAATTATTATCTTTATCTAAATTATATTTAGTTAAATTATTGTTTAATAGGAAAAAAAACTTAAAAATTAAGAAAAGGAGGCATCAGATAGATTGACACTTGTCAAAAAAAAAAAAAAAGATTTTCATTTATTCGTAAAGAAAGATTATGTGTTACAACTCACTTTGTATTTTTAAACACCTTAAAACGAAGCTTGTTTTATTTTTGTTGGACTTTTTACATATTTGATATATCTCTAATTGTAATTATTATTATCATAATAAATATATATCTCTCTTTAAATGTTTATATTTTGTGCATAGGTAGTTGCATCCGATATATCGCGTATAAGATTCGGGCCATTCGGCCATAACTAAACTTAGCGTAATGGGGTTATCCTTAATTTATCCCTATATAAAGGAATTCAACCTGTCTCTTTGCAGAGGGTTCCATCCTACCTTCATCGTTCATATGGGATTCATCTCTTTTTAGACTATGTGTTTGTGGTGAACGTGAGAATGTGAAGAAAAAAAGTGTGCCACGTAGATAGTGGGTTGGGGTATCATCTTTCACACACATTAACATAATAACATGTGTTGTGGTTATGGGAGATGTGTAAATTAAACATGTGTTTCAGGTTTGTGAATGTGACTGGACCATCAATCTGAAATGGAAGGCTGCAGCTCTTGGCACCCTCACCCCACAGCAACCCTAACATTCACCTCCGCCATAGCGCCTGTTGCCTCCTTCACGCATGTGCCCCACGCCCTTCTCGCGTCCCTCACCGCCAGCTGACATGGCTTCTCCACACCCCACAACACACATGCTTACATACATACATACATACATACATACATTCCTCCACATATCATACAAACACGCTTGTGAATGATAGATCTGAGTTGATTTGATTGCCAGTGCGTCATCTGTAGCTTTAACCTCGGAACGCAATCTAACCGGTTGTTTTCGGCGTCTCTAGCCTCATCCCAAACTTAACAAAAACAAACGCCGACTTAGACATCTACCGAGTTAATTCGAGACAAACAGATGTCATCTTCTTCATTATTGCATTGATCTAGAAAGTAGAAACTAGCTTCGCGGATTTTTAGTAATGTCCTCAAAATATACCACGTTATTAAATATCTATATCTTACATCATACCATGTTATTTCGCATTCCATTCTAAACCCAATCACTAACCCTTTTAAAGAATCAAAACGTTCAAAACATGATACTTTACATTCAACAATAATTAATACAATATATCTTATTAATTAGTATTATTAAACTCACCCACACAAATAATCCATTTAATACCTTAACAAATAAGAATTAATCGAGATTCAAGTTTCAACTTGAAAGTGCAAACTGCAAAGTTCAGGGGTCAAATTTGCACATATTTCATAATCGAAAGGATAAAAAATTCGTTATCATTAAAGAAACGATACTTTGGTTGACCCCAAGTCTCAATATATTCTTCCCATTCGATGCGTTTCTACAATCAACAACAAAACAAAACAATGTCGAAGAGAGCATTATCAGAGGTTTCTTCTACTGACTACAGAGAATACAAAAGACTTCTAACAACACCGGTTTCGGGTCCAGTCAACGGATCAAACAAGATCCATATTCCCGAACAAGAGTGCACGAGTTCAGTTGGGTCATATGATCCAATTCTTGAAGTAATAAACCTATCCGATGATGATGATGAAGTTGAATCTCCATGTTCCAAGACCGATACATCGGCCGATAAATCGCAAACGACACGTGAGTCGCAGGTGGTCGTTGAGAATGGTTGTGGTGAATTTGGATCGGTGGATGAAGATTGGTTTGAGAAATACGGTGGGATGATTGTTGATGATAATGGGTTTCTTCTTGGTGAATTTAAACGATTGGATGAAGAGCTTTACGTTAACATAACGGTAGACTGAATATTGATCATGATTTTGGTTTGTAAGTTGTATCTTCAATTTTTTTTTTTTTTTTTTTTTTTTTTGAAAAAATATGAATTGAAAGTTTTAATGATAAGTTGTCGGTATCGCATTTGTCTACGTTTATGTTTCATATCCGGTTGTACATGGAATCATTTGAATATTGTTTTATACAATTGAGCGGTAGATGTTGAATAGGTTATCTGTAATCTTTTTTTAAGTAGAAATATAATATAATATAAGATAAATGAGTTAAGTGCAGTTCCGTCCTTTTGGTTTGGTTTGATGGAAAATGCCACTTCACTCTAAAAAAATTTGCGTCAGTTCCGTCCTCGACATTTTTGAAAAGTGTCATTTCAGTCCAAAAAGATAACGCGCAGTTAAAAACGTTGAGGATGGAACTGGCGCAAGGCGTTATCTTTTTGGACTGAAGTGACATGTGTCAAAAATGTTGAGGACGTAACTGGTGCAATTTTTTTTTTTTTTTGGTACTGAAGTGGCATTTCCACCAAACCAAACCACATGTACGAAAATGACAGTTAACTCTAAATAAATATGTAGCGTGTGTACGGGATTTATTTAAGATGGAAAAATGTTACGGTACCGCCCTGATTTGTGGGACCCAGGAAGTGCAATAGGAAAAGTATCCCAAATTCTTGACTAGTGGGTTCCAAAAAGTGCAAAAGCTTATGGATGCACTCTTAATTAATTGATAATCTATAAATACTTGTCTGACAAGGAACTCATATAGTTGTGCAAAACTCGAGCTGCGGATGCGGTTTTTAAAGTATTTGAGACATCCTCGAAAGCCACATAGTCTCCTTGAATGTCACATTGTTGTTATTAAGAACATATGTAGAGGAAATGGGATAGACAATATTGATATAAAAGGATGATCGACAATGGTTAGCGTTGTCAATGACATAAAGAGTGATGATGTATGAAAGTGTAGCTTTTTAAGTACATTTTAAAAGAAGAGGGATGTGATTTGTAAAAATAATTGATAGACAATTTTATTTGAAATAAATCTGAATTTTCAATAAATCATATTTTTGGAAATTTATTGAGTGGCAATAAGTGAAGGACACAACTTGAAAGAATATGGGAGCACGTCATCTTATCGAATTGTAACACTATAATTGAAAGATAACGTGGATTTGGAGAACACCAAAGAAGAAAATTGTTTCCTTACATGTAGTGACCCAATAGCGAGTGTTCAAATAAACGAGAAATATTGTATGATACTTTAGTTTTTAAACTCTTAAAATTTAAATTAAATGAATGTAATCGTAGAGAATCAATTTTTTTTTCTTACATAATTGTAGGAAATCAAATACTTTACTCTTTGAAGAAAAAAATCTACTAGAATTTTTAAGCAAAAAAGGAAACGAATATGTGGTTAAGCCCCTATATTACTCCGATCCCCACTAAAAATTTGGCTAAGCTCCTTTAAGACTTTTAAAATTGAACCCGTCACTCATTGTAAATTGTATAATAAAAAAAGTGTAAGTATCAATAACCTTAATTAAGATGCATGCATATATTTGTCACTATAGAAGCCTTCCTAGGTTTTCTACACAAAGAGACTTTGGTTACGCGTTAAACCCACCAAAAAAAAGTAATACTAAAATATTAAATAATACCTCAGTAAAATTATCTTTACAATTAATTATGTTAGATTTTATATGTAACAAGGGATTTACATGGTTCGGTGCCTAGCTTGTGAGAATAGATGCGTTTAGACGAAGGGATCGATGGTTGAGTTAAGGCAACCCAAGTTACTTTTTGTATAAGAGTATAATTATACATAAACATTGTCAAAAAAAAAAAAAAAAAAAAAAAAACTATTTCACCAACAAGTCAAAAAGATTGATAGATCAACTACATGTTACATCTACTACAAACTTACTTATGGAACCGTAACGCATGAATAAATAAAAAAATAGTCGGAAACGTATGAAATGGTCAGAAACAAAAACAAAGACCAGGTCTTTGATTGGACTAGGGACACTATGTCAAATAGTTTTTGATTAGTGATAGACTATGAGACAGATATATGAAACTGGCGTTAATAATTTGGGTAACAATTTTTGTAATAAGGTTGATATAATTGTGCCTTAGACAGGTTAATCATTTGGGTAACAATTTTTGGGACGAGTTTAGTTAATCCCAACCTCATATCTAATTATAAAAGCTTGTCCAGGCCCAAAAATACCTGTGAGGTTTCATATACGGGTATACCCGTTAGTTTATTAAAAATCCCAGCTGGGTAGACTGTGCCCAAAACCCGTCATCTAACTATTAATCAAACGATTACAAATAAAGTGTGTGCCATTCTTGAAGACCAATATGTAGTTTTTGGTGAATCCTAAAGGTGGGTGTTAAGGATATATCTTCGAAGAAGTAGGGATATTATTATGAAAAACTTGTTATTAGAGCTGAACAACCAAACACAGAATGAGAGTGTTCTACATTGTATTGTTTGTTTAGAAGTCTAGGGACCTAATTGTAAAGATGTAATAGTGTGAGGACTGATTGTTTAAACTGTTGTGTTTAGTTTGAAAGTTGGTTATAAAGTCTCAGCTTGGTTTTGGTCTTTTCTCTCTCTCACTAAAAATTCAAGCTATCACATTGTAACTAACAAAAGTGTCATCTTGCAAATAATCAGCAGGACAAAACACATTCAGATGAGATATCACTTTAATAGAGAATTGCTAAGTGTTGGTATTGGCACAAAAAAATCATACAGATCACAAATGCAGCAGCTGATGCTATTGACCAACAATTCTGACCAAACAGAATAGAAAATTGGCGTGCAACACTTCTGGTACACGCAAACACAAACGCGATGCACAATAAACAGAAAAATGGAAGCTTTATACGGATACTTTCGTCCATATAAAGTTCTTGCTCGCATTGGCACTGTCGCTTATAAGTTGGATCTCCCGCTGGCTCAGGTCCACATATCCGCAGTGTGTTTCATGTTTCCATGCTTCGTAAATGCATTGGACAACCTGATCAACAAATTACCCCGCTTGATACTACTGCCAGGCCCTGGGTCAAACTGTGGATTCCTAAACTGAAGAGGAGCTGAGCCCATATAGAACCCAAATTACTTGGGTTTGTATCAATAAGAAAGAGTTGAAAGTTCCTTGTGTGATGAGCACTTTGATGAAGATCGACAGGATCAACAATCAAGCAATTGTGAAACAAAGATCAAGATGAAGATCAAACAATAATTCAATGGAACAAAGGGTGTGAGTTCCTGTGATCAATGAAAGTATTTATACATAGAGATGCGACGAATCATCAAATCGTCCTAACCCTAATCTTAATACGTACTACGCTTCATAAATTAATACATAATAACAGGTTTGACCCATAAGTTTTAGACATACATATTGACCCATAATATTAATAAACATAATTTTGTTTGAACCTCAACAGCAGCTGTTGATTATTACTTTGTTCATAAATAACTAATAAAAAGAACATTTGTATATTTTTGATGCTTATTAGTTACTACATTCTAATATCTTTATGTAACTTATATAGAAAATCACAGGTAGAAACTTTGACTTTCAGTTTGATCCCACTAAAATATGTAAAATACTTTATTTTTCCTACTTTTGTGAAAGGGGACATGCTGACACTGTTGCTCAGTTTAAAACTGGTCAACTCAAGTGCCAATTAGCTCGAACTCATACACAAATACTTGGATTAGGGTTAATAGCCTGTTCCCCAACTTTGTACTACATATCTAAAATACCGGCTAATGAGGGGTTAGGACAATGCATGTCGGCAGTAGAATACAGAACCATTCTCAAATACCGGCTAATGATCCCTATGTACCCAGAAGATGAAACCTGCCCGATATGTCGTAAAGCTTGTATGGATAAATATGGGGAGCACGCAGTTCACTGTAAAGAGCTCCCTGGGTTTAAATATCGGCATGACTGGGTGCGAGATGTTTTGGGGGACATCTTAAGAAGAGCTGGGATTTCTGCTAAGAAAGAGGCCCCTGTGAATTTCCTCACGGACCCTATGGAAGGGAGATCTACTCTTCGACCAGCGGATCTGCTCGTCTTTGGCTGGGCTGGGGGGAAACATGCTTGTGTAGACCTCACGGGGGTTTCCCCTTTGGTTGGTTTAAGGGAAAACGGGTTTGTAGCTGGACTAGCAGCAAGAAAGGCAGAATCAAAGAAAGTGGATAAGCACGCTAAAGCTTGCGCAGAGAACCAACATGTCTTTATCCCTTTTGCCTTTGATACTTTTGGCTCCCTAGCGCCAGAAGCCATCAACTTCTTGACGAGGGTTCAACGGGTTATCCACAGCAATTGTTCGACCCCAAGGGGGCAGGGGTTTGTGTTCGGGAGGTTGGGGTTTGCAATTCAGAAAGGGTTGGCGGCGCAGCTTGTTGCCCGTCTACCTTCTGTTTTGATGTAACTTAACAAGTTTTCTGGTTATAAAATGGAGGTTTATTTCTTTAAAAAAAAAATATATATATATCTAAAAGGAGGCTTAAATTTCATACCGGCTAAGCCATTTCGTGGCTGAATGTGTGTTAGTAAAAGTTGTGTGGTGACATCTTTGTGTTTGGACTAAAATTCCAATCATGACACAAGTCTCATCATTTACGGATTTAGTGGGGTATATTCAAAAGCTAAAGGAGTCTATAAAATGGGAAAAAAGTGTTGGAGACTGTGGTGAATGGTGCGATGTGGAGAATTTGGAAGGCTCGTAACGATAGAGTCTTTGAAGGCATCCCGTTTTCGGTTCTGCGAGTGATGGATGTGATAAAAGAAGTCACGTTCCTATGGCTTAAGAACATAGCGGTTTTTTGTGACTTAGTTTGGGAGAGATGGTACGACTTTAATATTCGAGATATTGTTATGTAATGTTGTCGTTTTAATTTTTTGGACTTCCAGTTCCTTATTGGTCCCTTTGTTCTATTTTATGATCCAATAGAATAGTCGCTGTTCAATTCTTTTTTTTTTTTTCTATACTTAAAAAAGACGTCTATAAATATAGTAGTGTTAATAATCAAATCACACGGATATAGTAAAAAAGGAAATAACAAAGAAAAGATGGATGGATTTTTTAGTACAACCCCGTAAATTCTGCCTTCTTCACGCTTGTGCCCCCACGCCCTTCTCGCATCCCTCCCGAACACCGCCAGCTGACGTGGCTTCTCCACACCCCACAACAAAACCGGCTTACAGACACACACACACACGTATCATACAAACATGCTTTAGGATGATGGATCTTTGTTGATTTGATTGTCGGTGCGTCATCTGTAGCTTTAACCTCGAAACCCAATCTAACCGGTTGTTTTTGGTGTCTCCATCCTCATCCCAAACTCAATAAAAACAAATGCCGACTTATACAACTGCCGAGTTAATTCGAGACAAAAAAATGTCATCTACATTTATTTTTGAACGGTAAACTTTATTAAAACCGGCCGGCCTGACAAAAAAACGCAGAACCGCACCAACCCCAACTACAACATATACAAGGGATATTTACACCAATATCTCCAAACAATATCTCTATGCTTAGATCTACATTTTAACCAAAAAAATCCAATAGACCTAATCTCCCCAAAAATGTCGTCGCTTTCACCTCTCCCATTTGAGAATATCTTCGAGTTCCTAGCTTTCCAAATACACCAACACGCCACCACAATGAGACCATGGACACCCTCCTTCTTCCTCTTGTCACCCCCGACGCTTTTATGATACTCCACAAGGTCCTTGAATGAAAAGGCAAAAATGGGAGGAAGTTTTGCCCAATCAGTTAGCCGGTTCCAAACTCTAATCGACGTGTTGCAGGCCGAGAACAAGTGATCCACAGACTCAATCTCTTCACCGCACATGGCACAATCCTCCGCTTCAACCCAAACATTCCTCATAACCAAAGCTTGTCTAGTAGGAATCCAGTCTAACGCCGCTCTCCAAAAAAAATATTACATTTCGAAGGCACCCACCCACAGCTCTTCGCCAGAACACACCCTTCCTGTATACTCGGATCCGCGGCAAACTCCTAAAAATCTTCATTTAATTGCAAGTTATTTTGCATTCCATTCTAAACACAATCACTAACCCTTTTGAGGAATCAAAACGTTCAAAACATGATACTTTACATTCAACAATAATTAATACAATATATCTTATTAATTAGTACTGTTAAACTCACCCACATAAATAATCCTTTTATATATTTAATGCTTTCAACTTGAAAGTGCAAATAGCAAAGTTCAGGGGTCAAATTTGCACATATTTCATAATCGAAAGTCTAAAAAATCGTTATCATTAAAGAAGCGATACTTTGGTTGACCCGAAATCTTAATATATTCGTCCCATTCGATGCGTTTCTACAATCAAACAAACAAAACAATGTCGAAGAGAGCATTATCAGAGGTTTCTTCTACTGACTACAGAGAATACAAAAGACTTCTAACAACACCGGTTTCGGGTCCAGTCAACGGGTCAAACAAGATCCATATTCCCGAACAAGAGTGCACGAGTTCAGTTGGGTCATATGATCCAATTCTTGAAGTGATAAACCTATCCGATGATGATGATGAAGTTGAATCTCCATGTTCCAAGACCGATACATCGGCCGATAAATCGCAAACGACACGTGAGTCGCAGGTGGTCGTTGAGAATGGTTGTGGTGAATTTGGATCGGTGGATGAAGATTGGTTTGAGAAATACGGAGGGATGATTGTTGATGAGAATGGGTTTCTTCTTGGTGAATTTAGACGATTGGATGAAGAGCTTTACGTTAATATAGCGGTAGAGTGAATATTGATCGAAGATTTTGGTTTGTAAGTTGTATCTTCAATTTAAAAAAAAAAATATGAATTGAAAGTATATTATGAAATATTTTATGAATTAATTTGGTATATTTTTTAATGTAGAAATATATTATGAAATAAGTTGGTATATTTTTAACAAAAAAAAGTGAAAAACTATTGGCTATATATCTAAAAATTCTCAAACATGTTTAAGATCGTCCGTAGTGGGCGTGCCTGTTAAGCCGAACAAAAAGTAAACGTAATAAAGATGAATCATGCGAGTTTCGAAAAGAATAACTAAATCGCTTAGGACTCGCGAGTTAACTAGCGAAAATTAGACCAAAAGTAAAACATAAAAAAAAATAACTAAATCGCTTAGGACCCGCGAGTTTCGAGGGAGCCGTTAAAACCATAAAAATAGAAGTAAAAACATTAAACCACACATGCGCGTTGCAGTGTGTAATCTAGAACGAATCGTAAAATGTCAAATTTGTAAAAGATGTAATATTGTAATGTACATGGGAACAAAGTTGAAGGTGGAAAAAAACTATGAGGATTATGTAAAAGATGAAAAGGGTTAAAAGTGTAAAAGATAAAAGTAAAAGGGCTAAAAGAAAAAAAGGAATAGTATTTTTATGAAGAGAGAATTTTGTATATTAATATAGGATCAATTTGGTTAAGTTCCTAAATGACCTAAAAAAAGTTTGAGCATTGTAACAGGCTACAAGTAAAGTGTATGATAAAAAAAAGTGTATGTACCAATAACCTCAATTAAGATGTATGCATATATTTGTCATCTATAGAAGCCTAGCCTTCCTACGTTTTCTACACAAAGAGACTTTTTACTAGATTTTGGTTACGCGTTAAACCCACCAAAAAGAAAGTAATACTAAAATATTAAATAATACCCCAGTAAGTTATCTTTAAAATTAATTATGTAATAATTATACATACACATTGTCACAAAAAATAAACTATTTCACCACCATGTCAAAAAGATTGATAGATCAACCACATATTAGGCTACTGGGTATGGTGACGGAGAAGAAGACGGTGACGGGATGAAGACGGGGGGCGGGATGGGGTGACGGAGAAGAAAGAAAGGGGGCCCACTGTTTTGGTCCGTCGTGAACGTCCGATCTTCGACGTTGAAGACCGGGGGGGGGGGGGGGGGGCGAGATGGGGGTGACTCCAGCGCCGGATGAAGACGGGCATGGGGACGTCCCCATACCCTGCAGCCTTACATCTACCATCACTTACATATGATAACTGTAACGCATGAATAATTATAATATTTTTTGTTGGAAACGTATGAAATGGTAAGAAACAAGAACAAATACCAAGTCGTTGATTGGACTAGGGACACTTTGTCAAATATAAATGTGATAAACATTTTCTTTAATTATTATTATTATTATTAATTTTTTTTTTTTGCAACTAGTGATAAACAATGAGACAGATATGAAACTGACATTAATAATTTCGGTAACATTTTCTTTAATAAGGTTGAATATATTTGTGGCTTACACATGACGAAATGCATGCCAGGCACACGTCAATCATTACACATTGGGTTCAAGGACATCCCCTGGTATCAGGTTTACTTGAAACTTGATCTTAAAATAATAAATTTCAAACACAAACTTAAAACATAAAAACTTCAACTACATTCTATTTTTCTCTTTTTGATAATTCAAAGAGTTAATTACTTGGATACTTCATGTGGTAGTATGTACGTTTGCTTCTCACTTTTCTAATCATTTAAAAAAACAAAAAACTAATTAATAAACTAAATATTCCACGAATATTAAAGTAATGGTGGGACCCACTTAAACAAAAACAAAAGATAAACCAAAAAAGAAAACTAATAATAAGAACACTACCCCCCTTCCCTCAACCAGTACCCTAGCCCCCATTCCATGTATAATACAATGATTATTGTTTTATAGTATTGACTAGTGTGAAATTCCTATTAATAAAGAAATATGTTGTGAATTAAGTTTTAAAACATTTTTTTTTACAAAAATATCGGAGCTTTGTGCTAAATTTATTTAAGATGGACAAATGTCAAGAGCCATCCTGCAAAGCCTCATGCACCTTCATGGGCGTCGTGAGGGTTAACCTATCCTTTCTGCAAATGATCATGAGACACTGGTTCCGTCTTCTCATAGACTAATAAGGGAGTGGCCCCACTTTTGAAGAGAAGAGTGCAATATGGGGAGTGGCCCCAATTGGTAAGGAATACACACGATTAAGACTGTGTTGTCATCATCATCATCATCATACTCAGTTAATCCCACCAATAGCAAAGCAAAGGTAGGGTCTGAGGACTTGAGCAATAACTAAATACCCATTAACAATGTGTTGTGATTGGTTTAGATTGGGGTGAGCCACACCATCGTCCCCACATTCTTTCATTGGCGACGTTAATGGAATGGCTATGGCTCCATTAACGACCACCATTAACGGAGGGGGTGGTGTTCAGCTTGTTAACGGCTGAGGTGGCACCCCCTCGCCATGCCACAACCCAAGGTCTAATTAAAACTCAAGGATATCTGATTTTCAAACATATGCACATCACAAAAAGTTATATTGTGGAACTAACATGTATTCTTCTTCTTCAATGTGACACTGCACTGAAGAACGACGGTGAGAAAGTGGGAGAGACGACCATCAACAAGCGTTGTGAATGAAACATAGAGAGTAATAATGTATGGGTCCAAACTACAAACTTTTTGAACCATCCGACATACTGAGCAAACACGAATCTAAAACCCGACCTGCACCAATTGGCTGTTGACCCGAAACAAGACTTTTACTGGACTTCTACAAACCTTTTGACCAATCCAAAAGTCAAATTATGAGAGCTAGTGAAGTATTTCTAATCTGGGTAAGTCAACTTATGCATATGGTAAAGATCCCAGAATACCAACTGGAGCGCCTGTCAATTTACTTGTTACTGGACGATTGTATGTTGTGGCGTTTAAAGAACTCTCTAAACCCATACGCGCTGACATCATAGTTATACTGGAAAATCACATGAAAGAAAGTAAGAAATCATAACAACCGTCAGGCATTAGTACAGGCCTACACTAAAGATATCGAAACAAATGATTTCTTACATAGTTTACATTTCAAATGATCATGGACAGTATGTGAATGTGTGTGCGCATACATTTGTGCATTCTACACACGCATATATGTGAACATGATGTATGCACACGTATGTGTATACATGCATATGGCCATACAGTATAGGCATGTGTGATGTGTATATAGTATGCATACAGCATACTAAAATTATTGGAGGGAAACTAAACACTGAAAAGGTATTTAGTAGTTTTAAGATCTTATCAAACCTTCTGCGCACATATTCGTTTTTGTTCTTTTATTTTTTAATAACATGGGTGCTTTGGTTGATTCACAAAAAGTTAAGAGCGAAGGGGCATAGGTAAAAAGGTATAGGGACTGAAACCAAAACTCCCGCCAAACCACAAGGACGAAAACCGTAATCAACCCTAGAAATAATAGTAATCCGTAAAGAATTTACAAAAAACCCTACACCCAACTTACTTTTTTTTAAATGACACAGAAAATGACATGTTGTTTTAATTAAAAAGCCAAAAACGTAGGCCCACCCTGGCCAAAGTCATTTAAGTGTATCACCTAAGACCGTGGGGTATGGTGGGGCTTGGGTTGGGGCATCGGTTGACACGTGTAATTTCAAAACTCAAGTCTCAAACCCACTTTGAAGGGGGTATGGTGGGGCTTGGGTTGGGGCTTGGGTTCAGCTTTTTTTTTTTTTTAATATATATATATATATATATATATTTATAACCATTCACACCCTGCCATGTCAGCTTGCTCCCCCGCCCCACGCCCGGCTTGAAAGCCAAGCCCCAAGGGCCACGCCCCAACCCAAGCCCACCCGGGATGGTGGCTTGGGCGTTTTCCCCCAACCCACGCCCCAACCCAAGCCCCATACCCCATGGCCTAAGCTTTGATCTCTGTAAATCAATGAGGGACCACCACAAAAGCAAATAAACAGATATCCTAAGTCCTAACCCAGGCATGGCTTTCTTTTTCGGGGCAAGTATCACTGAATAGCAACACACTTAGCATGTGGTTTTGTTTGGTAATTATACTCAATAACGCCTGAACGGGTAATTATACCTTTTCTGAAAGGGGTTACTTTGGTATTTTAGGCCTGTATTGCATTTTAGGCTATCTTGCCAAGATCGGCCGTGCAAACTTGGAGACAAAGTTATACCATTATACATATTTAACTCCAAGTAAATGTAAATTGTTCCGAAATAGATAATTAATAATAATAATAGTAATTATCAGAATAACAATAAGAGTTAATTACACCGTTAATCCCTTTGGTTCTGTCAAAATAACAACATTACGTACTAACTTTTTTTCTGTTGCAACATTGATTCTATGGTTCACTTTTGTAACAATGTTGGGTACTAAAGCAAACCTTCATTAAAAACTAACAATAAATCAGGGGTATTTTCGTCATTACTAAATATAATCCCCCCGCTCCCAACTGTTTAATATCCATACTAATATTTGTTATAAAAGTATATACCAAACCAAATATGATAGGCTTATTGGATTTTAATAATCCTAAGTTTTACCTATTGGCTGATAATAATCTCAACTTTAAAAATTCCCTCCAACAATTCCAACTTGTAAGAATTTGTCCCTCATCGATCTTTTTCTTACTGCAGTGCACTTGAATCTATTATGGAGGTTGCAGGTGCACTTGAATCTATTGAGGAGATCAAATTCTTATATGCTAGAAAAGGATCGATGGGGGTCAAATTCTTACAAGTTGGGATCGTTAGAGGGAATTTTTAAAGTTGGGATTATTATCGGCCAACAGGTGAAACTTAGGATTATTAAAATCCAATAACCCAATATCATAAAATAAATTAATAATAATACTTTGGTTAATAGTTTAGCAAAGCAGAAAATGTTTTTCCTAAATATAACAACAAAATATCAATTTCTTAAACTTAGATTATTTAGGCAAAACAGAATGAAAAGGGGCACTCCGCACTCATATAAGTAGACTTATTGTTATGAATAAGTCATCAGCAATGGTAGACTTTCTTTGTATAAATCAAAACAAAACTAAAAGTTAAGATGTCATGGACTTATACAGTGCTGTTAATCCGGCACAGTAAGGGAGATTTGATGTGGTTTCAACAATTTAATCATTGGCCAAAAGCAAATAGAAAGAAACCAGAAGAATATTTATAGAGAACTCAAGAACGAAATGAGTTTGTCACAGTGGTCACCATTCGAGTCGGGCAACCACATACGGGGCGGTCTTCGTGGGGCGCCACTTGTGTCTCCCGGTTACACGTTCTTCGTGGGCTATGGCATTTGGACGAGTCGGATGATTGTGGATGTAGCCCAGTCACATTGATTGAATGAAACCACGTACGTTATATTCTTGCGTTTTTATTGTTCACGCACTTTAATTTGTTTGTTGAAAGTTTGCTTACATCACATGCTTCTCTACAAACTAATATTAGAGCCTTTGGGTTTGGAAGCAAAGGCAGGAGACAGCAAAGTGAGGATTAATAATTTGATGGTACTATTTTGGTAACACCAAAAGTGTCATCTTGAAAAGAATCAGTCTTTCACCAGCAGGACAAAACACATTCAGATGAGATATCACTTTAACAGAGAATTGGTGAGTGTTGGAGATTGTCATTAAGAGCGATCATTAACAAAAAATCCTACAGATATGTTACATTGTGTATCACGGCTTAAGACGGAACAGAAAACGATATCACAAACGCAGCAGCTGCTGATGTTGACTTTTGGTGACAAGCAGTCCAGCACCGAGCCAATTCTGTCCAAACAAAACAGAAAACTGGCGCGCAACATTTCTTGCGGCTGCGGTTCTGGTACAGTGGCGGCCCAACAAATCTGGGCTCAATCACAGTCCAACCCTTGTTAAGGTTCAGGTGTCATAGCAGAAGAGGGAGAGACAAAGATCGAGAAGTTTGATGGTTAAGGTGGTTATTGTTGTTAATTTTGGGTTTTGGAAGTTGCAGATTGAAGATCTTTATCAGAAAAGTCAACATCAGAAGATAAGCAGCTGCTGTCGCCGCTGATTGAGCAACCGCAGAACGCTGTTAGTCTAATTTTTGTTCCGTTTTATATTCGTGATACCTACCAAGTGGTATTAGAGCCAAGGTTCTGGGTCGTTTGTCTTTTCGGTTATCATGGCAGAAGCGAGTAAAACGAAGATTGAAAAGTTTGATGGGCATGATTTTGGGTTTCGGAAGATGCAGATCGAAGATCTCTATCATAAAAGTTTACATCAGCCGACAAGCAGCTGCTGTCACCGCTGATTGAACAGCCGCATTAACACTGTTGTTCCGAGTTCGTCCCGTTTTACAGCCATGATAATAATGAAGTGTTAGCTTTTGGTGAAAGGTGACACGCTCAAGGAGCCATCCAACTCAATGCCAACTAGCTCGGGAGCCGGTTTGCTTAGGAGCCATCCAACTCAATCGCCGTCAGCATTGGGTTCTTTATATTAGTAAGCTTTGGATGGTCAACATAGTAGACAACAAATGAAAGTCAAATCTCCAAATGTTGACCTCATGTAAGTTGATCTTTTAGTGAGACAACAGTGGGCTTTCCAGAAGGGTAGTCTATGTGGAACATCAACGGATGGCCATGGTGTTTAAAAACAGATACATCAGCTTAGTGTTAGTGCGACATTTTCTTTGCTGATTTAGAAAATTTTGTTAAATATTTGTGTGAATGAAGAAATTATGAAAAGCATTATAATACTAACAGATTCAAGCAAACATAAGTCATCAAAGGAGCCATTTTATAAGACCATTTGACATAACTTTGTTTTTCAAAACTTTTTTTAAATTGGTATTTGGATGCGGGGTGGGTCTCAATTGTGTGTGTTTTTTAAGTGTTGTGAATTATAAAACAGGTAACTAGAGTTTTGCTTTTTAAGTGTTGTGAATTATAAAACAGGTAACTAGAGTTTTGCTTTTAGTTGCTTTTAGACATACTAATTTCATGTCATCTTTTTTACAAATGCAAGAACCAGCAAAATCAGTGGGTTTGTTATTAGAAAAACTTTTTACTTCATATGGAGAAAAACATGTGCTTAAGAGTTAAGATAAAGAGGTTTAAATAACTCACAGGTAAAACTTTCACAGCGTATTTTGTCACATTTGGATCACCCGCCCTTCCTTGATTATTTGTCTGTACCAAATCAACAAACGTCATTAAGAATGTACAACTGTTACAACTTACACAAAACCAAATCACGTCTGACAGAATGTAGCCCGTGCAGTGAAAGTTGAACATTACTATAGAATTGTCTGTTCTACCTTTGGTAAAAAAAACTAGAATACGATATTAACCCACCACTTCCTATACGACTTTCGTAATGTATTAAGAATTTGTTACAAATTTTTAATGAAACTTGTATGTATAAATATTGATGACATTTATGAATGGATAAAAACTTACTTGTTCAGGGCTGTGAAACATTTCTATAAATGGATAATCCTTTTTTTGTCGTGTCATACAGAATCCAATATATTTTGGGCACTCAACCTGAAACACATCATCAAAAAAACCAGAAAATTATTAAAAGTCAAATAACTGATTACATTCACAATAAAGAGCCATGTAAAATAGTTATTGTTTTAATCATGATTACAAATATATATATATATATATATATATATATATATATATATATATATATATATATATATATATCAATGGCCAGGATTTGATGTTGAAATACACTAGGGTATTTTTCTATTTGATGATGAGATCCTGGCCATACACGTGTGTAGATCAATGGCCAGGATTAGTTCACTCAGTTCGCAAGCTACACTAGTGTTCACTCTAGAACCCCACCCTATATATATATATATATATATATATTCATCAAATTACAATTTAACTATTTAAGCAACCAATTAAGGAGGTTATATGCATCAAAGATAGGCTTTGGGTGACTTTTAAGTTTTAACCCGTTGACCCATTAGACGTGTTGCCCATTTTAGCTATATATCTTTATTCTTTAAAATTGACATGTTTGAGATAAAGCACAACGACCCACTAATAATAAGTAAATATGTCCGAAAAAAACTGTCACCTCTAGTTTGTAGTATATAATTCACTTGCAATATATGAATTTAAAATGTTATAACACAAAACCTAGCTTACGCGCATAAATTTAATTTGAGGATAAAAATCAGCAGCGGCTTCCTCCAATACTTTATCAAGATGTTTGGTATAGTTACTCCTGCAACAAAACCAAGCCCATCAAACTAAGTATTCATTACGGAGAATCTATGGAAAAACAAACTAGTAATAGCACATAAAGTATACTTGATGGTGAATGCGACAATCACAGGGTGACCTTGATGTAACAGATGAATAAATTCACGCTCTGAAGTGAAATGGATAACCCTTGATGGCCCAAGATCCTTAGGATATCCAGTATAATACCTTTAATAGAAAAATACAAGAGACTAAACAACTTAAGAATAATGATGTAACACATACTTGCAGGTGGAACGGAGATTAATCATCATTTTGTCAAAGAATGATTGTTCCTCCATCTATATGCAAACGGAAAATGCTTTTAAACAGCTTTGATAATCTGAGAAAGACAATAAACAAAACATGATATCCATAGAAATTACTAGAATTGTTACGATTTCAAATGGATGGGTCAAAATGGGCAGGTGCTTAAGAGTGAGTCAAAGTCGGTTTTGGTTCGATTGGATGGCTTGACCCACAAACACTTTGTCCCAACGAAATATTTTGAGCCTCATAAATGACCAATGTATTAAAAGCAATTATAAACTATTACTTAGTGATAAAAAAATATGATAGCATTGTATCAATAGAAAATTTATTTGAATATACAAATAAAATGCCTAATCTATGTAAACCTCCATGGTAAAGCAAATAAGTGGGTGGCACTAAGGATGAGCAAATCCACAACTTATCATATTGATATCAACAATTATAATTACATATTCAAGATGAGCCGCTCACAAATGTTTAATTTCAGACAATGGTTTGCCTCAGAGGTAATAATGAAAATCGTAATTTTTTCTTCTAGTAATACATGCTATGTTCTATCCCAATCTTGAAGCACAAAGCGACCCTAGGCATAAAGAGATGCGTCTTGTGTGACATAAGGCGAGCTCTGTACAAAAAGCAAGCTTTTTTGGGAAAAAAAATCCCACTGAGGTGTGCACTTCTTGTACACTATGCAGTTAATATCGGTGAGATATCGGTGATATATCGGTCATATCGGTCCCTTAGTAAAATATCGGTGTCAAATATCGGTCAAAATATCGGTACCGATATTATCGGCGATATTGACCGATATTTGACTGATATAACCGATATATCACCGATATTTGGCCGATATAACCGATATATCACCGATATTTGACCGATATAACCGATATATCACTGAATTATTGGTGTTAAATTGCTATATATATAAATTCTACATTATATTAAAATTACCGATATCCCACTGATATCTCACCGAGATAACCTATATTTCAAATATCGGTCCTTTACCGATATCCGATATTTTACCGCATTAACTGCATAGCTTCTACAGAATGTGTTTTTGTGCGTTAAACCTTTATACATGTAGCTAAAATGGTTGTACATTTAAGTGATTTATACATTAAATCACTTGTACCTTTTGCTTTAAGTGTAACACATAATTATTCCGGTAAATCATCAATGTATTAGGTGGTTATATGCGGTTCTCAACATAACAATGGTTCGAGGACAAGAAAGTCAAACTACAAGTAAACACATATGTTGAGTTGTATTGCAGGAACGTCTTCTATGTATCAATCAAGTAGTGAAAGTTGAGTGAGAGATAAATGTCTATGAGCAAATATAAAAACCTATTTCATTTATCTTATTTTTCAATTATTATGACAGAATCCCTCTATCCAATTTGTTGACTTGGAACATGACATCATACACGGACGACATATGAACAGGCCACCGAGGAGTATCAACAGTGAATGCAAGTAAAAGTTTTACAGAGAAAACCTAATACCTTGATAAGGATTACAACTCGATTTGCATACAAGAATTTGATCCAATAAGAAGAAGGAGTATCCGTCGGAGGTTCTTCACTATTCTCTCTTTCTTGGGGGTATCCCTTCACTTTTTTACTTCTTTTTTGTTCGTTCTCTTTTTCTTAACCAAATATGTTTTTACTTATCTTTTTAAACTTACTAGTTGTAGCACCCGTGTAACCATACGGGTAGGTTTAATAACGATCGAAATCAAATACTAAAAAACAGATTATAATATCATTTAAATTTTTGTCTTTAGTTACATATCTTTATAAAATAATGTTAAAGACACTATGTGTTAGTATTATAATAACTATAATGATAAAAGTTTTTGTCTATGTTTATATGTAAAATATGATGTGAACAAATATTTGATGAATTCACATTCGCATTTTAGTTAAGTATACATTAAACTTGTCGACTGATTAAGTATAGACACAAGAGAAACATAACTAACACATGAAACATTATTTGTTCCCAATATACCAATTAAATAGGGGAATGAAGAAATTATTAAATTTCACATATACATTTTGATAACTTACTATTCTTTAAAGAAATTTAGAAGTTATTAGTCAGCCATATAATATATGGTTTTTTTTTTTTAAATGCTAACAAATCTATTAGTCATCAAAACTAGGAAACAATAGTTAACCCAACATTTATACAAAGTGCACCAAAAAAACCACACAATATTACACCAAAAACAACATTACATCAAACCCCCAAGAAGGCTAAATCGAAATGCACCAGTCATCCCAGCTTAAGTCACCCGTTTCAACCTATGCTTAACACAAAGATACCCTAAATTTTTACATCTTTCTTTAACATTGAAAAATCCGACTGTCTGTCATTAAACACAACATTGTTCCTGTTTTTCCACAAAACCCACACAACAACCTGGATAATAAATAAAAATTAAATAACCAATAAACATTAAAAACAAAAGTAGCACCTAATATTTAGATTCTTGAAGACTGCTTTGATACACTCGGATATCTATACTTCATTGACTGCTTTGATACACTCGGATATCTATACTTCATTTGAAAAATTACGCCATTTGTCTTAGTAGCATAAGTATATGAATTAAGTCAAAGAGAATATGAGACACTATATGGTCCAAAAATGTGAGCCAAGTATTTGAAACCATCTAATGAGGTAATGTAGTTGTATTGCCTGCACCATTGTAGTGAATAGAGGAGCTGGACTAATGTGCTTGTGGGCTAGGTACACCTTACCCTTTCTCATTGCTTATGAGCTGCACCAATTTGAATGTGACCATCCTTGTCCTTTATCAAGTGTTTTGACATCCTTTTATAGAACCAGTGTTTAGCATCCATTTATTACACCAGTTTCATTATGTCTTTGTGTCCATCCTAATCTTCATACAATTTGATCTTCAATGTATCTGTCATCCCATATCAGGTGTCTGTAACATGAATGACCCCCCCCCCCACCCTAAAAAAAAGAAACAAAAACACACAAAACCTGAATAGAATAAAACCCAAAAAGAGTATCATGCCGCAAGCCCCTTCTTATACACCATCTATTGACGATTCGAACCCACTCAATCGTGAGATCTGACTGACACCAAGCACAAACATAAATTTAAACCTACCCCAACATATGATTGAGGTTCACAACCTAATATATACACCCCTCCCCCTAGTGTCATAACAGAGTTAAAAAAAATCCATAAAACACAAAATCAACCTGAATATGGTGAACCAAAATTCTGCCCCCGTCAAACAAAACACACCCCATACGGGAGATATAGCAAAAAAATGTTATATACCGCCACACATTACTTGCAAAGACTCGCGCCACCATATGAAATTTCCCAATTGTTAAAACCTATAACACACGCAAAACTCACACCCTCTCCAAACCAAACCCACACACACCAACATGTAGACCCCTCAAAACTCAATCCATGTACTAATGAACAGAGCACTTACATATATAGTAAACCACCCATAGAAAGAGCACATCAAGGTGTTGTGCAAATACACTCATCAGAAATTGAGCAAAGAATTCGCAGATCTATTCCCCATGCCCAGTAGCTTGATAGATATTCTCCTCGTATAATCAGCCTAAAAAACCCAAAAATTAATGTCCCAAAACATATCATGAAATGAATAATAGTGTCTTAATATATTGTTCTCTTGATTTCTTCTTTATCTAATATAGTTCCATATAGAACGATTACTTAACTAAAATAGATACTTTTAAAAATAATATTAGCATAGTAGAAAAGGTGTGCAAACACAAACCATGGCTACAAAACCTATTTTTCACTTTTATTCTTTAAAAACCCTTTGTTGTATAAATATATGAACTTACCTCATTATATATAGATATATAACCCAAAATATTATAAAAGCAGGTTATATCACGTTTGAGATTATACCCATAAGAGCATTACTCTCAATTTAGCCAATCTAATCATACAAAAGGATACAAAAGAAAAACTTAACCTCTACTTGCTATGCTTAGTTATTCCAAATATCATTAGAGGGTACTGCACACATCTACAAATTATAAATATTTAGTAATGAAGATCTAAAAATTATAGAACCCGCATTGAAAAATTGACTAAATAACTCACATTGAAGATTCTCCTAGTTCTTCCCTTTTGACCACTCATATTTATTACAATTCATGAAATATACCAGCACTTACCACAATAGAAGAATACGATTGTTTGACCGTACTCGTTTCTTGTCACAACTTACTTAAAGGGCTTTCTTTTCAATTCCAAGCTTCTTGAGTTACCTTATGTTAGTCTTTGAGATTTATCCTCTTGGAAACCTATCTTAATACAAACACCAAATGAAAAAAAAGAACATTTTATCTCAAACGAATGCAGATATAATGTACAAAAAATATTGTTTTTATAAGAAATATAACTGAATAAAGACAACTATAGGGAGGGACACTCAATATTGTTTTTATAATAAATGTAACTGAAAGTGATGTACCTGTCCAACACGTCGGAAGACCAATATAATGATATGAACTTGTATCATCCGTCTGAAAATTTTTCAAATGAAATATGAGCCAGCATTCAGAATGTTCTTCAAAGAAATGTACACAAATTGACCATTTCAGCATGCATGCCACTGCAAAAGTTCTTCTGGTGCATTCTTCACCTGCATGAAGAAAAGTCGAGTTCAGCCGCAGTCTTAGAATCACCACACGCGAGAGCATTTTGTGGTAATTCCAAAATAAATAACACACTTTTTAACAAATTATCAAGCTTGAACAGTTCTATACACGGGTATAAAAAGGTTCAATCCCCATAATACCCTTGTAAATTAGTTACATTAGCATGTATCCCTTTTCTCTCAAATATATACCATGCTTCTTTCCTACAAATTAGAAACTTCTTTTTTTTCTTCTTCACAAAAACTTATTTAATAATTCAATACATTGCAATACTATTCAAACCCAACTTTACAAACCAAACAACACTCTTTTATCGATCATCCATTACCATTCCTGTCACAACCCCCGATCCTTTATCTGTCCCGGGAACGGGCGGTCATGATCACAGAGTTTGGTGGTATCAGTTTATTTAGTCTTGCAGCGGAATTTACATTAGGACCGTAGTTAGGAAATGTTTTTCAGAGTAAAACCACCATATTTTATAATATTAAACAAATGGGATGAAACCCAAGTTCATAGTACACACGTTTTCATAGGAATAAATCCTATTTTATTTAATAAAAACATCTATTTTATTTTAGGTAACTTTATTGCCACTTTTCCAAGCCTTCAGTGCTGTCCAGCTGGCTTTTATTGGCTTCACACTAAGTTACCTGAAACACGTGTTTAAAACATTTTCTCAGCAAGAAATACTGGTGAGTGAATCCCAGTTTAATCAAGTTTAAATAAAAAGTCACAGTGTACAGTATTGAGGGCGATCCCGCAATTATATTTGTTTACAAGACATCACAATTAACATCCATGGTACTGTCGAACCCGACTTGTGGACATGTTACTCCTTGACCAGGTGGTAACAAATTTTGTATACAAAACCCCAACATACTCATCATAATTGTATGCTTACAAATACTCAATAACTGTTATTCGCATGGAAAAGTATTTAAGGTTTTGTAAAAACATTCCAAAAACATTAACAAAAAGAGAATCAACTCACAAAAGGGTTTACACAAAATAAGGATTACTCACATTGCTATCTTAGGCTTCGCGTGAGGGTTTCCTGGGTATAATCTATAATTTATACAAATATATATTGGTTAGTATCATAACCCTTTAAAGAATATAAATGATACCCTCCCCGAGACGGTATTCCAACAACTACGTCGGGCAGAACCACGACAGTTGTTACGGAACCCTAAATCAATCGGGCAGCGTAACTATTATGAAACCGGGGTTATAATACTTACAACGGAGCAGAACTTCGCTAATTAGGGGTATAATACCCGACTATAATCTCTACTACTTCAGAAATTCGTTTAGAAAGAAAGGAATGAACGATTGAAAGTGAAATCCGAAGCCTGCTATTTATAGTTGTGAAATCTCGTCCTGTCGCGGCCCGCGTAAGGTAAGGCTAACCTTTACGCGGCCCGCGTCAAACTCAGTCAACAGCATAGCTTAGTCCGGTCATCAAGTAGACTTGACACGATGTCGACACGTGTCGGCATCTGGTGTCTTCGCGTGTATAGGTTTCTCGCGGCCCGCGTTAACTAAGCATAAACCTTACGCGGCCCGCTTGAACTAAAGGTTTCAGCGGAGTCAACTTCAGTCTTAATGCGGCCCGCGTGAACTTGGGGTGAGGTATTACGCGGCCCGCCTCAGCCCTATATTTCATGTTTTTGATTTAATTTATATATATATAACATAACTAAGGCTCGGTTTTCATATACGGGGTGTAATATAAAACATATAAGGGTATTTTAACATATAACAGGGTGTCGGAATTATTATAAGGGTGTTGGTTTTACCGAGGGTTGTTACATTCTCCCCACCTTAATTTAGAGCTCGTCCTCGAGATCTACTGAAATAAGTGAGGATATTTTCTTTTCATTTGTAGAAAATGAGCTGACTTGGTTAGCCTATCTACAATCACCCAAATTGTATTATTTTCTTTCTTAATAAACTTAAAAGTACGTGTAAATGTCTTGCATGATCTTCTTTATTCTTAGAGAAAATTAGAATATCATCTATGAATACAATTATGAATTTATCCAAATATGGCTTACATATTCGGTTTATCATGTCCATAAATGCAGCTGGGGCATTGGTTAAACCAAATGGCATGACAGTAATTTCATAATGATCATACCTTGTTCTAAATGCGGTCTTAGGAATGTCCTCTTCCTGTACCTTTAATTGATGATATCCCGACCTTAAATAAATTTTAGAGAAAAAAAATCGAGTTCCTTGTAAACAAATCATCGATTCTCGGTAAAGGGTACCGATTCTTAATCGTGACTTTTGTTAAATTCACAGTAATCAATGCACATATGCATTGATCCGTCCTTCTTTTTAACGAATAATATCGGCGCTCCCCATGGCGACGAACTCGGTTGTATGAATCTTTTCTCCAACAATTCATCTAATTTGTTTCTTTAATTCCTGCATTTCGGCGGTTGCCAAACGGTAGAGTGCTTTGGCAATTGGCGATGTTCCTGGTAGCAGGTGAATTCTGAATTTAACTTCTCTGTCTGAAGGTAGTCATGGTAATTCTTCTGGAAAGACATCTGAAAACTAAGATACTACTGGAATGTCTTTTAGTTCTTTTCCTTTAGTGTTAGTGATTATAGAAATCAAATACACTATAGAACATTTTCTTATAGAACTTGCAGTTTTCATCACAGAGATGAATTTTGTGGATCTAGATGGTTTATTTCCTTTAATTGTGACCGTTTTATCTTTAGATGAATTTACTTGAATTGATTTTTGATCACATAAAATACTGGCTTTATTGGTTATTAACCAATCCATTCCTAAAACAATATCAAATCCGGCTAGATTCATTGGATAAAGGTTTGCCCTAAACGTTTGGTTTAAAATTTCTATTCTTGCTCCCTGCAAGATTTCAGAAATCCTAATGGTTTCTCCATTAGCTGTCTCTACTAAGCATTCATGTGGTAGTTTAGTTAATGATGGATTTAGAAATTTGCAATACGAAGTATTAATAAAACTTTAGTTTGCACCAGAGTCAAATAATACTTTAGCAAAGACATCATTAACTAGAAACGTACCAGCGATGACATCTGGAATCATCTTGGCTTCATCTGCAGTCAGAACAAATGCTCTAGCATTTTTAGTATTCTTGTTATTTGTAGCTGAAGCCAGTTTTGGACAATTTGGCTTGATATGACCTTTTTCTCCACAGTTAAAACACAATCCATTACTGGATTTCCTCCTGCAGTTCTCTTCATTGTGTCCTGGTGCTTTGCAGAAATTGCAGTGGGTGGAGCATTTTCCAGAATGCTTCTTTTTGCAGATCCCGCAATACGGTGCAAAGGTAGAATCTACGTTCCTATGATTGAAATTCTCATAACGAAATTCTTGGGTAAGCCTTTGGGTTAAGTTTCTCCTCTGATCTTCTTCTTTAGTACGAACTAGTTCATCAGTCAAGGTATTGGCTAGTTCTACGGCTTCTTCTATGGTTTGGGGTCTGGTTGCCTTGACTACATGTCTAATTTCTCCAATTAATCCCCAGATGTACGGGAGATTAATACCGGTTCTGGTGATGCAAGGGTTGGCACTATCCTAGCATATTCAAAGAATGTAGTAGTGTACCCTTTACTATCTACACCAGTCATCCTAAGATTGAGGAACTTGTTTGCTATCTGTTCTTTTCATTGGGTGGGCAGAATTTCATTTCTACCTTTTCTTTAAATTCTTCCCATTCCATATTATAAGTTTTATCACTTCCTCTTGTCTGGAGGATAGTGTTCCACCATTCTAATGCTGCATTCTTAAACAGATTAGAAGCAAACAATATCTTGTCTTCTTCAGCACACTTACTTATCCTTAAGACTGCCCCAGTCTTCTCTATCCAGCGTAAGGTTGCAATGGCCCCTTCATTGCCCGAGAATTCCATTGGTTTACAAGACCATAATTCTTTATAAGAACAACCATAAGGCATGGTTCTTCTTCTTTTGGGAATAGGCAATTGAAATACTGGTCCATTGTTGACACTGTTTTTTGGTTCAACGGGTTTCTTACTGCTATGTTTACCTTTGTTATCAGCATCCTTAACAGTTTGAAGAATAAATGGCATAGCATCTATAATTCCTTTTGCCACTATGTGTTGAATAGCACTATTATCTACTTGGTTTCCATTGTTATTTATACTCGGATTATCATTAACCACGTTAATGTTACTCTGGTTATCGTTATTCAGATTTCCTTGATTTTCTTCGTCGGCCATCTGAATTTTAAACATTTATCCCATATTAATATCACAATTAATATCTTACTATAGTTAATCACATAACACGCATTTTTACCAAAAGCGTCGATCATTGCTACTATACTCTTTTCATATACTATGCGTCTATTACACACTAGTACTGAAATAAAAATTACAATACCAACAGAAATAAAAACACACTAATAGTAATATACATCCGTACACACATATTTTATTTTATTTATTATTATTCTTATTATAATATTATTATTACTACCGTTCATTTTATCGCATAGATTGATAATCAAATAATGTTTATCATCAGAATTTATATATATATACACTAGAGATTTCTGACAAATCTAAATTCATAATTGACACCTCTGTTCGTAATTTATTTCTCATTATCAATTATGAGAATCTTTTGGATTTCATCATTGATATATATATTTCACATACTGTAATATACAGACCATTCATAAGGTCAAAGTATTCAACAGATTCACAAGTCAGACATCAGGTCACAACATTATTTAGGGAATTCCATTATCATAACATATCCCTCATCTCACCCGGTCTTGTCGGAGGGGTAACCTCATCTCACCCGGTCTCGCCGGAGAGGTAACCTCATCTCACCCGGACAAGCTGGAGAGTCTACCGCACCATGCCCAGTTTTACCGGAGAGGTAATTATCATAGTATTTTCCACCCATAAACTTATTTCAAATCATGATCTTAAAAAGGCATCATTTACATCAAGAAATAAGGAAATTAGTATTCTCATGAGGAATCATATTCTAGAACCGAGTAGTATCAATAAACAAGAAATAACAGTGGCCAAGTGTTATTGCTTATTTATCATACAGGCACTGTTCTAGTCATTATCCTCACAGGATACCAATAACCATCACACTTTATTTATACAAGCAATTGGTTTATCTCAAAGCTTCATATTAAGGCATAGCATTAAAAATTCTCTTGTACTTCTAGGCCTTATTCTAGTTTTCTTGGTTCACTTTTGTTGTTCATCCGAATGTTTATTTATCATAAATGAATATCTAGTACAATTATACGAACAAATTGATTTAAAATGAAATATTGCGATTAATATATTTATTACAAACTAGAACTGAAATTCGAGATATATTATTGGTTATACATCCGTAACTTATTTTAGTCTAACTAGGTTATAGGAGTATTATGCTCAATATGCATTTTTATGTAAGGTTTATTCTATCTCTTTCTTCTTACTAGGTTGTTATCAAATAAACGAAGTTCTTTTAAAGTTTCTAGCTCGTAGGTGGCATGGGTGCTGATATTGGTTTGGCGGTTCAACTATAAGTTAACATTTACTGCTGTAGTGGCTAACATGTAGAGATTTGCCCATTTTTCGTCTAATTTATCTTCCCAAGGTGGGTTACTGCCTATTTTCTGGTTTTCCTGAGACTTTTTCATATTCTCTTGACTTTTTCTAATACTCCAACTTCTCTTCTTAGAGGTAAATGGTTTCTTAAACTGTGCCTTACGAACAAATATTCCTTCCTCAATATCTGATGAGTATCCTGAGGGATTTGGTTGAAATGAGGTTCCCTTATCTTTTGGTGATTTATCTAGTTGACGATAGATGTCCGTAATTCTTTGCTTACCCATACTGTAGACTAACAAATAGTCAATTAATATAAAACACATAATCACATATGTTATTTCCTAACACAGAATTCAAAATTTAAGTGTCAGCAGAACACTTCTTTGGCTTGAACCAGTGGCTAGGCTCTGATACCACCTTCTGTCACAACCCCCGATCCCTTATCTGTCCCGGGAACGGGCGATCATGATCACAGAGTTTGGTGGTATCCGTTTATTTAGTCTTGCAGCGGAATTTACATCAAGACCGTAGTTAGGAAATGTTTTTCAGAGTAAAACCACCGTATTTTATAATATTAAACAAATGGGATGAAACCCAAGTTCATAGTACACACGTTTTCATAGGAATAAATCCTATTTTATTTAATAAAAACATCTATTTTATTTTAGGTAACTTTATTGCCACTTTTCCAAGCCTTCAGTGCTGTCCAGCTGGCTTTTATTGGCTTCACACTAAGTTACCTGAAACACGTGTTTAAAACATTTTATCAGCAAGAAATACTGGTGAGTGAATCCCAGTTTAATCAAGTTTAAATAAAAAGTCACAGTGTACAGTATTGAGGGCGATCCCGCAATTATATTTGTTTACAAGACATCACAATTAACATCCATGGTACTGTCGAACCCGACTTATGGACATGTTACTCCTTGACCAGGTGGTAACAAATTTTGTATACAAAACCCCAACATACTCATCATAATTGTATGCTTACAAATACTCAATAACTGTTATTCGCATGGAAAAGTATTTAAGGTTTTGTAAAAACATTCCAAAAACATTAACAAAAAGAGAATCAACTCACAAAAGGGTTTGCACAAAATAAGGATTACTCACATTGCTATCTTAGGCTTCGCGTGAGGGTTTCCTGGGTATAATCTATAATTTATACAAATATATATTGGTTAGTATCATAACCCTTTAAAGAATATAAATGATACCCTCCCCGAGACGGTATTCCAACAACTACGTCGGGCAGAACCACGACAGTTGTTACGGAACCCTAAATCAATCGGGCAGCGTAACTATTATGAAACCGGGGTTATAATACTTACAACGGAGCAGAACTTCGCTAATTAGGGGTATAATACCCGACTATAATCTCTACTACTTCAGAAATTCGTTTAGAAAGAAAGGAATGAACGATTGAAAGTGAAATCCGAAGCCTGCTATTTATAGTTGTGAAATCTCGTCCTGTCGCGGCCCGCGTAAGGTAAGGCTAACCTTTACGCGGCCCGCGTCAAACTCAGTCAACAGCATAGCTTAGTCCGGTCATCAAGTAGACTTGACACGATGTCGACACGTGTCGGCATCTGGTGTCTTCGCGTGTATAGGTTTCTCGCGGCCCGCGTTAACTAAGCATAAACCTTACGCGGCCCGCTTGAACTAAAGGTTTCAGCGGAGTCAACTTCAGTCTTAATGCGGCCCACGTGAACTTGGGGTGAGGTATTACGCGGCCCGCCTCAGCCCTATATTTCATGTTTTTGATTTAATATATATATATAACATAACTAAGGCTCGGTTTTCACATACGGGGTGTAATATAAAACATATAAGGGTATTTTAACATATAACAGGGTGTCGGAATTATTATAAGGGTGTTGGTTTTACCGAGGGTTGTTACAATTCCACCCACTATCAAACCTATACCCATAGGATGCGATACCATGTTCTCTCATATAACTATACGTTTTCTGAAGTATGTATTTATTGTTTTACAAAACCTCACATAAACCTATACGTTTGAGGGGTAAAGATAACAACATGCCGCACAACATATGAACGGAAACAAACAAACAAAAACAAACTTGTTGCTAACATAGGATCTACAACGAACTCTCAAGTTCCTTCGAGAAGTTTTTCAAGTAAACTGGACCATCGATCCGTAATGGGTAATTTTTGTACATATACAGGTTATCACCTGTAAACTTCACGGGTTGGGCCATTTAAATAGGTTAAATAAGTATGCATATCTCATTATTGTATTTCTTAAGAAGGTTAAACATGTTAAATGAGTGCACATATCTCGTTATTGTATTTCTTAAGATGATAAGCACCCGTGTAATATCAGGTTGAACAATGTAAATTTATAATTTATAACTCTGTATATAATATATATATATATATATAATCTATATGTAAATGAAATCAAATAAAGAAAAAAAAATAAATTAAAATTTAAATAGTACAGATAATATAATGTAATCTAATAATATATAACAAACTAATGCAAATAAAATAATGCAAAGGGAATACTGAATCAAATCATATAAGATGACTTGGTTGGAGTTGCACACATGTTGTTGCTGAAAACGGGTATTGTAATCCGCTGGTCCAACATAAGACATACAATTATGTATATTTCATCTTAATATACCAAATAAAAACAGGTTAAAACGGAATAAGTCTGGGCATTACCCATGGAAACCAAATGATAAATATAAGTTCATAAAATTTATTGATTGTTAACACAAATTTATTGATTGTTAACTAACCTTGTGCCAAGACGCAACCATCAGGCCACATATCGATTGTGTTAAAGCATAATAATGAAACTCGAAACCCCAAATGTGCTGAAATAAATAAAAAACAGAACAAAGATTATAATTGAAAATGAAAAAGAATGTATGAAACAATACATAAATAAAATAATAAGAAAACTGGTCAATAGAAAGAGACCCGATTTGCATAATAATCCTTAGGAAGAGATCCTAACCGGAGTTTTGTATAATAAAACCTACACCGATAATCAAAATTCTTTTTTATTCATTGAACGTTCACATAAAACATGAAAGAACAAAAATACCAAATATCAAAATCAACAACTAAATTTAAACTCCAATAGAACCTACAGAACATTTGAACGACAACAAAGCGTACCTTAATGCATCGTTATAAATACCATACTCAGCTTCATACATCGTTGATAAAAGCCATATTATGAAGCCTAAAAGGACAAATCACAAACAACATCGCAGATCAACAAAATGATTCAAAAGAATATAAAGATCTACCTTTACTGAAACAAAATACAATAGTAAACATATAATTTAGTGATTTTCTCACCAGTAAAGAATCCATAATATGGCCCAACATTCCAAAAAACTCAGCAAACCTAATTCCAAGTAAACCCCAGCCGCAACTAAACAACCACAGTCACGTCTCCTTCTGCCACCTCCCAATGCCACCATAGACCACCCATCTTCATCGGATGAAGACCGCAACGCAAGCCCGGAAAAACGTGACAAAAGCAACCGTCCGACATCTTTAGTTCTTCGACAAATTGAAACCATGAATCTTGACAAGCTGAAAATCTTGACCGACCGCAATGCAATCCCGGAAAAAACTTGACGAAGAATTCCACATTCGGAGATAAAATTGATACCATGAATCTCTTCCCCAACATATTTAGTTCTTCGACAAAGCACAATAGATTAGCGTTTAAAGAAAAGAAACCAATGAGTTATAAAATTTATATCTTTTCTAGCTCACCAACGCATCTGTCGATCACCATAATTAATTTATATATATATATATATATATATATATATATATATATATATATTTTTTCTAATAATCTCTTGAAAATGTTTTCCAAATTTTCATTCGTATTTTCAAAATAAATAAATGTTCTAAAATTTTGGGGATTCCTTAATGTATGTTCGTGCTCTAACACCTGCTAATACTCGTCAATCTTTGAGAATAACAACAATGGTTCAGAAAGTAATACAAATCAAATAGCGGAAATCAGAAAACACAAAATCATTATATCATGTATGTGATCGAGAATTGACTTGTTCTAATTAGGGTTTCGAACAGCGGCAACACGATAAAGCCGTGAAATAACGAAGATTGATGGTCAGACCACGGGTCTTGGTGGTCTTCCATCTCAAATGAGCTCTGGTTATACGGGTTCCAATGGTCAACCTACTACTCAGAGTAATTTTATATGGGTTTTTTTAGCTTCATGATTGATCGGCTCCGGTTACACCAGTGGCTCAAGTTACTGCCACTTCAGGTTTCTATCAACAACCATAAGTTCAGCCATTCAGCCATCATCAATGACATCGTAAGTGGCAAAATTGGCTCTAAAATCACAATAATAAACAACATTAAACCTATTTTTAGAGAGAAATTGACCTTAAATTTTAGATAGAAATTGACATTAAACTTGCACTTATGATATGAAGAAAACCAAGAAGATGAGGAACGACGTGAACGAACAAAAAGTAATCAAAGTCAAGAGATAGGCATTTGATAGATATACCCCACAATGGCAGATCATCTGAATTTGTGTTCCGTACAACAGAGACCAAAGAAAAAAGTATCAGACAAAAAGAAGATAAATATTAAATATTGTGTAACAGGAAAATATGTAAATAAACATAAAGACTCTAAGGCATACCCATGAAAAATTCAAACCAATAGTTATGTGACAACTCGAGTTTCCGACTTTCACTTTCGCATTAAATGCACGTTGACTTTGACTGTGTAGTTGTTTGACTTGTTTAACTTGTAACTGTACACGTTATATTATAATGAAACGCATTGTGTTTGCATGTTTTTGTGTTTGGTTGTATAACATGAAACCTGTTGAAAAACTTAAACTGTGTAACACATGGAAGGACCCGACGAAACAGACTGTTTCGCCATATACATCTCGACGAGACAGAAGCCTGTTTCGTCATTTCAATCCCGACGAAACAAGTGTTTCGCCGGCCCACTGATTCGCCAAGCCCATTAAGGGCCCAGAACACGTATGCGCGTATAAGTTACGGAACAACCACTTTCACCACATTTTAGAAAAAACAAAAGCCCTAGAACTCCCTTGTGTGTGTGACGACAACTCTGTGTTCTCCCAAGCCCTCTCTAGCGATCAAACTATCATCCCGGATATCTCGATTAGTGCGTGCTCGTCTAATCGGTTTCTTTTTCCTTTGATTTCTTTATACATGTTGTGTATATGCTTGATTACTGGATCAAATATGAGTATATGCGTAAGATGATTTTGGATTCGTAATGTATGGTTTAATCGGTTACAAGTTCTATGTATTGTAATGTATGATGATTTTGTGCTAAATGATTTCTGTATGATTGCTGCTTGTTGATGACGGCTGTTAGGGTTTCTGCACGTAACTGATTAATCGACGTAACTGAATTGGGTCACGAAATGGAATGTGCGGCGAAACAGAATTTGTGTTTCGCCAAGGGTAATTGACGAAACAGCAGTGTGATTCGCCAAGAATGTGATCGACGAAAGGGAAGTGTTTCGTCAAAGGGTTTCACGGCGAAACAGGGGTGTTTCGCCGACTGGGTAAACTGTTTGGTAATTTGATTCTGTTAAAACTTAACTGAGTTAACTAACTGCTGTTAGATGCTACGCCTGATCATGAATACGTGCAATGTGCTACTTGGTGATTTTTGACGCATTGTCCACTATGATTATACTTGCGAACCAACTTCGTAAATACAAATTGATTGTGTATACGTGCACACTTTAGGACGTGATTGACTTACTTTGAGCACATACTTAGCATACCGAGCAAAACAAGGTGAGTTCACACTCTTACCAAGGCATGGGATTCCCGGGGTTGGGAATGGGTTGATTGATTATTTATGCTTAAGAGTTATCGGAATTACATACCATAGGCCTCGGGAGAGGAAGGTTAATGGTAGTTACTGCTAGACTAGTGATACATATACTTCTCTTCGCACACACGCCGGGATCGGCCGCGATAATAAGAACAATCTTCGCATACATGCCTGGAATGGCCGCGAACTATACTTTAACCTTCGCACACATGCCGGGTGGGCCGCGATACAAATATACCTAGTCTAGAACACATGGGAAACCCCCACTAAACTTCGCAAACATGCCTAGAGGGCCGCGATACCATTACATATGATACATGATTACTAAACGAACTTACGATTTACGATACGTACACTATAACTGAACTATTAACCGTGAACTCGCTCAACTAGTTGTTGACTCTCTGTTACATGCCTTGCAGGACCATAGGTACTCATGGAGCTTGCATGGGAGGCGCGGTCGTTGTGGGCACGGATTTTGGATGTTATGATACACTCTTTTGTGACACTTCAACTTAATACTTATGTTGGGTTTTTTACATTATTGCTTCCGCTACACACTTGTTTATGTTTGGTCTTGAAAACACCTATCGTATGGATGAATGACATTTACTAATTACTTATATGTTCAATATGATTGGTGGCTTGATCCTGGTCATGTCACGCCTCCAAGCGGTGGAACTCCGCGTGTGGATTTTGGGGGGTGTGACAGATTGGTATCAGAGCCATTGGTTATAGAGAACTCGGTTTTAATAAGGGGAAAATGTTTTTATTAAAACCAGACTATAACCAGAACAGTGCTCAACGATCCACAACGACGCTTCGCTCCACGTGCAAGACTCAACATCCTAGGTAATATGGTATATGTTTTATTGCCTACTTGATAGAATTGCATAGAACTTTGCTCAGGGTATGCTTAGATTAACGTAACACTATTGCTTGAGAATACTTGTTTGCTCACTCTCTTCTGTCATCGCACTATTCGCGAACCTCTCTCACATATGTTATCTTTGCTATGAAGATCATGTCTGGACGTATCAACGTGACACAAGCCCAATTGACGGCTCTCATTAACGAGCGAGTTGTTGCGGCACTTGCAGCCGCACAAGCAGGAGGTATACCCTGCAGTTGTAACTCACACTAGGATCTTTAGATCCTACACTCCTAAACCAACTCTTGTGTTTAACTTTGTCCTGATTCTTATACACAATAGGTCAACCACCTGTTTGCACCTTCAAGACTTTCATGGACTGTCGTCCTACTACTTTCAGTGGCACGGAAGGAGCGGTTGGACTTCTCCATTGGTTTGAAAAGCTCGAGTCCGTTTTTGAGATGTGTGAATGCCCTGAGGCTCGCAGGGTGAAGTACGCCACTGGTACTCTAGAAGGCATTGCGCTGACTTGGTGGAATGCGCAAGTTCAGATGTTTGGGTTGGCTGTTGCTAACGCCACACCCTGGAATGATTTCAAGGAGTTGATCAAAGAGGAATACTGTAGCTGTGATGACATTCATAAGCTGGAGGTAGAGTTTTACCACTTGAAAATGACGGGGTCAGAAATTGAAGCGTACACCAAAAGATCGAATGAGTTGGCTATTCTGTGTCCTACTATGGTAGACCCTCCCATTAAGCGTATCGAACTGTATCTCAATGGTCTGGTGCTGGAGATTCAAAGTCATGTAACCTCAGCGAATCTTGGCACCATTCAACAGATCGTCAAGTTAGCTCATCGCCTCACCGATCAGGCAGTGGAACAGAACAGGCTGCCTAAACGTATCAGCGCTACCACTACCGCTACCACTCCAGCTACTCCTGCTACTCCCAGTGACAACAAGCGGAAATGGGAAGGGGATTCCAGCAGGGGTTCAGCTACCGTACAGTCTCAAGCACAGCAGTAGCGTAAGACTAGTGATTACCAGAGTCCGAGTCAGCAATCGTCTGGTGGTCAGGGGCAGAGTGGATATCGGGGAATTCACCCACTGTGTAACAGGTGCAACAGACACCATAGTGGTCAATGTCGCAAGGGCCGCTGTCAGAGATGTCTCAAGATGGGTCATGAAGCTAAAGATTTCAGGAGCTCAAGGCCTGCGAATCAGAACCAGCAACAACAGCCACTAGCTCCACGAAACCAGCAACAACAACAACAATAACAGCGAGACAATAGGGGATACTTTCAATGTGGGGCTGAAGGCCATTTCAAGCGGGACTGCCCCCAGTTAAACCAGAATCAGAATAATAACAACAATAATCAGGGCAATAGGAACAACAATGGGGGAAACAACAACGACAATGGTGCTAGGGGTCGTGCATTTGTGATGGGTCAGGGTGATGCAAGGAACGATCCTAATGTGGTTATGGGTAAGTTTCTTCTCGACGACTTTTATGTTACTGTATTATTTGATTCGGGTGCGAATACCAGTTATATGTCTCTGAAAGTTAGTCAAATGCTTAAACGCGCACCAACACTTTTGAACACCAAACATGTCGTAGAGTTAGCTAACGGAAAAAGTCTAGAGGCCACACACATAGTTCAGGGTTGTAATCTTATCCTCGCTGGTCAGAATTTCTCTATCGATCTCATTCCTATAACTCTGAGTAGTTTTGATATCGTCATTGGTATGGATTGGTTATCCCAACAACAAGCAGAGATCCTATGCAAGGAGAAGATCATTCGCATTTCCCGTACTGGAAAAGAACCTCTCGAAGTTCAAGGCAACAAGAGTGGTATCGTGAGTGGCATCATCTCCTTCTTGAAGGCACATAAGTGTTTGCAAAAGGGCCACACAGCTATTTTAGCACTCGTTACAGATACATCGACGAAAGAGAAGAAGTTAAAGGATATTCCAGTTGTCCGCGACTTTTCTCAAGTGTTTCCTGAAGAGTTACCTGGGCTACCGCCTCATCGTCAGGTCGAATTTCAGATCGAGCTAGCTCCGGGAGCAGCACCTATAGCTCGAGCACCGTATCGCTTAGCTCCAAATGAACTGGAAGAACTGTCTAAGCAATTGCAAGAACTCTTGGAAAAGGGTTTCATACGTCCTAGCTCTTCGCCCTGGGGAGCTCCAGTATTATTTGTGAAGAAGAAAGACGGTACCTTCCGCATGTGTATAGACTATCGCGAACTGAACAAGGTGACTGTGAAGAATCGCTATCCTCTTCCACGCATCGATGACTTATTCGACCAGTTGCAAGGGTCGAGCTATTACTCGAAGATTGACCTGAGGTCAGGCTATCATCAATTGAGAGTCCGGGATGAGGACGTCTCCAAAACAGCATTCAGAACTCGCTACGGCCATTACGAGTTTTTGGTCATGCCATTCGGGCTAACGAACGCGCCTGCGGTTTTCATGGATCTTATGAACAGGGTGTGCAAACCTTATCTTGACAAGTTTGTTATTGTTTTCATCGACGACATCCTGATTTATTCGAAGAATCGGGAGGAACATGAGCAGCATTTACGACTTATTCTGGAACTCCTTCGAACGGAACAGCTGTACGCTAAGTTTTCAAAATGCGACTTCTGGCTTCGTGAAGTCCACTTCTTAGGCCACGTGGTAAAAAAGGATGGGATTCATGTCGATCCATCCAAGATAGATTCGATCAAGAGCTGGCCTGCACCTCGCACACCAACCGAAATACGCCAATTCTTGGGTTTGGCGGGTTATTACAGACGGTTCATCAAAGACTTCTCAAAGATTGCACAGCCGCTTACATTACTGACACAGAAAGGTGTTGCTTACCGTTGGGGTAATACACAGGAAACAGCGTTTCAGCACTTAAAGGACAGACTTTGTAGCGCACCTATCCTCTCATTGCCTGAAGGCACGGACGATTTTGTAGTCTACTGCGACGCGTCTATCCAGGGTCTTGGATGTGTGTTGATGCAGCGGGATAAAGTCATTGCTTATGCTTCGCGCCAACTTAAGATTCACGAACGGAATTACACTACACATGATCTAAAGCTGGGAGCTGTTGTTTTTGCGCTCAAGATATGGCGACATTACCTGTATGGCACTAAGTGCACCATCTACACTGATCACAGGAGTCTCGAACATATCTTCAAGCAGAAAGAATTGAACATGCGACAACGTAGATGGGTTGAGCTACTGAACGATTACGAATGTGCTATAAAGTACCATCCGGGCAAAGCCAATGTGGTGGCCGACGCCCTCAGTCGAAAGGATACTACACCTAGGCGTGTACGAGCGTTGCAACTCACTATTCAGTCTAGTCTTCCTTCACAGATACGAGATGCTCAGGTAGAAGCATTGAAACCAGAAAACGTCAGGGCTGAAGCCCTACGTGGCTCAAGGCAACGGTTAGAACAAAAGGCAGACGGAGCCTACTATGTAACAGGACGCATCTGGGTCCCACTTTATGGCAACTTACGCGAGCTTGTAATGGAAGAAGCTCATAAGTCTCGCTACTCAGTACATCCTGGTTCGGATAAGATGTACCACGACCTCAGAACTACATATTGGTGGCCTAGCATGAAAGCTCACATAGCCACTTACGTTAGCAAATGTTTGACTTGTGCGAGAGTCAAAGCGGAATATCAGAAACCATCAGGCCCACTCCAACAACCTGAGATACCACAATGGAAATGGGAACAAATTTCCATGGATTTTGTTACTGGCCTACCTAGATCTCAGCGCGGAAATGATACTATTTGGGTGATCGTGGATCGACTCACAAAGTCTGCTCACTTCTTGGCTATCAAGGAAACGGATAAGTTCTCCACTCTAGCAGACGTATACCTTAAGGAAGTTGTCTCGAGGCACGGGGTGCCCACCTCTATTATCTCCGATCGTGATGCACGTTTTACTTCAGAACTGTGGCAAGCAATGCACAAATCTTTTGGCTCTCGATTAGACATGAGCACAGCTTATCACCCTCAGACAGATGGGCAATCTGAGCGCACTATTCAAACTCTAGAAGACATGCTTCGGGCGTGCGTAATTGACTTTGGCAATGGCTGGGAAAAACATCTGCCACTTGTGGAATTTTCGTACAACAACAGCTACCACACCAGCATTAAAGCTGCTCCATTTGAGGCATTGTACGGGCGTAAATGCCGATCACCTCTTTGTTGGGCAGAGGTGGGTGACAGTCAGATCACAGGTCCAGAAATGGTAGTTGATACTACTGAAAAGATTGCTCAAATACGACAACGCATGGCGGCAGCTCGTGACCGTCAGAAAGCATACGCAGATAAAGACAGGAAACTACTCGAGTTCCAGGTTGGGGATCGAGTGCTACTCAAGGTTTCACCCTGGAAGGGTGTTGTTCGTTTTGGCAAACGAGGCAAGCTCAATCCACGATACGTTGGGCCATTCGAAATCATAGAAAAAATAGGCAAAGTGGCCTACAGACTGAACTTACCAGCTGAACTCAGTGCGGTTCACTACGTTTTCCACGTGTCGAATCTGAAGAAGTGTCTGTCAGATGAGACCCTCATAGTTCCTTTGAAAGAGCTCACTATCGACGAACGGTTACATTTCGTCGAGGAACCAGTTGAAATCACGGACCGGGATGTTAAGGTCCTCAAGAATACTAGAATGCCTCTTGTTCGAGTTCGTTGGAACTCCCGTCGTGGCCCAGAGTATACCTGGGAACGAGAAGACCAAATGGAACTCAAATATCCCCAGTTGTTCGAAAACAATGCAACTACTACTGAGGCTGAAGCTACTACAGAATTTCGGGACGAAATTCCAACTCAACGGGGGGAGGATGTGACACCCCAGGAAAACCAGTAAACGACATAACTTACTTAGCTTCCTCAGTACCCGCATGCTAAATTTCGGGACGAAATTTCTTTCAAGTTGGGGATAATGTGACAACTCGAGTTTCCGACTTTCACTTTCGCATTAAATGCACGTTGACTTTGACTGTGTAGTTGTTTGACTTGTTTAACTTGTTTAACTTGTAACTGTACACGTTATATTATAATGAAACGCATTGTGTTTGCATGTTTTTGTGTTTGGTTGTATAACATGAAACCTGTTGAAAAACTTAAACTGTGTAACACATGGAAGGACCCGACGAAACAGACTGTTTCGCCATATACATCTCGATGAGACAGAAGCCTGTTTCGTCATTTCAATCCCGACGAAACAAGTGTTTCGCCGGCCCACTGATTCGCCAAGCCCATTAAGGGCCCAGAACACGTATGCGCATATAAGTTACGGAACAACCACTTTCACCACATTTTAGAAAAAACAAAAGCCCTGGAACTCCCTTGTGTGTGTGACGACAACTCTGTGTTCTCCCAAGCCCTCTCTAGCGATCAAACTATCATCCCGGATATCTCGGTTAGTGCGTGCTCGTCTAATCGGTTTCTTTGTCCTTTGATTTCTTTATACATGTTGTGTATATGCTTGATTGCTGGATCAAATATGAGTATATGCGTAAGATGATTTTGGATTCGTAATGTATGGTTTAATCGGTTACAAGTTCTATGTATTGTAATGTATGATGATTTTGTGCTAAATGATTTCTGTATGATTGCTGCTTGTTGATGACGGCTGTTAGGGTTTCTGCACGTAACTGATTAATCGACGTAACTGAATTGGGTCATGAAATGGAATGTGCGGCGAAACAGAATTTGTGTTTCGCCAAGGGTAATTGACGAAACAGCAGTGTGATTCGCCAAGAATGTGATCGACGAAAGGGAAGTGTTTCGTCAAAGGGTTTCACGGCGAAACAGGGGTGTTTCGCCGACTGGGTAAACTGTTTGGTAATTTGATTCTGTTAAAACTTAACTGAGTTAACTAACTGCTGTTAGATGCTACGCCTGATCATGAATACGTGCAATGTGCTACTTGGTGATTTTTGACGCATTGTCCACTATGATTATACTTGCGAACCAACTTCGTAAATACAAACTGATTGTGTATACGTGCACACTTTAGGACGTGATTGACTTACTTTGAGCACATACTTAGCATACCGAGCAAAACAAGGTGAGTTCACACTCTTACCAAGGCATGAGATTCCCGGGGTTGGGAATGGGTTGATTGATTATTTATGCTTAAGAGTTATCGGAATTACATACCATAGGCCTCGGGATAGGAAGGTTAATGGTAGTTACTGCTAGACTAGTGATACATATACTTCTCTTCGCACACACGCCGGGATCGGCCGCGATAATAAGAACAATCTTCGCATACATGCCTGGAATGGCCGCGAACTATACTTTAACCTTCGCACACATGCCGGGTGGGCCGCGATACAAATATACCTAGTCTAGAACACATGGGAAACCCCCACTAAACTTCGCAAACATGCCTAGAGGGCCGCGATACCATTACATATGATACATGATTACTAAATGAACTTACGATTTACGATACGTACACTATAACTGAACTATTAACCGTGAACTCGCTCAACTAGTTGTTGACTCTCTGTTACATGCCTTGCAGGACCATAGGTACTCATGGAGCTTGCACGGGAGGCGCGGTCGTTGTGGGCACGGATTTTGGATGTTATGATACACTCTTTTGTGACACTTCAACTTAATACTTATGTTGGGTTTTTACATTATTGCTTCCGCTACACACTTGTTTATGTTTGGTCTTGAAAACACCTATCGTATGGATGAATGACATTTACTAATTACTTATATGTTCAATATGATTGGTGGCTTGATCCTGGTCATGTCACGCCTCCAAGCGGTGGAACTCCGCGTGTGGATTTTGGGGGGTGTGACAAGTTATTCTCTATAGCCTCCTTAAATTGCTTAACCTTTGATTCATCTAGATCAAGCTCACAAATTGAAGTCTTGTCCACATTCTCTGCGAAACGAAACATGCCGTATATCCTTTAAATACAATGCTACATATGCTACAACATTATAAGAAACAGTGACTAGTGTACTTTGAAATTTAATGTCAATTTGGCTATCGATAAGCTCGTTTCCACCCAATACCTCACCCAGACCACCCCACTTGTGGCCAGGGTTACCAGATGGACGACAGAGTGGAAGGCTGTAGTAGTTGTATGTTTCTTGTGGATTATTGTAAGGCCCGACTTTATTCACCCACAGGGTAATTGGCTCATCTGACTGATACTGCAAAACAAAACAACAATGTTTTAAAATAAAGACCAAGTAGAATTAATAAAAAATGAAGAATACATATGATACCACCAAACTGTTATCCTTTTGAGACATGTAACTTGTAACCATACAACCTTGCCATACTCAACCTCTATCCTTAACTCTACCACTGGACAAAAGGTATTCTTAACAAATATCCCTATATGCTAATATGTCTTTTGGGGGTACTAATTCAAATGTATGAATGTGTTGTAATTATGAAGGATCTATAATAATTTGTGGGCAGCAACAAATAAACCCTCAAAAGACAAAGAAAAGTTCCAATTATGAAGAAATGAAAATGAAAAAGAAAAATTATTTGCTAATCCGATAATGCTTTCACTCTGAGCTAAAAACAGAATCTTGGGTCATTAGTTCACATATAATTGATTTATAATAATAAAAAACCACCCATTTCTTTGTAATTTAACACAAGCACAACCAATCTCAAATATCTCATTCTATCCTTTCCAACAGTATAATTTTTCTAAAACATTAATCTGTCTTTTACCCAACTATTACTCTTATCTTATCAATGAAGTATGGAACCCCTCCATTTTCATCTTGAAAGGTGGCAGTCCTAATCGCAACTAACGATAAGTGGATGCATGTGTGATGCGTCCACATCGTACAAGAATGTCAGAAATCTAAACGCTTAATATAGATCTAAACCCTAACAAACTACAAACCTCAATTCTTAACCCAAATCCCTTAAATCAAATCCATAAACACAAAGATCTAACAACACAACGTAACCACCGACATTTAAAACGAAGGATCTACACTGAGTGAGAAAATTGAAGAAATTTAGGGTTTGAGCGTAACTTAACCTTGTGATCATACTCTGAAGCGAAGACCGAGGATGAGATGAGGAGAAATGAAGCGATCAAGAGGAGAGGAGATCGGACGGCGGGACACATGTGCAGAGTAATTTAAATTTCTGATGGAATCTAGATCTGATGGAATTTGAGAGAGAGAAAGAGAAGAGGATGTGGAAATTATGGTTCAGACATTAGTGCAGAGTAATTCAAATTTCAAAATCAAAATTAATCAAAGTACCGCCCATTTTTTCGGATTCCAAAATGGTGATTTGAATTTAGAAAATTATATTATATTTATCATAACAAATTCAGTAATTTATGTTAATAAAAAACAGAATTATGACATCAGCATTTACATGTGGCATAGCTTAGGAATTGACACGTAGGCAGATTTACATCAGCCAAACTTCTCTTATTATATATAGTATAGATTTTTAGGGTGGAGGGAGTGGTTGCGGGGACTTGATCAGGGAGTGGGGTTTACCGAGCAGGAAGGGGATGCCACCCCGTGACCCATCTTCGGTGAATGGTGAATGACAAAAAACGGTGAGTATTCACCAAGTGGGGAAGGAGAGAGGTGGGAGGGAGAGGGGGTTAATGGTGGGTCCCAACCCCTTCTAACCAATTAAAAATTTATCTTTTTTTAATTGTTTACCACTCTCTAAGTGTTTGACAATTGCTTGCTAGTGATTGAGTGTAAAATGAGGAGTGAAGTGAGGACTTGACATGACATGACATTATTGGTTAGAAAAATAAGTTTACCACTCCCCAAATTGTGACCACTCCTTCCACGCTTAACAAGATTTTTAAATGTATGATAAAATTTGGATGGATCATGATTTTACCCACGATTTATGTTCGAATTTTTTAAATTCTTATATAAAAGTATATTTTGAAAGACTTTTAACTAATTATAACAAATTTGGATACAACGCCGTTTTATACGTTTTAAGTTACGACTTTCTTAAATAATTTATAACTTTTAACTAATTATAACAAATTTGGATACAAATTTTAAGTTAAATCACGACGTAACTTTTTTTATCTTTCAAAGTATAGTGTTACAATGTTTTTTATCTATGTTTCAACGTGCTAAACCTAGTTGTCGCACGTTATCGATGCAATGTGTAACATTGATAGAATAAAAAAAATCAAAATATAAAGAACAACCTGCATGATTCACGAAGTCATGCACATACCAAGAGTATGAATCCAAACAACCAAAATCCATATGTCGGGTGTAATTAGGTTACGATGCGTACAATCAAAAGCCATATATGGTGAAGCACATTTACACATTACACCCCAAAGTCCAAACCAAGATTACGTGAAGTACCTGCAAGCTACATGCATTTGTGCAATTATAATCAACCATGTGCACATATTCCGTCAATATTTATTAAATACTGGCGAATTCCTAATTATTTTTATTTTGAACGACAAACGTTACAACAACCTGACTCGTATATAACATCATATTAATCCTAAGTTACGCTATATAAGGAATTGAACCCTGTTCTTTTTAACTGTGAGCCAGAGTCACTACCACCCAACCAAAGCTGTGCGTGAGACGGCTAAGGAGACAAAACTTGGTGTGCAAGCCAAGTTATTATTAGATGTTAACTAATTTATTATTAGTCATGTGTTACTCATGTGGTTTATATATAGAGTTTGAAAAAAGAAATCTACATATTGGTTTTCATCAAACACAATTGAGAAGATTCATATGGATTCAAACAACAACAATGAGCGGGAAGAAGACCACAAATCCATGGATGAACAACACACAATCGTATACGGCTACAACGACAATACGAACGACCCAGAAGAAACCGAAACGATTCTATCAACAAACCAAACAAAATCCACAACCAAACGCTACAAATGTGTTTGGAGGAAAAACGGCAGATGGATTGCAAGAATCCGAGATCCTGCTACCAATTCGCGCGTCTTTTGGGCAAATTTGGCACCAGTGAAGCGGCACTCGCTGCTTATTTTACGAAGAAGAGTGAATTTGAGTCGCAAATTAGGGTTTCGAATGGTTTGAATTCGGCGATGATTGATAGGAATGGGTTTTTGTTGGGGGATTTTAGTCGGTTGGATGATGATCTCAAGATCTGCTGATAAGGAATCGATCGATTTGGTAAATGATTTTGCTGAAACAGGTATGTTGTTTAAAAATTAGGGTTTGTGGATTTTGTGCGTATATAATTATGATTTAGGGTAAATGTGATGTTTAGAGGCGGTTGTAATTGTTTTCATTGTTGTTAGCAGTTTGATTGTTGATCATATTCATGAATGTAGTTAGTGTTAGTGCCCATTTTAATGAAATTTTTGCCTTTGTTGTTAATAAGAAGATGAAATATTGAAGGTTTATTTGTTAAAAAGTTATTGGTTGAAAACTGTAAACTTCTATGAAGAATACTGCCTTCCAAATTCAACATTGGTTGGCTTATGTTTTTCAATTATGGTTGGTTGTTCAAAGAATAAAAAAAATGGATGGTTATTCAAGAATCAAAGATGGAGGGTTGCATGAAAGTCTAACATGGATGGTAACCATTTTAGTATAAATAGGCATGAAACCTTCATTGCAATAGGCATCCATCACAACTCAAATTACCACCACCACAAAATATAGATACAAAGTTCCATACATCATCTTTGTATTTTTTCTTTCTCCATACTCTGTAAACACTGCAAGTTATAGTGAATTGTTTCTCAGCTTCCGCCACCCGTGGTTTTTCCCGATTTGGGTTTTCCACGTAAATCCCTGTGTCTCTTTTATTTTATTTTCTTGCCTATCATATTACCTGGTGGTTGATTACGCTTGATACATTAATTCCGTTCCGCATTGAACTAATATTATTAATTACTGCTCGGATCCTTGGGCGAGTTTTCACACTCTTTTACCACATTCTATAAAAACATTACAACAAACAATCAAATGATGAAATGGTGATTAAGAATTTAAGATGATAAAATTGATCATGGACTCACTAACATAACAAGATCATCAAGATCTAAGCAAAACTGCGACAATTTATCAATATACGAGGAAACCTTAATTTGCAACGAGGTAATGCAAAGATTAGTAAGAAGACGAAGAGTTTTGTTAGAGAGGGAGAAAGTGTTGTATATTGAATAAAGCTCTCAACTAGACCCTAAGTTCGTTTTCGTCTTCCTCAAAGTAAAGACTCTGGTTTTCCCTAACATTAGTAATATGCTAACATCTGCCACCCATTAGGACTGCTAAATACTTTGGTGATTGGTTGCATTTCTTCATATGAATCTGCCCTGATCAGTGATTTACCCTTCTGGAAGCATAGGCAGTTTTTAGTGAAGCACGAAGCTTTCTATGGTGAATGCTGATGGATACTGTTGTGAGTAGATCTGGAAATCCTAACCCAACTACATAAGTTTGGGTTGTTTTGGACATGAAATACAAACTTATGGACTATTTTGGGTTAGCTATAATTCTCACAAGGGTTATGATGGACTGATTCAAAAGTCAAAAACAGAGCAAACGGGTTAGGAACTTAGGATGGGTAGGAAAGAAAAGTCCAGCAGGTCAGGATGGGTGGGTCCCTGAGAGAGAGAACGGGTCTTTTACGTTTGTAACACAGGCGTCTCTCATGCGAGTAGAAACCAGTCACTGATCAGCTGAGCGTGTCACATAAGAGTCTTTCCTATACACAAATTTCATTCATCCTTTTAGTTTTTCTTCTCTGTTTTTGGAGGGAAAATTTGTAATTTTTGAAGGTTTTTGATTGTCACTTGACAATCTAATTCGAACAATTCCAGCTCGATTGTACAAATTTTGAATTTATCACGTCGTTTTCTGTTTTTTTGGTTCGTTTTTTTGTACAATTTTGTCACACAGTTTTTGAAATGGGATTTTGTTGTTTGTTGTGAAATTAGGGCTGGTTTTGGTGATTTGATTGTTTGTAGGGTTGAAATGTTGAAGATTTGGGCTTGAGTATTCACTTACGTTTATATATCTTATAGCCTTTAGTAAGTTTAGCTTTATCCATGATATTTCTAGCGAATAAAAACGACTTGTAGGCATAGTTGTTAATAGCGGCTATAGCGACCGCTATAGCGCGCTATGTAGCTATGCGACCAAGCATCGCTATATGGGTCTTAGCGATCAATAGCGAAGTTAGCGACAGTTAAGTTTTTTTTTTTTTTTTTTTTTTTTTTTTTTTTTTTTTGATGCTACAGCTACCATTTTTTAATACAAAAACGAATGTTAAATGTGCAAAAAAGCGAGAACAGTTAAGGGCAAAAACTGCCTGCAGCAGGCCTGGGTTTTCGGAGCTGCATTCGTGTCCGCAGGACATGCGGGCACGCACGAGTTCAATTAAATTCCAGTTCAGAAACTCATTTTTTGCACCCCCTGCGCGTGGGTAGGACTTGTGGTAAAACATGTCATAAAGCTACAATGGAGTAGTAAATACTTTACCTTATAAACAACCACTCACTTTGTTCACACACCAATGTGGGACAAAGTATTTACCACCTTTTGAGACTTTCATTCACACATCCAAAACTTCCAACATATAAGTCCTAAACTTTTGCTACTAACTATTAGTTTTTGTTAAATATACATGTAAAATAGCATATATACAAGGGTATTTTGATGTAGTATACATATAAAAATTTTCAAAATTCTTTTTCTAGTGTAATCGCTATTTATAAAATAGCCGTTGCTATTCGCTACGTAGCCTATAGGTGCCTTGTCGCTATTTGTCGCTATTCTCTATCGACAACTATGCTTGTAGGGAATGCAAGATTATGTGAACATTAGAATGATTAGTGTTGCTTGAGAACACTTTACAAGGTGTATAGTTACTTCTTATTTAGAATGTTTTATATTAGATAATTTAGGGAAGGTTGAACTCTCTAGGTTGGAATGTATGTCCAAAGGCTATTGAAAATAATAAGAGATCGCTCCGACTGTGAGACGCAAGGGCTGGATGGAACCAATCAAAATTTTCAAGGTCGAGGTGCGTTATCTTGGTATAATATAATCGTTCTCATGGTGCTCCGTCTTCATTCATTCCGTCACTATGGAAGCGTTTTTTTTTTAATCGAAAGGGTGCCTCAAGGTAGGGTGTTTGTTTGGCCAATGTTTTGTATGCTAATCACTGAGGCTGGTTGGAACCAAGGTTCAAAGGCTCAATGGGATCGAAATTATCATGGCCGAAGATCGTTATCTAGGCGAAATATCATCGTTTGAGTGACGATTCGTCTTCATACATTCAGTCTCTTCGGAAGCATTTTTATCTATATCTTAAGCTTAGTTATTTGGCCATTGTTTTGCATGCTTTCTAACCTTTCTTGTCAACCGTGTGGGTAAGCTTAGTTATTTGGCCATTGTTTTGCATGCTTTCTAACCTTTCTTGTCAACCGTGTGGGTATAAAGTATGCTTCTCCCAGCACCTTGCTTGGTTGTTTTTGTTCTTTATGTTGGTTAATGTAGTTCGTTTCTTGCTGGTAAAAAAAAGTAATTCGATACAATATATTAGTATATGTTTCTAGGAACTAGGAAGCTCTATGGAAACATTCATGGAGTATACAAGAATTCTCCACAAATATGGAACTTTCCAGAATCTTTGGGTTTTACTATCTATATTCTATACTTATTAAGCTTTCATTGAACTTGCAACCTATAGCTACTAGTTTTTTTATCATCAGTTTTTTCTTTTCAAGTATGTAGTGGTGAATTTCATGAAATGAGTAAAAGGTGTCATTTGTAGGTGAATGGCCAATAGTGTATGATAGGAATAAAATAAGGTACGGGTAAGATAATTGAAATTCAAATGAAACGGTAAATTAAGATAGATCAACAGCTCGTTTTCGGATACAAATTCACCACCGATGTTGTATATCGGGTCACCAACCCGGCTCAAGAAATCTAGCTGTTAAAGACGGGTCAGAAGCATCTAGCGGGTCAGCACTAATTCGGTTAAGTTGGGTCCGGTTGATCGGCGGGTGAATTTGATTTCCGGGGGCAAGAAGCATTCTAATTCTCATGCAAACACATTGGTTAACAATGCCCACGTTCCTATGCTTTTTTTAGTTGAACCCATCGCTTTAATTTAGTTATTTCTTATGCATTTCTTACTTGTACTTTTGTACATATTAGCTAGTACTTTAGTTCCAAAAATTAGTGTACGTGTAATGATAGTTTCTTTCATTTCCTTTATGTAATCAACCAAGTTCATGAACGAGACAGTGTGTGTTAATAAATGAATGAGAATTTTCTGTCTTGGTTATTTTTTCTCAATGGATTTTGAGTTGAATTAATTGTTCCATTGCTAGCACAAATTTGGCATATTTGTGTGGTGTTCTTTGGAAGCTAAACTTGAAACGGGTGGTGACTTCTGTAGCCTGATTCACGTTTAGATCGCCCTACGGGGGTTTGTGTCGGTGATGAACCTGTTGAATCTGTACCCGATTCACGTTTACCATTTTGTTTGAATTTCAGTTATCATTTGGTATCAGAGCCGAAGCGATCCGTTTCGACTCGAACTCCCCTACCTTCACGTATCATTTCCTTTATCAAATCCACAAAAAAAAAAAAAAAAAACCCGTTACCCACAACCTCAATCCGACAGAGAATGCACGAGCTACCCGAATTAAATCAAGTGGTGTGTGTATCTGTATTTTGGTTTGGTTATGGAGTTTCTCTATGAAGTTATTTGAATGGTGTGACTTTAGTTTGAGTAAATTTATAAGAGTAAACTGCCAAAATGGTCCCTGAGGTTTAGTCACTTTTGCTACTTTAGTCCAAAACTCAAATCTTTTGAATCTGAGTCCCTATGGTTTCAATTTTGTTGCCATTTTCATCCAAAAAGCAAAATCTGATCATATTTTTCAGTTAACATCCAGTTTTTTTTTGTCTTTTTCCTCCCTTTTAATGAAGGGCAAAATTGTCAGATTTTTTTAATTTGTTATAATAAAACGTTAAAAGACCATTTTGCCCTTCATTAAAAGGGAGGAAAAAAGACAAAAGAAAATGGATGTTAACTTAAAAATCTGACCAAATTTTGCTTTTTGGATGAAAATGGCAACAAAATTGAAACCACAGTGACCTAGATTCAAAAGGTTTAAGTTTTGGACTAAAGTGGCAAAAATGACCAAACCTCAGGGACCATTTTGGCAGTTTACTCAATTTATAAACTTCTTTCAAGTTTGAGGTCAAACTTTCTTCAAGGAGGAGAGAATGATAATAGAGTAAACTGCCATTTTGGTCCCTGTGGTTTGGCCAGTTTTGCCACTTTAGTCCAAATCTCAAACTTATTACATCCAGGGCCCTGTGGTTTGCATTTTGTTGCCATTTTAGTCCAAAATCCAAAAAACTCCCTTTTTGACTGTTGAGAGCTGCCTATTTTGTCCTTTAGTGCAGAGGTATTTTAGTCATTTATGAGTTATTATAACAAAAAAAAAAACTCAAACCATATCTCTCTCTTTAAACTCTCTTCACACTCTCTCTCTAAACATAACTCACATCTGACTCTCTCTCTTCTCTCTCTCTCTCTCTCTCTATAACACCACCGACCAGGAACTCCTTCATCTTCATCCTTAAACCACCATAACCAACCTGCCACAACCTTCACCCTCACCCTCTTCACCCTCGCAACCCTCACCCTCTTCACCGGTCTTGATCGGAGGTTCACCGGCAAGATGATATACCCATGCCACCACCAACATCCCTAAATCAGAATTGCAACACAATCATCAGACCATTCAAATCGAGCATTATTAACACATCGAGATCAGAATTTACCAACTTAGATAATCAGATTGTGCTTCATTCCTAAGCCATGCTTTCCATGAACACATCCAGGTTTGTAAAATTGAAAGCTTCAACCTTTTTGGTTCAATACTCAATTTCTAGACTCTTTTAACCAAACACAGAGATCAAACCCAAAGGGTAATTAAAAATTATTTTTTTAGGCAAAATGATGACAAAATATGATGATTCAAGCAAACAACACCAATAATAATTCACATAAATATATACGAGAAAGAGAGACAACATTTTCTGATTCCGTTTTCCGGTCAAATAACCGTAGACCTGTGAAAATCGATGATGATTTTGTGGATTAGGTGTTGAATCTGATTGGATTTGATGTAAGGAGAACGCTAGGGTTAGGGTTTGATTATTCCGGTTGGATGAGAGAAATTTGGCTTCATTGACTTGTGGTTTCTCTCTCTTGAATTTTGCCAATGGATATGCAGATGCAAGATGAACAGATTTTGAGTCCATTAGTTAAAGCAACATGGTATTTGTGGTATTTGTGGTATTTGTGGTGAGTTTGATTCAGGGGGAGGAGGTGGCGGCGGTGAGAAGGGGGAGGAGGTGGCGGTGGTGGTGGTGCTATAGAGAGAGAGAAGAGAGAGAGAGGGAGGAGGTGGCGGCGGTGGTGCTATAGAGAGAGAGAGTTGGTCGATGATGAAGATGAACTCAGATCGGGGTGGCGGCGGTGATGGTGGAGGCGGTGAGGTGAGGGTGACGGTGGTGGTGGTGATTGTTGGTGGTATTTTAGAGAGAGAGCAGAGAGTTGTATCTTGAGAGAGAGATATGTCTATTTGTTCATTCTTGAGGTTGAAGATGAAGATGATATAAGGTTTTATTATAATTGGGTTATTATAAAGAGATAATAATTCTAAAATGACCAAAATGCCCCTGAGGGTAAAGACAAAATAGCAGGTCATTAATGGGAAATCTGGTCAAATTTGAAATTTGGACCAAAATGGCAACAAAAACCAAACCACAGGGCCCTGGATGTAATAAGTTTGAGATTTGGACTAAAGTGGCAAAACTGGCCAAACCACAGGGACCAAAATGGCAGTTTACTCATGATAATATGATATATATCCCCGGTCAACAATTGTTTTAATGGCACATGGATTTTTTCACAAAGTCTCTAGAGGGGCAAACTAGTAAATTTGGTTGCAAACACATCGACACTTGCAGCATAACTCCACCAGAGTTTGCAAAGTCTATTTTTCTTCATTTAATAATTCTGCTTTTTTTGTTCTTAGTTTAGTGTTTAGTTTAATGTTTTTGCATGTTTAACTTTAGCCAATTTAGTGGAGATCATGGGTAGTTTCTGGAGCTTAACTGCTTGTAATTATTCTATTTAGACTACGATGGAAATGAGAATGAGCAGAGAATTTTAGAATGAAGAAAATTATTTTGTTGATTTTATCTCATTGGATTATGGGTTAAAATTAATGCTCTATGCTAGCTCAACCGTGGCACGTTGGGTGGTGTTCTTAGACACGATTTTCCAAACAGAAGTGGTGAATCTGTCTGTATCTTCGGTTAGAAATCGCAGCCCTAGGGTTTCGTTTGGTGGGGAATCTGTATCCAAACGAGTCGTAGATCTATCCTTTATTTATCGTTTGATTTGAACCGGTGATTCGGGTTCTTACTCCTATCAGTGTATTGTTTCAAATACCTATGAAGGATGTTATAGATGTTTATTTTGTTTGTATATATGTTCTTGAAAGCTATTTTGCATAACATGTGTTTCTATATGTTCTTGGTCCTATACATGGTTCTACTTTTCCACTAGAAGAAACGGTAAAGGTTTGGTTATCTAATAATATGATGTCATACAGGGGCGCAGGATTTAAGGGGCGGGGAGGGGCGCCCGACCCCCCGAACTTTTCGGTCAGTTGTGTTATATATGTACGTTTTGTATAGGATTTTGTAGGCATATACGTTTTCGACCCCCCGGTTTTATAAAAAAAATTAGGTATATACATTTTCGACCCCCCGGTTTTAATTTTTATTTATTTATATAGCCCAAATAAAATATTTAATTAGCCCAAATATGATAGCCCAAATCATTATATTTGGTAGAATAATTATATAACCCAAATCAAAACATTATATAGCCCAGCTTAAAAGCCCACCCTATCAAAAAAAAAAAAAAACCCAAATTCGTTTACTTTGGGACATCGACCAGAAGAACAGAAGCCACAAGCCAGAACTGTAGAAGGGGGGAAAAACGCAGGTTCCAGAACTGTTTGACTTCAGCTTATTGTTCGAGAACAAAAGCCAAAATGCTGCTCGTTGTTGTGGTCTTGTACTCTTGTTTGACTTTTTCAATCTTCATAAGATTAAAGGTATGTGTTTTTTTTATCTTTAGGTTTAATTTAGGGCTGCAATTTATGTGACTTAGGTTGAAATTAGGGGTGAAATTTGTCCGAATTTTTGCCCTAAACTTGTTGAATCGGGTACCCACCTTCCTCTCTCCTTTTTAATGTTTTGGTGTCTTTGTTCGTTTGTTTGTTAAACAATGTTTACGTTTTAATGTTTGAGAACGGTTTTTATTTGATATTAATGTTTGACCCGACCCGAATCGAATCACCGACGTCCAACCCGAACATACACCTCAAAACTACGCGATAGAATTTTTTTTTAGATCCGTTACCTTCCGACCCCCCAGTGGAAGTTTTCAAGCTTCGCCACTGATGCCATAGATGTTTATTATAATTTTTATAAGCTAAACAGCATGATCTGCTCATTAAGCTAAACTGCTTGATGTGCAGGCGATGCTCTTGTTGGGTCGGTTCTGGTAGTCACCTTCTGTTATCTTTTTAGATAACCAGATTTCATATTGTCTGTGTGTTTCCTTTTCAGTTTTTTTAAAACTGAAATCGTTTAATTTTAAAACTGAAACCGTTTAAAAATAATTTATATTCTCAAATTTCTTGTTTAAAATGAATTTCATCACATATTCTACCAATTTCAGTGTTGTTTAGCTGTTTGACACCAATGACAATTCACTGTTTTCTAACCTGTATGTTGCTTACATCAGTAATGTGAGGTTTATAAAGCTGTTGAAAAAAAAACATTGGTTTGTTTTGAGCCGAATGTTGGTGCGTTTGTGATAGATACTGAAAATTTTATAAAATTGAAACAAGAACGAACACGATAGTTGGCCCGATTCGAGAGGGGCTAGTCTCCTAAATTCTGATCAGAGATCACAATACAAACAAAATATCCAAGACACCTTATTCTCACCTTAAACAACTTATTTAAAGACACAAGATGCTAAGTAACTGCCCATTAACATGTCCCCACATTACATCAGTTTCCCCCTTGATTAAAGTTGCAGTTAATTGGGTCTTTTGACTGGGTCAGAACTGCAATTAATTGAGCCTTTTGACTGCAATTAGTTGGGTCATTTGACTGGGTCAGGGGTCTAGGATCATCAACAGGAAATGGGTTAATTTGACCTGTTAGGTCAGTTGGATATGTATCAGTTTGTTTGTGGACCTACATTGTAAGCAGCTACAATATTTTTAACCATTTTGGTAATCCTGATTCAGTGATTCGCAGTACAAACTAAAGTAAAACCTAGTTGTATTTGTTAGAACTTTGAACAGCGTTGCATTTACGAAAAAGAAATTAAGGGTGCTAAAAGAACCTGACCCGATTGAAAAATGTGAAGCCGAAAACATTTGCGATAGCCGATAGGTATCCAGGTATGTGGTTAGATTTAAAAAACTGAGGTTTGGGATGTGTATGTTATTAGGTTATACTAGCACTATTACCCGAACCCGTTTAGTACCAAACCTTCGAACATACTCATATGTATTATATAACTTAAGAAAATAATAAATAGCATGCTAAAGTTGAAAACTTCATTGAAATTAGAGTTATTAGAAATGCAGTTGAGTTTTTGGTATTCCAAGTCGGATTTTGAGATAGGTTTAGGATCTGGTAACAGGCATTGCATTTGCAACCAGTGCCGGCTCAATGTTATGTGAAAATAAGCAGCTGCTTAGGGCTTCGTGAAGGTATGTTATATATTTTAACAAATTATTGTTCTTTGTGAAAGGGTTTTAAAGAAATATGTGGTTCTGGCTTTGCAGTAATTCTCGATACGGGCTGTAATAACCCTCGGTGGTAGGTGCTGGAACTAAACTCTACAGTCCACGTTTATTTCTGAGAGAATTTTAAATCATAAATCTTCATATTGATTTTTTTTGTTGCTGTCGGCTTCAATTCAACCAGCGAAACATGATTTGAGGTGCAAAACTGGGTGGAAAACACTAGTTTAGCGGCATCTTCTAAATCGTAAGTATCGTTCAGCAAATATTCTTCTATCTTCATGAAGTGCACTGTTCAAAATCTTATATACAAGCACACTAAATGTTTGTTAAAAGTCCTGTGTGAATTTTGCCAAATAGAATTTCTGTATTTTATGGTTTATTCTTGTGCATTCTTTGCTTTGAATTTTGTTTCTGTGTGAATTCTCAGTTTTGCCAAAAATACTTTCTGAGGCAATAAAAATAGCCCTATAGTTTTGTACATCTGGATAAAATTTTCCTATTGTTTTGTACATTCTTGATGCTAAAATTGGCCCTATTTTTAAATGCAGTCTAACATGATGGGCCATATTGCTTATTAAAGACAACTTATGGTAACAAGCAGGTTCCAAAATTCCTTTCTGTTTGTGTACTAAAACATTTTGACAACCAATCCTGAATATCAGAGCATAGTCATAGGATTCGCTGCACAACCCGCGTTCCGTGAAGTAGATCGCACGTACTGGAATCGTGTACAAAAGCGACCCGAACGCCATGGGTTCGCGATCCGGATCAGGAAATTAGGACGTACCCGATTTTCAACAAATTCGACCCTAGTCATCAAAAAAGGGTACCCGATTGATTAACTTGTTTCGGAACTATCCGATACCTGTCTCATACACCAGCTATTGGCCTATTGCCATCTGTAAAAGAAACATAATTTCTAAATTAATTGAAAATAATAAAACAGCATAAATATTATGTATTGGAAAAATGTTTACTAAAAAGGAGTTATATATGTAGGGAATGGGTGTCGGAGTGGTGAATTACATTCAATATTGTGATGTATGTATTTCATAGGTTATGCCCCCGAGATCTATGGACGTAGTTTTTAAAAAGGCTTAGTTTTGCTATTCAAAAAGGGGTAGCGGCGTAACTTGTTGCCCGTTTACCAACTATCTCGATGTAAATTATTATACTTTGTTATCCTCACAATAAATTATAAAAATTATTTTGTATTTTTTTTTTTTTTATTTCTATTCGAATTTGATTGGTTATATTACCCAAGTGTTATATTGATCCAAATCATTAGTTGTTTGAAGAGGATAACTGTTGACAAAGATGTGACATGCTTTTAGTTCACACATAATATTTATTAAAAGTCAATGTGAATTAATAATGGATGGCAAATAGATCTATGATGTAGATTTTTTTTCTTTTGTCATCATGTGGTCTGTTTTCCTGCTTGTTATCTGGTCACAACTTTAGCCCAAACACATCAACACAACAAAAACTATTTATCGTTAAGGAGTTTCCTTTGCGAACGAGGCCACCCGAAGATCCCCTATAACTTATGACGCTGCCCAGAAGAGGTAGAACATATCGTGCGTCTAGGAACCAAAAGATTAGCACCTAATACTCTTAAAGTATGCCTATGATACTAACTTATCACACCCCAAAATCCGGGCTAGACGAAAGTTGGATTTACACGACACTTGGTTAAAGTTTAGTCTTTACTATTCGCACGGAAGTTAAAAGTGACGAGTAGCGTCTTACATGGAAAAACATCATAATTGGTTTTTTTTTTTTTTTTTGACAGGAAACTTTCATTCACAGACAACCGAACCCGAAAACCGGGCCAGCCCAAAAAAAAAAAAAACAAAACAAAACAAAACGTTACATAATTACAAATCTAATTGAATCCAAGTATACCTGCCAATCTTTATCTTTGCTTGATAGCTAGCAATTGCTTTCAAATACCTTATCTCATTCTCCTTCTATCATACTTCATTAACTTACTTGAGACACATCTAATTGTTTTTTTTTTCAATTGTTCATTTTATTAAAATTTTAAGCTTTTTTGCATACACATCATGCACATGTAATATAATAAAAAACCATCAAACTAATTTATATATATATATTTTTTAGTTTTGTACCTTTTTACCTACACGAACATACATGTACATGTTATATACATATAAAGAAAAAGTGTATCGTACAAAATGTCTTAACGTACGTTGTGTACGCGATGACAAATCGCACGTTATGTTACAAAAAACTCGCATGTTGAAAATGGCTTAACAATTTCGCATGTTGTATTCCTTACAAACTCACATGTTGAAAAGGTTTTTAGCAAATCGCATGTTGAAAATGCATTAACAAAATCGCATGTTACAAAATGCCTTAACAATTTCGCATGTTGTATTTCCCACGTTGAAAAACAATCTCGTACATATCGTACGTTAACCCCTATTATACAATAACCGGCCTCTACATATAAAATACATTAATCAAGGTAGTTTGTTTCTTTTTTGTTTTGAATTTCAGTAGAGATGTGTGAGAATATTATATTTATGATTTTCTTTTGAGTTAATTGCCAAAGTCGTCCCTGAGGTTTGGGCAAGTTTGCCATTTTCATCCAAAATGACACTTTTGTACCAAATTGCCACCAACGTTTATAACTTTTTGTCATTTTCATCCAAACCACTAACTTAGTTTATTTTTCTATTAAGTTGAGGATATTTGGATGAAACTGGCAAATATAAAACCACAGGGACGATTTAGACAATTTACTCAAACTCTTTTAAGTTTCTTTTATTTAATTAATTTTGTTACATATATAATAAAAAAGAATATACATGCAATTTTTATATGAAAAAAATAATAGCTTTGTCACATAAATTTTTATAGATTTTCATCCAACCACTAACTAAGTTAATTTTTCTGTTAAGGCGAAGGATGTTTATAAATTAAGACAGAAATTAATTTCTAATTTTTTATATAGATCAGTTTTATAAAAATAAAATCAACTTAAACCTCTAAATTTTATAAAACTAAAATGCTTGTGACCTTATTGAAAAAGGTCAAATAAAAAAAATCTTATCATATGTACCAAGTTTGTAATTCATCTTCTACTCTTTTAAATTCGCTCCTAAGGAAAAACAGAAGTCGGTGCCCCCCTCCCCCCTCTATCAAACAACGTATCGTTATCAAACTTTAAAATTACCCACCAAATTGTAATTAGAATGCTATGAACCAAAAGTTTCTTTACTCAAGCCACTCAGAATAAATATTAGTTAATTACCCTCAAAATCTTAATTAAATAAATATTTTATTTCTACCAACATATTTCCTAGGTGTTCAACACATTTAAAAATATGTAACGTTTTACAATTGTTTTCTATCTCTACAACTGATAAATACTAAAAGTTGTAATCGATTGTTATGTGTTGCACACCAATGACGTTTTCTCTTTATAAAACTGATTTATATAAAAAAACTGTAAATTAATTTCTGTCTTAATTTATAAAATTTAAAGCATCCTTCACCTTAACAGAAAAAATAATCTGAGTTAGTGATTTTGATGAAAATTTATAAAAATTATGTGACAAAACTATAAATTTTTTTTCTAAAAACTCTATGTATATTCTTTTTTATTATATATGTAACAAAAATAATTAAATAAAAGAAATTAAAAAGGGTTTGAGTAAATTGCCAAAATCGTCCCTATGGTTTTATATTTGCCAGTTTCATCCAAATATCCTCAACTTAACAGAAAAAATAAACTAAGTTAATGGTTTGGATGAAAATGACAAAAAGTTACAAACGTTGGGGGCAATTTGGTACAAAAGTGTCATTTTGGACGAAAATGACAAACCTACCCAAACCTCAGAGACAATTTTAGCAATTAACTCTTAACATAAATGAATGTTTAATTTTGTTCTACGTATTCTTGCAATATAATATTTAACTTGTTTTTGCTAATATAATTATATGAGTAATTATATTTTTAGAAACTACCATGTCACATATCCACTCTTCAGACTATGGGTATGGAGGAGATTGGGTTGAGGCATTGCTCGACACGTGGGGAAGGTGAGATCCATAAGCTAATACTAAAAAATTAGAGGTGTGGTGGGGCGTCGTTTAGCTGGGCGTGGCCAGCCATGTGGAATTTTTTTAAAAACTACAAAGAAAATAAAAAAAAAACCTACATTGAACCAGCCAACTAAAACCAGCCATGTCAGTGATGTCACCCCCCGGCCCCACGCCAAAGGGACAACGTCATGCCCAACGCTTTCCCGGGGTGGAGCAGCCGACGTTCAACTCAAACTGCCGCCCCAACCCACGCCCACACCCCACAATCTTAACCCAAAAACTCTCGGGTGCGTGCACATTTATGGTGTCTATGGGCGGGTGGGTTACCGGGTTTTCCCCGGAATTGGTGGTGGACTCGGGTTACTCTCGGAGTACTCCGTTTGTCCAGTGGGTGTCCCAAGAGTACTCGGGATTGAGTTTGTTGGCCGTTAAAAAAAACAATAATTCTTTTTCTCAAGCTCAAAGGATGGTAGTTTAAGAGTCATAAGACCACAATTCTTTTTAATAACAATTTTTTAACTCCTTAATTCCACCATTAGCTTGCATTTACAGATTTAAACGCACAACCTCACATGTGTAAGAGGAGACACCATACCACTACTCAACTAGACCATTAGGTCATGAGTGTCATAAGACCACGATTAAAGTTCCATTTCGCATCGTTGGCCATTGGCATGTAACATAGGTATATAGGTGTAGGATACTAGGATCAGTCCGTTATGTGCCTTTTCTAACACTATTATATTAACATTTATTATTATTGTTGAATGTTGTAACATTATTAATACTAGAGTAAATTGCAATTTTACCCCCTGAGGTTAGGGGCCATTGGCACTCTTACCCCCCCTAAGGAAATAAATGCAAAATTACCCCCTACTGTTAACTCTTATGTCGCATAATTACCCCCTAAGCTCAAATATGTTGACCGGTCAATAAAAGCATGGAAGAGTCAAAGGGTAAATAGGTAATTTCACATTCATTAGTATCTTATATAGTATAATAACCCTTAAACTCAACACTATTTCACAATCTTACCCCCTAAGGTTCTTCACTTCCACCTCCACCTCCATCTCCGATCAATCCACCACCGGCGATCAACCGGCGATCCATCCACCACTGCCACAACCGGCTTCCACCTCCACCACCGGCTTCCACCTCCACCTCCACAACCGGCGACCACTTAACCATGAGTGAATCAGAGAACCCCATCCTTCCACCTCCACCTCCGGCGACCACAATGGCGAGCATACCTCCGCCGACGCAGCTGGTTTCCGGCGACCGATCATCCTTTTTATCTCTGCTGTCAGGTATAAAATCGATCTTTGTGAAGAAGTTAGAAACAGGGGCTTATTGAAACACCATCTTTCTTTTTTTGCAGTGGACATGAGGGTTCGTTTTTCACTCCGCTCGATTGTGGTTTCCGTGGTGGTGAAAATGCGGGGCCGCCCTTTCTTGCACTTCCAGTTTCCCCCGCAGCAGGAAATGATTGTGTAGTTTACTTATGAACTCTAATATATTAGGATGTTTTGGGTTAATATGTAGTGTAGTTGACTGTTAATGTGGGTTATATATTAGGATCTTTTGGTATGCTTGATCATAGACTGACTGTTAATGTTGGTTTTTGGTATGCTTGATCATAGACTGACTGTTAATGTGGGTTATATTTGGATCTATGATTGTACAGCCGTACAAGTTATATTTGGGTATATGAAGCTTGACTTGTACAAATGTGGGTTATATTTCATAATGTGGGTTAAACAGGCTTGTACAAATGTGCATGGGTCAATAGGTGTATTATGAAAGTCAAACAGGCATATGGGTAATACAGGTGCATATACAGGTTTGTACAATGACTGCCAAGGTCAATAGGTGAACCTAGTTGGACATGTGAACCATTTTTGCTGACAGTGAACCTAGTTTGACATCTGAACCTGTTAATGAATTATCACCTGAGGTTATGAATTATGTGTAATGTGGATGTGCAGTTTGATTTCTAGTCAAACAGGTTTGTACAATGCATATACAGGATGTGCAGTTTTAATACCCAGTCCCTACAAATGCATATAGGTCAATAGGTGTATCAATAGGTGTATCAACAGGTGTATGTGAAGTTACTGAACATGGTTATGGCAGTTACATGATCATAGTTGATGATAGTTATATGTGCAGATGTAAGAACATGGTTATGGCAGTTAGATGATCTTACATGATCAAAATGTGCATTTGATAGTTTGATTAGGATATACATTTTGTGCATTTGATCAACAACCTGTTAGCAATCATTGTTAGTAGTCATAACAGCTTCTATGGTGATTAATAGTCACCACATATTCTAGTCTGGTTAATAGTCAAAATGTGCAGCAGGTATGCTTAATCAGTGGTTAATAGTCACCACAGCAGGTATGCTTAATCAGTGGTTAATAGTCACCACAGCAGGTGTGCAACATGTTTGCTTGAGTATAAAACACATTGCAGCAGGTATGCAACAGGTATGCTTGAGGTGTTTATATGATTCAGAAGCAGATTACATGTGAATTGATTCAGAATTAGGTTTCAGATCATAGAACAGGTTAAGATTTATGATTATAGAATCATAGATCAGGTTTTTGATTTTGGCGGGAAGGTTTTTGGAAGTTGCAGGGGGTAATGTTGTATCTTAACTCAAAGTACAGGGGGTAATAAGGAAGGACAAATTATTAATTTACCAAAGGGGGGTAATTGTGCGACTTAACAGAAATGTTGGGGGGTAAAATGGAAGGGTAATATAGTCATTTCAACTAAGAGTCAACAGATCTGTCATTGACTTTCAAGCCGGGGGGTAATTGTGCGACATAAGAGTTAACAGTAGGGGGTAATTTTGCATTTATTTCCTTAGGGGGGGTAAGAGTGCCAATGGCCCCTAACCTCAGGGGGTAAAACTGCAATTTACTCTTAATACTAACATTCATTATTCCATATATAAATTAGTAAGTTTCTTGTGCATCATGACTTGTACCTCATGCTTAGGGACTTTTTCAAAAAAAAGAAAAAAAAACTTGAATTTTCACTTTCAACCTTAAAGTTTTTTCTTTTACATTTTAACCCATTTGAAATTTTTACTTTTAACTCAAACTTTTCTATCTTTTGTAATTTAACCAACACTTTATTATTTACAACTTTGGTCCCCATACTTTTTGTCTTTCGCAAGTTTTTTATTTTACGTTTCGTTTTAAATTTTGCGAGTTAATATAACAACCCCCCTAGAACCCTTCACGTGACCCTAAAACGTTCCTTATATACCTCGTATACGAGAAACGGACCCAGAATACCCTTATATTAAAAAAAACAAAGAAAAAAAAATTCGGGAGTCGCTCGCGGGGCGCGACCCCCTTATCTTCATGAGTCGCGGCCTGCGACTGGCTTTGTTTGCTGGACAAGACATTGCGCCACGTGTCCAGTGACTTGGCAACCCTACACCTTGACTCGGCAAGGCTATAAACAACACGCAGTCTCTCGCGGGCAGCGAAAGAACAAGAGGAGGCCCTCGCGGGCCGCGATCCGACCTCCGACAGGCCTATAAATAGGAGGTCGAGGCTCATTTGTTCAACGTTCATTTTCTGAATTCTCGCTCAAACTTTTTGTTAGCAATTATAATACTCGGGTATTAAACCTCTATAAAGCGAAGCTCTGCCTCGTTGTAAGTATTATAACCCTGCTTATTACCCTACACGATTGATCTAGGGCTCCGTAACGCATGTTAAGGCTCTGCCTGACTCAGTCGTTGGAGTTCTGTCTCGTGTTACACCCGATTGATCTAGGACTCCGTAATGCATGTCAAGGCTCTGCTTGACTCAGTCATTGGAGTTCTGTCTCGAGTTGTACGGTTAATGTGAATTGGGTTATTCTACTAACACGTGTGTATTGTTTAATTTTAATAGATAATAACCAGGAGATACAACAGGAAGCCTTAGTATTACCTAAGTTAACAATGTGAGTACATTCTTTTTTTGTCACCTTTTGTAAATTACTTTCGTGAGTCAAAATACTTTACCAAAACCTCAAATGTTTAAATTACACTTAACAGTAATTGAGTATCTGTGATTCTACAATTGCTGCCGATATGTTGGGGTTTTGTATACAAAATGTAAAAGACGTTACCATTGGACAATGAGATAGCCAATGAGTAATATGACCCACAAGTCAGGTGTTGACAGTATTGAATGAGTAATTGAGTAGATATAAACAAATGTAATTGCGGATGCCCTCAATACTGTAAAGTGATAAAACTGTTTTGATTAAACTGGGATGCACTCGCCAGTATTTCTTGCTGATAAAACTTTTTAAAACACGTTTCAGGTAACAAAATGTGAAGCCAATAGAAGCTAGCTGGAGAGCACTGAAGGCTTGGAAAAGTGGCTATAAAAGTTACCTAAATAAAAAGGAGTTTTGTCTTTTGATAAACCAGGGTTTATCCCTATAAAGATATTGTAATGAAAACTTGGGTTTTATCCCGTTTGTTGATTATACAAAGTTTGGTGTTTTAACTCTGATAAAATATTTCCTAACTACGGTCCTGATGAAAGTTTTTCGCTGCAAATTAATAAAAATCGATACCATCTGACTGATCTCGCGTTGCTCGCTTTCGGGGCAGGGGTCGGGGGCTGCGACAGAAGGTGGTATCAGAGCTACAGCCACTGGTTTAAGCCAATGAAGTGTTCTGCTGACACTTAAATTTTGTGTTAGGAAATAATTCTATGTAAATATGTATATTATGTGTTTTGTGTTATTTGACTATTTGTTAGTTTACAATATGAGTGAGCAAGGTACGTCGGACGCTTATCGTCATATAGCTAGTTCACCAAAAGATGAAGGAACATCATCTCAACCAAATCCCTTAGGATATTCAGCAGATACTGAGGAATGGATATTTATATTTAAGGCACAGTCTGAGGAACCTTTTACTACTAAGAAGAGAAGATGGTTTAATAGGGGAGCACATGAGAGAAGAAAGAGGATGAAGAAATTACAACAACAGAGAGCGATAGTAAGAGCCAACAGGGAAGTGAATGCACAAACTCAGGAAGCAGTCAATAGGCCACCATGGGAAGAGGAACTAGATAGACAATTGGCAGATTTCCATATGCTAGCCACTACAGTAGTAGACTCTAACCTAAACCAAATAGCTGAACCGCCACTGTTACCCTTATTCCCAGATCAGCAAATGCTAGAACCCAACCAGGAAAACCAGTTTCCAATACCTGCATTCGATCCTAATGAATTTCCTAGAATCCCAACCCCAATCTCTTCAGAATATGATCCATGGTTAGACGACAATAGGTCATATTCGGCACTATACACTCCCGAAGAACTAGTGCTAGAACCACCGTTAGACCCACCCATGAGTCGAAAATGTGTGCAAAAACTCCGTCAGTATGGTGAAAACTTAGTAGACGAAGGGAATAGAATTCGACAGATAGAAGAAAAGCTAGTTTGGAAGTATGATGAGAATGAAATGAAGTACGGGATGAATGATACCTAGAATAATGCCTAGATATATGTGTAATTTTGTATTTTGATTAAAAAAAACTAAACTAAACTAGATAGACTAAAATAGATACCGATGCATAACTACTAGTATGTTTAATTTTCCGGTTGTAGTTTGTGATCAACACATATATATGAAAAGAGTATAAGTCGCAATGTTCGACGTTTTTGATCAATCTGTTTGTATGATGTGTATAAATATTTATACTAAATTTTATTCTGTGATAATTAATACCTGATAAATGTCCACAATTCAGATGGACAACTAAAACTAGAATAATGAGAATAACGAAAACCAAATAGATAACAGTGCCATCCAACACATAGTAGCACAAGGAATTATAGATGTTATGCCTTATATTATCAAGTGTAACACCCTTGTCATTATTTAATGGTTTTTGTAAAAATACGGGTTTGTTTAAACTTTACAATTTAAAAATAATACAACATAACATAATTGAGTACGTCGTTTAAACATTTCAAAAGTTGTTTAGCAAACAGTTTACATCATAAACATTGTTTAAACAAACTTTTAATTTATGCGGAAGCTTCAAGAGTATGTGTTCGGTCCTTCAAAAGCTGCTTGATCGTCACCCATAATCCTTGAGTACCTAAGACTGAAATGTTTACATAAACATTTATATTAGAATGCTTAGAAATGATACTTGATCGAAACTACGATCGAAATGAATTTGAAAATTTACAATTATATAAAATTTATAAACATTCAGGTCCTACAGTAACTTACGGTTTCACCGTAAGTTACGGTGGTCAATTTCCAATAATGGTCCACCGTAAACCAGTAGACTCACACCGTAAGCTCCTGACCTCTACCGTAACTTACGGTACTACCGTAACTTACGGTACTACCGTAACTTACGGTACTACCGTAACTTACGGTAGTCCCTGTAAATCCATCTTTTGGTTGCTTCGTCACTTCTGACTGCAGCTTACGGAAAAATTCATTTAAAATTCCTCGTTTATCCGATTGACGAAATTCCAATTGGCGATTCTTTTAATCACTTAAAACTTTCTACAGTAAGAATTTGAGGTCATAACTCAATTCCTAAATTGAGTTATGACATTCGTAATGGGCTGCAAATTCTGCCAGAAAACGCAGCTTGAACCTTTGATACGGAAAAATTCATAAAACGCTCAATTCTCGTCGAAAAAATGCGATTCCAGTTGGGTTTTAAAGATATTTCCTGGAATTACATTTTAGACTCAAGAAACACATGTTTTTATCACGTTTTGTCCAGGTTACAGCCGATACAAGTCGGCTGTAAATTCTGATCAAGAGCCGTTTGAATTCAGCTTTCAATTTAAGCAAGTTCTTGACATCATAACACCATTTTAGCAATCAAAAACCCTAACAACAATCACCTTCAATGGTGTTCATGGATTTTTTTACTAAAATTAGGCACGATTTCAACATATCGTGTCTAGGGTTTACTCCTAAACACTACAATGTTCCTATTTCATCCATATAACAAGCATGCATCAACAAATTTCGAATACCCTAAATTCATGAGAATTTCAAGTAGAGAATTAACATCAAATTTTACATACCTTACAACCCCCTTGCAATGGGGATCGGTAATCTATGCTCGATTTTCGTTTTGGACCAGATTTGCACCTCCAATTTGAGAGTTTTAGTAAGGATTTTAGGGTTTGAAGAAACCCAGATCGCCTCCTGCTTCTTTGTACGACCAGACATCCCCAAATGGGGTGTTTGGTTTTTGTTTTAATTAAATTAGCAACATAAGTTTCGATTTTAACATCTCTGGCCCCTCCATTTTCCTTAGTTCATAATTTAAGTGTTTTAACCCACTCATAAGTCACTATCTAACTAGGTTAGAATTATTCCTAGTTAGCTTAGTAGGTTCGGGAAGTCGTAACCCGTTTTACTTTAATTCCCGTTAAATCGGGCCTTTTATAAACTTAATTACTTAAAACTTTGATTCGTTTTTATTTAATATTAGGATTTCTTATTTAAATCCAAATATTTGCCGGGTTATTTTTACTAATAACGGTACGTTACCCGTCTTTTAGTATTAACAGAGTTTAATTACCAAGCCCGTTTTCGGGGTGTTACAAGTCTACCCCCCTTAAAGAGGTTTCGTCCTCGAAACCTTGCTTACATAGTTCATTGAGTTCTAAACTCAATGCGTTTGACCTGAGTAATCTCTTAAGCATTATTCATATTTTAACCAATTGTTAGTATTACCAGAAAAATTTTGGTAATATCTTTTTGGTTACAGAACCTCTACGTACCTCATACGACATAATGTAACTTGAAATAACGTAATTCCGTTATTTCTACTAGTTTAGTTAACTTAGCGATTTCCATCGCTTTTATATATTATCGAACTCTTGGTGAATCCGTTACCTTGACCCGTTTAAAGGTCTTTAGTGAAATATTTCACTTTTAGCAATAATTTCTTTTGTTTTCAGATTTATTTATTCGGTTCAGTTATACCGAATCCACCGCTTACAAGCAAACCAATTTTTTTATTGATTTGAATTACTGGCCTTAACCGGTCTTACTAACTAGACTTATTAGTCCCGTTACTTTTCACCGCTCGCTTGGTTATAACGTGATTTTACTTCACATTACATTTCCTAACCGTGATCGTGTCACATCGTGTTTAGTTTGTATCAACCTTTCATTTTCGAAAATATCACTTTTCGAATATATCGTCTTGCGCCTATCAGTGTCAAGACTTGTATCTTTCATGCTTACTATTTAAATTCCTATCAGAATTTATGTTTGTAAAAACGCTATTTCTTACTAAAACCGAAGTTTTAGTTTTAGGATCTTCTCTTTAACTTTTGTCAATTATCCATACCAGGATATTGACAGTCCATAATTTATTCTTTTACAGTCTTTGTTTTATGCGGGGATTCTCAACCGATTCCCTCGCTTTATCTAATTAACCCGTAGGTTTTTATCACTTAGCCTTATGGGCTATTTTGATTAGACTTTCACCTCTTTAGGGCGAAGTCCTTATAACTTCTTTCTAATCATGACCCGTGGGTCGTTTTAGTCCCGTAGATCTTTCATTTGTTTATAACCCTAAAGGTTATGTTGATCCCGTAGATCACTCCTTACTCATGTCATTCTTAAAATACATGTTTGGTGTCAAGGCACCCTGTTTTTGTTCGAAGAATTATTTGGTTTCAAGCTTAGGCCCCGTTAACCTTAATTGTAGTTTCATGGCTATAATTGTTTTCTTTCGAACGATTTTCCGATTTTATGACTTCTCACGTCATTTATGCGTCAGTTTTTCTTATGCTTACTGTTATTTGATTTGCATATATTCTTATTTGGTTATATCCCATTACCGGGCTCATTATTCTCTTGCATTTAACGCTACCTTTATCTGGCTAGCGCTCACTTGTGCCATTCGGCGTTATATTGTATTCAACCTGTTTGACCTATTAATGTGAAATCCATCACTTATAAACAATCAACTTTATTCTTTATTCAACCCATTCGACTTCGAATAGTTGAACATATTTACTCACAATTTCTATATACGAGATTTTATAGTCATAACTCGTAATCCGAGTCGTTTGTCTTTAAATTCGTGTTCCCGTTTCTCGGTTTACGCATGTGTTTAAATCCTTACCCATCAACCGGGTACTTTACCGAAATCATTATTAGTGCAAGCATTCCGGTATACATTAAGATTTCGTTTTAATTTGTTTGGTTGTCTTAGCGAAATCCATCGCTTTTATTCAACCAAACCTTTATTCTTTATTTGACCATCCTTGACAGTCTTATAAACTATGAATGATGATTATCATCATCATTATTTCTTTACTACGACCAAAGTCAACGACTTTGATCGTTTTACTCATGTGGGCAATACCTTTGTTTCTATGACCCCGCGGGTCATTTATACTTTGGTTTTACAATGCCCTTTTTGTCTACCATGGTTGTTTCGTCCAAAATGACTTATGTCACGAATTTCCTTGGGTCTTTTGTTTCTATGTGCGCCATACATCGTTTTTATGGTTCCCGCGAAAACCATTTATACGAGTATGCCCATAAGATTTCTTGACCCTAAGGATCCTTTAAATTTTCATTCATCTTGACCTTACTACATCGGACATAACTGCGCTCATTATAAGAAGCTCATGCTATCATGTGTTCACTACTTACTTGGCCAGAGTAAACGATCAACACATGGTACGCGTGACCTTATTATAATTACCACATCACGTCCCATGTAAGTAACTCCTCAAATTATCTCCATATTTATGATTTCATTTGGTAAAACTTTATTTAATTGTTAGTTAACAATTATTAGTTTTAGTCGTTTATCCTTGAACATTTAAAATGTCCCTTTTTATAAACATTTATTCACATTCGTTGATGTGATCATTACTTTTCTCAATAGGATTTATATTGAGAATACTTACTTGGATGATCACTCTCGTCCAAGTTTCTATATAAACTGAATTCTGTTATTGTCTTGTTATTCACAATTTGTGAATAATACATATTCTCTACTGAATTTCTCTTGGAAACGTCATCCTGGATAGGTAACCTATCCAGGTTTTCTAAGTTTCATATTCTATATGCAACTGTCATTCACTATGTATTTGTTGCATATTACTGTTTGTACTATAAGTTTAAAATGTGCACCTGGTAATGCTTGCCCCAACGGGCATTCCTTGCCATCACTTATTTGCGATCGTTACGCGATTTAGGTCCTTGATGAGTATGCTCTTCTTGTCACATCTCGGACCGTTCCATCATCATATCCGCAATTTGTTAAAGTCTCGCTATCTTTAGATGCGAGTGTCCTTCAATTAAAACATTTACAAGAATTAGTAATATCAACTTCAATAATCGCCCGTATTATAATACAAGGCTTTTCTACTATACGCGTCAACGCGCGCAATTTTGTCAACTATATTTATCATTTAATTGAGGTAACGTGTATCACACGATAACCCTATGTGTTGTTCACAACATTTCAACACATAACAAACCATTAATATACATGTACTTACCGGATTTGTGATCAAGCCTCGAACCGAACACAATTTACTCTTTAACCATGAGCTCTGATTACCAACTTGTAACACCCTTGTCATTATTTAATGGTTTTTGTAAAAATACGGGTTTGTTTAAACTTTACAATTTTAAAATAATACAACATAACATAATTGAGTACGTCGTTTAAACATTTCAAAAGTTGTTTAGCAAACAGTTTACATCATAAACATTGTTTAAACCGAGTTGATTTATGCGGAAGCTTCAAGAGTATGTGTTCGGTCCTTCAAAAGTTGCTTGATCGTCACCCATAATCCTTGAGTACCTAAGACTGAAATGTTTACATAAACATTTATATTAGAATGCTTAGAAATGATACTTGATCGAAACTACGATCGAAATGAATTTGAAAATTTACAATTATATAAAATTTATAAACATTCAGGTCCTACAGTAACTTACGGTTTCACCGTAAGTTACGGTGGTCAATTTCCAATAATGGTCCACCGTAAACCAGTAGACTCACACCGTAAGCTCCTGACCTCTACCGTAACTTACGGTACTACCGTAACTTACGGTAGTCCCTGTAAATCCATCTTTTGGTTGCTTTGTTCATTATACTCAAGCCTAAATCTCGGATTTCGCTCTTTCTAACATACCAATACATTAGTTTGTCGAAATTCTAATGTGTTTCATATGAACCAATATCTAAGATCAATCAATCATATTCAAAATATCATGCATATCACGTTATATCAATTTACTAATGTGCAAGGTTCAAATTACGGGTTTCTTATGAATTCTTAACCCAGTTTACCTATCTACTCCTTTTGACCCGTGAAGGGAAGTTAAACACTTTTAACTATAAATCTATATATAAGCGTACCTGGCTCGGGTCAACATATTGACCCGTTTTAAGACCTTGTCTCTATAATATGCTAATTCATAGCCTCGCTAATTCATAAACCAATTACCCTGCGAGCATGAGACTCGACATACACTTATTAGTCGTTAATTGTCAAATGGTATAAATATTACCATTTGACCCGTTTGGTCTAGACTACCAAATATTTTGTGCTTAATATTAAATGTTGTTGTTTTAAACTTCAACTCTTTTTCGTCTACACATGACTAATTCGTCGTTTTACTCTTTTTATTCGTTTAGGCTTACCTTAATAAGTAGCCATTCAAAAACTCATTTTATATATATGTCATCTCGTGACCAATTACCATTTCGCCCATTTTACCATTAAACATGGTTTATCATTATTTTATATGTCCCGACCCGTTTCATTTCGTGTCGGAACCATATTTCAAATATAGCTTTTGTCGTATTTACAACCTATGAATAAACACATAACTTACAAAAGAGGGCGTAAGCTTTACTTACCTCGCATCCAAATTACGCTTTCCTTTTCGTACTTGCTCCGTTTGACCCGCTTCATTCCAAGCCTCCATCTAGCTTGTCAAGAGTCAAACTATCATCATAATTCACAAGGTGGTTAGATTAGTCATTATAACCACGACTATTCCACCTTACGTGTTTTCTATGTCAAAACTACTATTCGACTCCGTCCATGGTTAGTTTAACTCTTCAAAAGTTAACTACCCTTAATTATATGATATGTGCATATAAGCTAAATCGACTTCATAATTAAAATTTGTATTACCCCACATCACACATAATTAGTCGAACTAGGAAATTACGCGTTTGATTCATAATTTCAACATATGAACATTGTGGGCATAATTTATAATATCAACAATCAAGTTTCGTATCACTGAAAATAAGCTGTTTTTGGTGACCTGTTTAACCTGTTTACAAGTCTTCAAAAATTATGATTTTCTTATGTGGCGTACCTCTCGGAGGGTTAGACCTTGTGTTAAAATTTCAAGATCTAACTCTTTACCAAAAACTTGTAAAAATTCATTTACTAAGCTGCAATCAGATTCGTCACTTCTGACTGCAGCTTACGGAAAAATTCATTTAAAATTCCTCGTTTATCCGATTGACGAAATTCCAATTGGCGATTCTTTTAATCACTTAAAACTTTCTACAGTAAGAATTTGAGATCATAACTCAATTCCTAAATTGAGTTATGACATTCGTAATGGGCTGCAAATTCTGCCAGAAAACGCAGCTTGAACCTTTGATACGGAAAAATTCATAAAACGCTCAATTCTCGTCGAAAAAATGCGATTCCAGTGGGGTTTTAAAGATATTTCCTGGAATTACATTTTAGACTCAAGAAACACATGTTTTTATCACGTTTTGTCCAGGTTACAGCCGATACAAGTCGGCTGTAAATTCTGATCAAGAGCCGTTTGAATTCAGCTTTCAATTTAAGCAAGTTCTTGACATCATAACACCATTTTAGCAATCAAAAACCCTAACAACAATCACCTTCAATGGTGTTCATGGATTTTTTTACTAAAATTAGGCACGATTTCAACATATCGTGTCTAGGGTTTACTCCTAAACACTACAATGTTCCTATTTCATCCATATAACAAGCATGCATCAACAAATTTCGAATACCCTAAATTCATGAGAATTTCAAGTAGAGAATTAACATCAAATTTTACATACCTTACAACCCCCTTGCAATGGGGATCGGTAATCTATGCTCGATTTTCGTTTTGGACCAGATTTGCACCTCTAATTTGAGAGTTTTAGTAAGGATTTTAGGGTTTGAAGAAACCCAGATCGCCTCCTGCTTCTTTGTACGACCAGACATCCCCAAATGGGGTGTTTGGTTTTTGTTTTAATTAAATTAGCAACATAAGTTTCGATTTTAACATCTTTGGCCCCTCCATTTTCCTTAGTTCATAATTTAAGTGTTTTAACCCACTCATAAGTCACTATCTAACTAGGTTAGAATTATTCCTAGTTAGCTTAGTAGGTTCGGGAAGTCGTAACCCGTTTTACTTTAAGTCCCGTTAAATCGGGCCTTTTATAAACTTAATTACTTAAAACTTTGATTCGTTTTTATTTAATATTAGGATTTCTTATTTAAATCCAAATATTTGCCGGGTTATTTTTACTAATAACGGTACGTTACCCGTCTTTTAGTATTAACAGAGTTTAATTACCAAGTCCGTTTTCGGGGTGTTACATCAAGACTATTAAAGAAGCAGAAAATAATAAATCTGCAAATGAAAGTAAACGTCAACACACTGAGCCAAGTCACAGTGTGAACGAGAATAACAGACCTTTAATCCAAGCTCCATTTCCTAAAAGAAGAACCGTCTCTTACGGTTGTTCTTATAAAGAATTCTTGGCCTGCAAACCAATAGAATTCTCAGGCAATGAATGAGCCCTTTCGGCCTTGCGCTGGGTAGAAAAGACAGAAGCAGTCATAAAAATAAGTAAATGTGCAGATGAAGATAAGATTATGTTTTCTTCTAATCTTTTCAAAAATGCAACCTTAGAATGGTGGAATACTATTCTCCAGTCTAGTGGAAGTGAGAGAGTTTATAGAATGGACTGGACTAATTTAAAGAAATAGTCGAAAGAAAATTATGTCCTCCTCATGAAAAGGAACAAATCGCCAATAAGTTCCTAAATCATAAAATGACTGGAATAGACTGCAAAGGTTACACTACCATATTCTTCGAATATGCTAGAATAGTGCCAACCTTAGCCTCACCTGAGCCAATATTAATCTCCCGTTACGTTTGGGGATTAATTAGTTAGATTAGACACGTAGTCAAGGCAGCTAGGCCGCAAACCATAGAAGAAGCTGTAGAACTAGCCAATACCCTGACTGATGAATTGGTACGCACACAAGAAGAAAACCAGAGAAATAGCCTAGCTCAGAAACTTACCCAAGAATTTCAGTACCGTGGAAAAGGTACAGGTTCTTCCTCTACACCCTACTGTAAGTATTACAAAAGGAAGCACTCTGGAAGATGCTCCCTATATTGCAACTTTTGCAAAATGTCTGGACACAAGGAAGAAAACTGTAGGAAGAAACCTAGCAATAGGATATGCTACAATTGTGGAGAAATTGGGCACATCAGACCGAACTGTCCGAAACTAGCTCTAGCAGCAACCAACAAAGCTAAGATAGCTGAAGGGCCCAAGAAGAATGCCAGAGCATTCGTTCTGACAGCTGAAGAACCCAAGAAGAATGCCAGAGATGATTCCAGATGTGATTGCCGGTACGTTTTTATTTAACGATATTTTTGCCAAAGTATTATTTGACTCTGGTGCAAACCAAAGTTTTATTAATACTTCCTTCTACAAACTTCTCGACCAAACCTTAACCAAACTTCCACAAGATTGTCTGGTAGAAACGACAAATGGAGAATCCATTAAGATTAGTGAAATCTTGCAGGGAGTAAGAATAGAAATCCTGAACTATCATTTCTTTGCTAACCTTTACCCAATGAATCTAGCCGGATTCGATGTTGTATTAGGAATGTGTTGGTTGGTAGCCAATCGTGCCAGTATTTTATGTGCTCAAAAGTCAGTGCAAGTAAGTGCACCAAGTGGTGAAAAGATCACAGTAATAGGAGATAAGCCAACCAGGTCGACAAAATTCATCTCTGTGATGAAAGTTGAATGTTATGAAAGGAAAGGAGGAATAGTATATATGATTTCTGTAATCATTAATACTAAAGGAAAAGAATTAAAAGATATTCCAATAATATCTAAATTATCAGACGTTTTTCTAGAAGAGTTACCTGGATTACCGCCTGATATAGAGATTGAATTTAGAATTCACCTAATACCAGGGACGACACCGATTGCCAAAGCACCATATCGATTAGCACCAACAGAGATGCAGGAACTGAAGAAACAATTGGACGAACTTCTTGATAAATGTTTTATACAACCTAGTTCATCGCCATGGGGAGCGCCGGTTTTGTTTGTTAAGAAGAAAGACGGATCAATGCGTATGTGCATTGATTACCGATAATTGAACAAAGTCATGATTAAGAATCGGTACCCACTACCGAGAGTCGATGATCTGTTCGATCAACTTCAAGGAGCTCGATTCTTTTCTAAGATCGATTTACGTTCAGGATATCATCAATTGAAAGTACAGGAAGAGGACATTCCTAAAACTGATTTCAAAACAAGGTACGTTCATTATGATTTTACCGTCATGCCATTTGGTTTAACCAATGCCCCAGCCGCATTTATAGACATGATGAACATGATATGTAAACCATACCTGGACAAATTCATAATTATCTTTATAGATGATATTCTAATTTACTCTAAGAGTAAAGAGGAACATGCAACGCATCTGCATACACTTCTGACATTATTGAGAAAAGAGAAGCCTTATGCTAAATTCTCAAAATGTGAATTCTGGTTACAAGAAGTGCAATTCCTTGGACATTAGGTAAATCATGAAGGAATTCATGTGGATACCACAAAGATCAAGGCGATTACCAAATGGAAAGTCCCTGAATCACCAACTGAGGTGAGAAGTTTCCTTGGACTGGCAGGATATTATAGACGGTTTATCCAAGATTTCTCTAGGATAGCCATTCCATTAACCAAACTGACCTGCAAATCAGTTAAGTTTGAATGGGGACCAAAACATGAAGAAACCTTTAAGATTCTTAAGCAAAGGTTAACCAACGCACCCATACTCGCAGTACCAGAAGGAAATAAAGACTTTATAGTCTATTGTGATGCGTCTAAGTTAGGATATGGATGAGTGTTGATGCAACATCAAAAGGTTATAGCTTATGCCTCTAGACAACTTAAGAAACATGAAGAGGATTACACAACCCATGATCTAAAGTTAGGAGCCATAGTTTTTGCCCTTAAGATTTGGAGACACTATTTATATAAATTTGTTGTCTTCACGGATCATAAGAGTTTAACGTATATTTTTGGGCAAAAAGAATTAAATATGGGACAGAGACGCTGGATGGAAATTCTTAGATATTATGATTGTGATATCCAGTATCATGCTGGAAGAGCTAACGTAGTAGCTGATTCTTTAAGTCGAAAGTATCATGAAAAGCCGAAACGAGTACTGATGCGTGCGAAGTGTTATATATATTAGGTGTATATTTTAAGCCCTTTTTAACACTTATTTTAGCCAAGTTTTAAATTTATAAAACACGATATTTTACTAACACTAAACACACATATGGGCAAGTGCACCCATCGTTGAGCGTAGTATAGCGTTGGTAAGATACAGAGGTCGTCCAAGGACACAAGAGCTTTTAGTACCGGTTTATCCTCAACGTCTAACCAAAATAAAAAGTTTAGAAAAAATGTTTTAAACTAAGAAAAGATAAAAACTAACTAAAATGCTGAAAATAAAAATAAAAAGAAAAGCAGATAGACAAGATGAATCACTTGGTTCCGACTCGTATCTAGTATAACCTTTGATTATTTCCGCACTTTTGCACATAATTAAGAGATTATCTTAGTTATTGTAGTAGGCCCCTCTTTTGAAGGTGACGTTACCCTCACCCCAGTAGTTTGAGTCAGCAAGGATACAATCCTAAAAGGGTGGATTATTGGAAGATAATGAATTAAGTTATTAATGCAGTATTGTGGTAGGCCCCGCTTTTGGCGGTGACGTTACCCTCGGCTAAGTAGTCTGAGTCAGCAGGGATACAGTCCTAAATAGCCGGGTTATATTATTAATAGTAGTTAACTTATGAGGGGATCAAAGAGTTTGGACCCCCGTCATCCAATACCGTGAAGTATTGAAGGAGGTCCTACTAAATTTGACCCAGGTCCATTGCAGGACCTCTAAACGCTGAACAATGGCAAGACCTTTACCAAACCATTCCCTTAACCCCCGACCAGGTAGCCAACATACCTCCATATAGACCGTGGAGATATGAATGGTGAAAATCCTTTATTTTATATAGACAGTAAAATAATGCCAAGACACCACGGACAAACGATAAGGAAAGATCACCTTCAACATAAGTAACTAGTTATTAAAGTCATTAATACAAAACCAAATAAAAAGTGCAAAAGATTAGAAATAAAAAGTATTATACTAAACACTTTGTCTTCACCAAGTGATGTAAGAGACTTAGGCAAACATGGCCTTGATTGTCAAGAACTCTTACGATCAATCTTGGATCCCGAGACGACTCACACACTCTACGATGGACAATGGATGATGGTGGTGGATGATGGTGTTGTGATGGTGGTGGGTGGTGGGTGAAGTGTGAGAGAGGTGGTGTGCCAAGGGATGAGATGAAATGAATCCAAGCACTCCTATTTATAGGCTGAACAGAGAGCTGGGCACGGCCCCGTGTCCGCTGGGCACGGCCCCGTGCCTGTCTGACACTCTCTCTCCTCATTAATTGTAATTCACAATTACAATTAATGCGCCTACTGTACTTTCGACACGCCCCCGTGTTCACTGGGCACGGCCCCGTGGTGGGCAATAGAAGCTTCTATAGGTTTGTCTTTTCTGCTGCTTCTTGGGCACGGCCCCGTGCTGGCTGAGCATGGGGCGTGTTCAGTGTTCTGCCTTCTCTATTTTGCTTTGGAAGGTGCCGTTGAGGGGTCGGGCCGTCCACTAATGTTCCTTTCCTTGTATTTATGTTGGAATTAGCTGTCTTTTTGCTTCTTTTGTGTTTTTGAGCTCATTTAATCCTGAAAATACAAAAGGAAGACAAAAACACTCTTTTTCCAATATTAGTACTTAAAAAGGGTTAGTTTTATGCCTCATTTGATGTAATTTATATGTTGCATTTTACACACATCAAGTACGCTCTCTTAAATTAAATCCGCAGATAGATTTAAATGAGCAAATTAGAGAGGCACAGGAAACAACATTCAAGGACGATGCTGAAGGTTTAAAAGGAATGATTAAGGAATTAGAAAAAGGATCCGATGGAATTTGGAAGTTCCATAAGAAAAGAATGTGGATACCTAAACAAAGAAACCTACGCCACAAAATTCTAGAAGAAGCTCATAAGTCTGAGTATGCGATACATCCCTGAAGTGATAAGATGTATCAAGTCCTAAGAAAGAATTTCTGGTGGATAGGAATGAAAAAGGATATAGCAAATTATGTTGCTAAATGTCTAACTTGTTCACAAGTTAAAGCTGAACATCAGAAACCTTCAGGGTTATTACAGCAACTAGAAATGACAATATGGAAATGGGAATTGATAACAATGGGCTTTGTTACCAAATTACCCAAGACTCGAAAAGGAAATGATACAATCTGGGTGATTGTTGACAGGTTGACTAAATCTGCCCACTTCTTACCAATGAAGGAAACTTTCAGTATGGAACAGTTAGCTAAGTTATATGTGAATGAAATAGTTTTATTACATGGAATTCCTTTATCTATTGTATCTGATATAGATAGTCGTTTTACTTCTCATTTTTGGACAAGTTTTCAAAAAGCAATGGGAACCAGGTTAAATCTAAGCACAGCTTATCATCGATAAACGGATGCACAGAGTGAAAGGACAATTCAGACTGTGGAAGATATGCTTAGAGCACGAGGCGTGTTCAGTGTTCTGCCTTCTCTATTTTGCTTTGGAAGGTGCCGTTGAGGGGTCGGGCCGTCCACTAATGTTCCTTTCCTTGTATTTATGTTGGAATTAGCTGTCTTTTTGCTTCTTTTGTGTTTTTGAGCTCATTTAATCCTGAAAATACAAAAGGAAGACTAAAACACTCTTTTTCCAATATTAGTACTTAAAAAGGGTTAGTTTTATGCCTCATTTGATGTAATTTATATGTTGCATTTTACACACATCAAATACCCCCACACTTGAACTTTTGCTTGTCCTCAAGCAAAACTCTTTAATATGTGGCTTACACTCCCAAATAGAATGGGTAGAAGAGAAGGTTTTTGGCTTGTCGTAGAGTGTTGGGAATCCAAGCTCTTTTTGGGTTTTATCTTTATTTATTTACAATCCTATTCGTAATGATTTATTTAGAACTTTTCATAGGAGAAATTACTTATTTGGGCATAACATGCCTTTTTAAAATTCCATTTATATACAAGTTCACATACCTCACGGGAGAAATCACTCACACTCGGCCGAAGGTGTATTTTTAGTGAATCACTCGAGAGCGGCATGGAACTTATTCCTACCATAAGCTTGCCAAGCGATCAATAACTTTTATACCTTTGTAAATATCAAGAGGACTTTGTGGGTTAAGGGTTAGGCTTGGGTTAAAGGTAGGTGGTTGGGATAGTGGTTAGTGGTTAGTAGAAAAAGGGCGAAAAAGCGTAACAAGTGTCGGTTTTCGTAAGATTTTCTATTTTTGTAACTTTTTATTTTGATGAAGCTTTTATTCAAACAAAGTTATTTTTTTTGATGAACTTGTTTGTTTATTTTCTTTTTGCTTCATCAACAACACACATATATATATATATATATTTTTACGAAAAACCGAACTTGTTACTAAAACAAAGGGTTAAAAATAAAAAGGTTTTGGTGGGTAAAAGGGTTTTTGGTTTGGGTGATGAAATGAAAAGGTTTAGGCTCAAAGGGGTTAACTAGGGGGATTTTTGGGTAGGTGGTAAAAGAAAAAGAAAAAATAATGGTGTAGAAATAAAAAAAAAAGGTTAGTCCTAATGCCTCCATCATTTACTTACTCGGGTTTAAGTTGATAAGGACCGGGAATGTATCGTCAAGGCAAGTTCTAGAGTTGTAAGAACCAAGCGGCTATTTACACAAGAAACGAAAGATGAGCATTTAGTCTAAAGATGTAAATTTGTATGCTCAATAAAGGCTCAAAACTCACTTTTGTGGGAATGGGTTTTTATGTGATCAAGTATATATAATCAAATTTTAACTAAGTTTGTCATGCCTTTTCATAATTTTCTTATGTTGGTTCTTTTTATCACTACGCTATCGGTTGTAAATTCGTAAAAATATAACCTTTTTGAGAACTTGAATTTCCCGAGTTAAACCTAGACAAGTAAAAAAAATGAAATTTTTGAAAAAAAAATTGGGGTGATTAGCGGTTCCAATAGAGTTTTGTGTAAGGCTTGTATTTAGGACTTGCAAAATTCAAGGTTTTAGCATCCCCCCCACACTTAAATTACACATTGTCCTCAATGTGTCCCAAAAATAATTTTTTAGGTTGATTAAATGTGTAAAATTGTGTAAAAAAGCAAAAATTTTGTGTTACTGGGCGCTGAACACGGCCCCGTGTTGTCTGGGCACGGCCCCGTGTTCAAGTGCCAGTAACAAAAATTGAAACAAGAGAAACAGAAGTCTGGACACGGGGGCGTGTCGGGTGAACACGGCCCGTGTCCAGTTACCTGAACTGGGCGTTTTCTGCAGGTGGTTCAGCACGGGGCCGTGTTGGTTGGGCACGGCCCGTGTTGAACCTTCTGAAATGGAGAGAATTGCCGGGTTGCCTTGTTCTTGTGCATGAGGTCATTTTTCTCGTTCCCCTTTTCATCCCTTACCACCATGAGTGTGTTTTATTCCTGAAAATTAAAACTAACTAGAAAACATAAAAATTAATCTAAATTAAACTAAGGATAGTTCCGCGGAATGCCTCCGTGGTGCGCCACGTTTATAAGGGTCCTTGGCTAGACCTAAAGCCGGTCATATGTCACCCAAGTGGGATGTATTGCATCCCATGTTACACCGTCAGAGAGCATCATCCAAGCTTGAGTCTATGACCTGCATGTAGTTGACCGGGTCTTCGTCCTCAATTCTTTTTCCACATTCAAACTTCACCTCCTTATCCCTAAACTTCAATGTTAACGTTCCGTCATTCATGTCTACCACCGCTTGGGCGGTGGCTAGAAATGGCCTCCCGAGGATGAGAGGGACATCGGTGTCTTCTTCCATGTCTAGGATGACAAAATCGGTAGGGAAAACGAAGTTGTCAACTTTTACTAACAAATTTTCAGCGACACCTTGTGGGAATTTGACGGATCTGTCGGCGAGTTGTATGCTCATCTTTGTAGGGCTTGTTGTTCCTAGGCCGAGTCGTTTGAACATTGATGTGGGCATAAGGTTAATGCTAGCCCCAAGATCGGCTAATGCATTACGAACGGGAGATTCCCCAATCGAGCAAGGAATTGTGAAACTCCCGGGATCGATCTTCTTTTGTGGAAGTTTGTTGAGCACTAAGGCGGAGCATTCTTCGCCTAAGTTAACTAATTGCAATGATTCAATTTTCCTTTTGTTTGTGAGGAAATCCCTCATAAATTTTGCGTATTTAGGCATTTGGGTTAGGACCTCGATAAAAGGAATATTAACATGCAATTGTTTTAGTAAATTTTCAAATTTAGCGAATTGCTCATCGGTCTTTTGACGATTTAACCTACCGGGGTACGGAATTTGAGGAGTCTTGGTGGGCTCTTGAGTTGGTAGAGAAGCTTTTTCTGGCGCAGGAGGAGTCACATGCTGGCTAGAATGGCTTCTTTCATTTGGCGGCAATGGAGCATCCTCGGGACCCACGGTTCGATTTCTTAATGTGATGAGATGTACTTGTGCCTTCGGGTTGGTTTCGGTATTACTAGGTAACGCGCCTTGTGGTCTCTCGGAGAAATTTTGAGCTAGTTGATTTAATTGTTTTTCAACATTTTGAATGCTAGCTTGTTGATTTCTAAAATTCGATTCCAATTGTTGAAATCGATCCGAGTTTTTCTTTTCAGTGTCAGAGATGAGGCGAGATACAGTATCTTCAAGCCTTTCTCTTCCACCTTGTTGTTGAGAGAAATTTTGTGGTTGTTGAAAATTAGTTCGTTGGTTTTGTTGGTTACTACCATTGCCGGGATCTCTCCAACCAAGGTTTGGGTGGTTACGCCATCCTTGATTGTAGGCACCCGTTGGAGGACCCGACGGCCTAGGTCTATTATCAATGTAGTTTACCGTTTCTGTTTGTTCATCTAATTCTTTCATACAACTCCAATTTTCATGTGACCCACCACACCCTTCACAAGCCATAACCGAGGCCGTTTTTGTCATTTCTAGCTTTTTGATTTTTGAAGAGAGGGCCTCGATTTGGGCTTGTAAAGAGGTGCTTTCATCAACCTTATGGGCGCCCGGGGCAATAGATTTATTACCTCGGGGAGTGTGCCATTGAAAATTGGTTTGAGCAATTTCCTCAATTTGGTTATATATTTCATTTGGGCGACGATTACCTAAAAGTCCCCCGGAGCTTGAATCAAGTGTTTGTCTTGTGTGTGGCAACAACCCATTGTAGAAAGTGGATACTTGTTGCCACACCGCCAGACCGTGATGAGGACACTTTCTTAGAAGCTCCTTGAACCTTTCCCAAGTTTCATATAAGGATACCCCATCCTCTTGTGAGTATGTATTAATTTCAGTCATTAATTTAGCCGTTTTAGCAGGAGGGAAATACTTATATAGAAACTTTGGGGCGAGTTCATCCCAAGTGTTTACCGAGCCCACTGGGAGGGTGTTAAGCCAAGCCTTAGCTCGGTCTTTTAGTGAGAATGGAAACATTCGAAGGCGGATGGCGTCATTTGATGCTCCATTGATCCGAAAGGTATCACATATTTCTAAGAAGTTAGTAATATGTAGATGGGGATCCTCGTCCGCAAGCCCGTGGAAGGTTGCGGAGTTTTGGAGCATTTGTATCAAATGTGGCCGAAGTTCGAAGTTATTGGCTTCGACATTCGGTGCATTGATAGCGGCGCCGAGATTGCCTACGGTAGGCCGTAGGTAATCCATGAGGGTACGTTGATCCGCCATTGGAAGTGGGTCCCCCGAGACTTTCTCTTGATTTTTGGCTTTAAGTCTTTTTCTGAGAAAGCGTTCGGGTTCTTCTAGAGGTTCTTTTATGTCTCTACTAGAACTGGAGCTCATGCACTACGTAGGAGGTTCAAATGTGGCACCTAGGTTCCAAGTCCTGCAATAAAAACAGAAAAGAACGTTGGTCAGAAGATTCACCACGGCCCCGTGCTCAGCGAACACGGCCCGTGGTCAGAGGCACAGTGATTGGTTTCTAGATCCCTGTTACTGGGAGTTGGACACGACCCCGTGTTGCACCGACACGGCCCCGTGTTCAGCTCTCTGTAACTCAGAAAATAAAAACTGCCAGTGATGATGCTGGGCACGGCCCGTGTCTGACCGGGCACGGCCCGTGCTGAGCTCTGCAGAAGCTGAAAAACTAAGAAAATCCTAAAAAATTAAAAAGAAAAAAAAATAAAAAAAAATGATTAGGCCGTTGATTCCTAACTTTCTTAAAATCCTTGTGTCCCCGGCAACCGCGCCAAAAACTTGATGCGTGCGAAGTGTTATATATATTAGGTGTATATTTTAAGCCCTTTTTAACACTTATTTTAGCCAAGTTTTAAATTTATAAAACACGATATTTTACTAACACTAAACACACATATGGGCAAGTGCACCCATCGTTGAGCGTAGTATAGCGTTGGTAAGATACCGAGGTCGTCCAAGGACACAAGAGCTTTTAGTACCGGTTTATCCTCAACGTCTAACCAAAATAAAAAGTTTAGAAAAAATGTTTTAAACTAAGAAAAGATAAAAACTAACTAAAATGCTGAAAATAAAAATAAAAAGAAAAACAGATAGACAAGATGAATCACTTGGTTCCGACTCGTATCTAGTATAACCTTTGATTATTTCCGCACTTTTGCACATAATTAAGAGATTATCTTAGTTATTGTAGTAGGCCCCTCTTTTGAAGGTGACGTTACCCTCACCCCAGTAGTTTGAGTCAGCAAGGATACAATCCTAAAAGGGTGGATTATTGGAAGATAATGAATTAAGTTATTAATGCAGTATTGTGGTAGGCCCCGCTTTTGGCGGTGACGTTACCCTCGGCTAAGTAGTCTGAGTCAGCAGGGATACAGTCCTAAATAGCCGGGTTATATTATTAATAGTAGTTAACTTATGAGGGGATCAAAGAGTTTGGACCCCCGCCATCCAATACCGTGAAGTATTGAAGGAGGTCCTACTAAATTTGACCCAGGTCCATTGCAGGACCTCTAAACGCTGAACAATGGCAAGACCTTTACCAAACCATTCCCTTAACCCCCGACCAGGTAGCCAACATACCTCCATATAGACCGTGGAGATATGAATGGTGAAAATCCTTTATTTTATATAGACAGTAAAATAATGCCAAGACACCACGGACAAACGATAAGGAAAGATCACCTTCAACATAAGTAACTAGTTATTAAAGTCATTAATACAAAACCAAATAAAAAGTGCAAAAGATTAGAAATAAAAAGTATTATACTAAACACTTTGTCTTCACCAAGTGATGTAAGAGACTTAGGCAAACATGGCCTTGATTGTCAAGAACTCTTACGATCAATCTTGGATCCCGAGACGACTCACACACTCTACGATGGACAATGGATGATGGTGGTGGATGATGGTGTTGTGATGGTGGTGGGTGGTGGGTGAAGTGTGAGAGAGGTGGTGTGCCAAGGGTTGAGATGAAATGAATCCAAGCACTCCTATTTATAGGCTGAACAGAGAGCTGGGCACGGCCCCGTGTCCGCTGGGCACGGCCCCGTGCCTGTCTGACACTCTCTCTCCTCATTAATTGTAATTCGCAATTACAATTAATGCGCCTGCTGTACTTTCGACACGCCCCCGTGTTCACTGGGCACGGCCCCGTGGTGGGCAATAGAAGCTTCTATAGGTTTGTCTTTTCTGCTGCTTCTTGAGCACGGCCCCGTGCTGGCTGAGCACGGGGCGTGTTCAGTGTTCTGCCTTCTCTATTTTGCTTTGGAAGGTGCCGTTGAGGGGTCGGGCCGTCCACTAATGTTCCTTTCCTTGTATTTATGTTGGAATTAGCTGTCTTTTTGCTTCTTTTGTGTTTTTGAGCTCATTTAATCCTGAAAATACAAAAGGAAGACAAAAACACTCTTTTTCCAATATTAGTACTTAAAAAGGGTTAGTTTTATGCCTCATTTGATGTAATTTATATGTTGCATTTTACACACATCAAGTACGCTCTCTTAAATTAAATCCGCAGATAGATTTAAATGAGCAAATTAGAGAGGCACAGGAAACAACATTCAAGGACGATGCTGAAGGTTTAAAAGGAATGATTAAGGAATTAGAAAAAGGATCCGATGGAATTTGGAAGTTCCATAAGAAAAGAATGTGGATACCTAAACAAAGAAACCTACGCCACAAAATTCTAGAAGAAGCTCATAAGTCTGAGTATGCGATACATCCCTGAAGTGATAAGATGTATCAAGACCTAAGAAAGAATTTCTGGTGGATAGGAATGAAAAAGGATATAGCAAATTATGTTGCTAAATGTCTAACTTGTTCACAAGTTAAAGCTGAACATCAGAAACCTTCAGGGTTATTACAGCAACTAGAAATGACAATATGGAAATGAGAATTGATAACAATGGGCTTTGTTACCAAATTACCCAAGACTCGAAAAGGAAATGATACAATCTGGGTGATTGTTGACAGGTTGACTAAATCTGCCCACTTCTTACCAATGAAGGAAACTTTTAGTATGGAACAGTTAGCTAAGTTATATGTGAATGAAATAGTTTTATTACATGGAATTCCTTTATCTATTGTATCTGATATAGATAGTCGTTTTACTTCTCATTTTTGGACAAGTTTTCAAAAAGCAATGGGAACCAGGTTAAATCTAAGCACAGCTTATCATCGATAAACGGATGCACAGAGTGAAAGGACAATTCAGACTGTGGAAGATATGCTTAGAGCCTGTGTAATGATTTTAGAGGAAATTGGGACGACCATTTACCATTAATAGAACTTTCCTACAATAACAGCTATCATACAAGCATAAATGCTGCACTGTTTGAAGCACTTTATGGACGAAAGTGCCGAACTCCCGTCTGTTGGGCAGAAATTGGAGAAAAGCAACTATCTGGACCAGAGATAGTGCAAGAAACAACAGACAAGATAATTCAAGTCAAGGAAAGACTAAAAGTAGCACGAGATCGTCAAAAGAGTTATGTAGATAACTGACGAAAACCTTTAGAATTTCAAGTAGGAAATAGGGTATTGTTAAAAGTTTCTCCATGGAAAGGAATAGTCAGATTCATTAAAAGAGGAAAGCTAACCCCAGGTATGTTGGACCTTTTGAGATTATTCAAAGAATAGGACCTGTAGCTTATCAGCTACAACTGCCAGAGGAAATGGCAGGAATACATGATGTGTTTCATGTATGTAATCTCAAGAAGTACTTAGCAGACGAATCTTTAGTGATACCTCTTAAGGACATTGAAGTAAATGAGAAACTTAAGTTTGTAGAGAAACCCGTTCAGATTGAAGATAGAAAGATCAAGAATCTCAAACACAAGAGACTAGTTCTGGTCAAAGTGAAATGGGATTCCAAGAGAGGACCATAATACACTTGGGAGCTCGAGTCAGAGATGCAGAAGAAATACCCACACCTGTTCCAGTAGACCTCAAGGACGAGATCTAAAACAAGGTGGGGAGGATATAACAATCCCCTAGAACCCTTCACGTGACCCTAAAACGTTCCTTATATACCCCATATACGAGAAACGGACCCAAAATACCCTTATATTTACAAAAAAAAAAAAACACAAAGAAAACAAAATTCGGGTGTCGCTCGCGGGGCGCGACCCCCTTAGCCTCATGAGACGCGGGCCGTGACTGGCTTTGTTTGCTGGACAAGGCATTGCGCCACGTGTCCAGTGACTTGGCAACCCTACACCTTGACTCGGCAAGACTATAAATGACACGCAGTCTCTCGCGGGCCGCGAAAGAACAAGAGGAGGCCCTCGCGGGCTGCGAGCTGACCTCCGACAGGACTTTAAATAGGAGGTCGAGGCTCATTTGTTCAACGTTCATTTTCTGAATGCTCTCTCAAACTTTCTGTTAGCAATTATAATACTCGGGTATTATACCCCTAAAAAGCGAAGCTCTGCCTAGTTGTAAGTATTATAACCCTGCTTGTTACCCTACATGGTTGATCTTGGGCTCTATAACGCATGTCAAGGCTCTGCCTGACTCAGTCATTGGAGTTTTGTCTCGTGTTACACCCGATTGATCTAGGTCTCCGTAATGCATGTCAAGGCTCTGCCTGACTCAGTCATTGGAGTTCTGTCTCGAGTTGTACGGTTAATAGATAATAACCAGGAGATACAACAGGAAGCCTTAGTATTACCTAAGTAAACAATGTGCGTACATTCTCTTTTTGTCACCTTTTGTAAATTACTTTCGTGAGACAAAATACTTTACGAAAACCTCAAATGTTTTAAATTAAACTTAACAGTAATTGAGTATTTATGATTCTACATTTGCTGCCGGTATGTTGGGGTTTTGTATACAAAATGTGAAAGACGTTACCATTGGACAATGAGATAGCCGATGAGTAATATGACCCACAAGTCAGGTGTTGACAGTACTGAATGAGTAATTGAGTAGATATAAACAAATGTTATTATGAGTGCACGAATGTCTATTGCCTCCGTCAATCTGAAACGTAGCAGAAATCTGAATGAAACAAGGTTTTTAGATGATTAAATATAGGGCAATGGCATTATTGTAAATACGGAAACTCTCCTTATGAATGCCCTTGATGTGCGTTAGGTGTGATAGGTTTTTAAGTATATTTTTAGCCCTTTTTAACACTTTAGTCAAGTTTTAAATTTATAAAACACGATATTTTACTAACACTAAACACACATATGGACAAGTGCACCCATCATGAGCGTAGTATAGCGTTGGTAAGATACCGAGGTCGTCCAAGGACACAAGAGCTTTTAGTACCGGTTTATCTTCAACGTCTAATCAATTCAAAAATTTAGAAAAAAAGGTTTTAAACAAGAAAATGAAATCTAACTAAAAATGCTGAAAATAAAAAAAATAAAAATAAAATAAAACAGATAGACAAGATGAATCACTTGGATCCAACTCGCCTTTAGTGTAACCTTTGATGCTTTCCGCACTTTTGCACTTTTTAAGAGATTATCTTAGTTTTAGTAGTAGGCCTCTCTTTTGAAGGTGACGTTACCCTCAACCCAGTAGTTTGAGTCAGCAAGGATACAATCCTAAAGGGTTGGAATATTGGAAGATAATTAATTAAGTTATTAATGCGTAATGTGGTAGGCCCCTCTTTTGAAGGTGACGTTACCCTCGGCTAAGTGGTTTGAGTCAACAGGGATACAATCCCAAGTAGCCGGGTTAATGTATTAATAGTAGTTTACATATGAGGGGATCAAGCCATTCGCACCCCCGCCATCCAATACCAGTGGGTATTGAAGGAGGTCCTAGTAAGCTTGACCCAGGTCCTTGCAGGATCTATACACTGAACAAGGCAAGAACCTTACCAAACCATCCCCTTAACCCCCGACCAGGTAGCCAACATATCTCCATATAGACCGTGGAGATATGAATGGTGTAAATATTTTATTTTATATAGAGTGTAAAATAACGCCAAGACACCACAGACAAATGATAAGGAAGTTTCACCTTCAACATAAGAAACTAGTTATTAAAGTCATTAATACAAAACCAAATAAAAAGTGCGAAAAGATTAAAAAACAAAAGTATTACACTAAATGTTTGTCTTCACCAAGTGATGTAAGAGACTTAGGCAAACATGGCCTTTGATTGTCAAGAACTCTTACTATCAATCTTGGATCCCGAGACTACTACACACACTCTATGATGGATGATGGATGATGGTGGTGGATGTGGGTGTTATGATGGTGGTGGAGTGTGGGTGAAGTGGGAGAGAGGTGGTTTGTCAATGGATGCATTTGAAATGAACCAAGCATCCCTATTTATAGCCTGCACAGAAGCCCGGACACGGCCCCGTGCCCGCTGGGCACGGCCCCGTGTCCACCCATCTTCTCTTTCTTCATTAATTGCAGTTTGTTTGCATTAGTTGACCACGCCCCCGTGTTCGCTGGGCACGGCCCTGTGTGCAGAATCGTATCTGTACTATCAAGATTTGCTTGGATTCTGCGAATCTTAGCGTTGACCACGGCCCCGTGTCCGCTGGGCACGCCCCAGTGTTGGGAAATAGAAGCTTCTACAACTTTGTTTTTTCTGCAGACACTTGGGCACGCCCCCGTGTTCAATGAGCACGGGGCGTGTTCAGCCTTCTGATGTCTTGTTTTTGCTTGGGAAGATGATGTCGAGGGGTTGGGCATGCCACGTTTATCCCTTTTCTTGTATTATTGTTAGATTTGGCTGTATTTTTGCTTCTTTTGTTCATTTACGCTCATTTAACCCTGAAAATACAAAAGGAAGACAAAAAACACACTTTTTCCAACATTAGTACTAAAAAAGGGTTAGTTTTATGCCTCATTTGATGTAATTTACATGTTGCATTTTACACACATCAAATACCCCCACACTTGAATCTTTGCTTGTCCTCAAGCAAAACTCCTTATTTTGTGGCTTACACACCCAAATGGAATGGGTAGAAGAGAAGGTTTTGGGCTTGTGTACAGTGTCGGGATTCCAAGATCTTTATTAGGTTTTACTTTTATGTTATTTACAATCCTATTCGTTATGATTTATTTAGAACATTTCATAAGAGAAATTACTTATTTGGGCATAACATGCCTTTATAAAATTCCATTTATATACAAGTTCACATAACTCACGGGGGATCACTCAACACTCGGCCGAAGATGTATTTTTGTGAAACGCTCGAGAGCGGCATGAAACTTACTTCTACCATATGCTTGCCAAGAAATCAATCCTCCTCCTTTTTAACTATAAACCTTTGTAAATATCAAGAGTACTTTGGGGAAGGGTTAGGCTTGGGTTAAAGGTATGTGGTTTTGGGTTAGTGGTTAGTAGAAAAGGGCGAAAGGGGTAAAAAGCGTCGGTTTTCGTAAAACATTTTGTTTTTGTGACTTTTTATTTTAATGAAGTATTTTTCAAACAAAGTTCTTTTTGATGAACTTGCTTGTTATTGCTAAACTTCATCATTTTTTTTATAAGGATGTCACAAGAAAACCGAACTTTTTACTAAAATAAAGGGTTTAAAATGAAAAAGGGTTTTGGTGGGTAAAGGGTGTTTGTTTTGGGTTTAGAAATGAAAAGGTTTAGGCTCAAAGGGGTTAACTAGGGGGATTTTGGGTAGGTGGTAAAAAAAAGAAAATAATGGTGTTGAAATAAAAAGGGGTTAGTCCTAATGCCTCCGTCATTTACTTACTCGGGTTTAAGTTGGTAAGGACCGGGAATGTATCGTCATGGCAAGTTCTAGAGTCGTAAGAAACCAAGCGGCTATTCACACAAGAAATGAAAAATGAGCATTTAGTTTAAAGATGTGTATTTGTATGCTCAATAAATGCTCAAAACTCACTTTTTGTGGGAATGGGTTTTTAATGTGATCAAGTATATATAATCAAATTTTAACTAGGTTTGTCATGCCGTTTCATAATTTTCTTATGTTGGTTCTTTTTATCACGACACTATCGGTTGTAAATTTATAAAAATATAACCTTTTTAGAACTTGTTATTCCCAATTTAAACCAAGACAAGTTAAAAAAAATGAAAAGTTTTTTGAATTTTTTTTGGGGTGTTTAGCGGTTCCAATAGAGTTTTGTGTAAGGCTTGTGATTAGGACTTGCAAAATTCAAGGTTTTAGCATCCCCCCCCCCCACTTAAATTACACATTGTCCTCAATGTGTCCCAAAAATAAGTTTTTAGGTTGATTGAATGTGTAAAAAGGTGTGTTAAACAAAATTTTTCTGTTACTGGGCACCTGGACACGGGTTGTGGTGTCCGGGCACGGCCCAGTGTTTAGATTTCCAGTAACAAAAATCATCAAAAAGTAACAGAAGGCAGGGCACGGGGGCGTGTTCAACGAACACGCCCCGTGTCCAGTTACCTGAACTGGGCGTTTTTCTACAGACCCTTGAGCACGAGGCCGTGTTGGCTAGGCACGACCCGTGCTGAACTTGCTGTAATGAAGAAAAATGTTCGGGAGGCTCTGTTTTTGTGCATGGGGCGTTGGTTCAAGTCTCCCTTAGTATCCTTTACCATCCAAGTGTGTTTTACCCATTACAACATCATCTAAACACCAAAAATTTTAAAAACCATCATTCATTAAATAGAGAAAATTACAATAAGGACCTAATAAACTAAAACTTAGATAAGTAGGTCAGAAAACACAAGAAGTCTAAAACCGGAAAGAAGCTCTAGCCTATAGGGGCTCCGCGGGGATGTCGTCCCACCCGGTGGGGTTGTTGGCTCCTAGTGCTAAGTTCCAATCCTCTTGGGGAAGGATTGGGTCCATGGGAGGTGTCACAAGAATGTTCAACCTCTGGTGCAAGAGGTTGATTTCTTGGAAACTATTCTCCAGCCCCACCGTAAGATAATTTATACGGTCAATTAGGACATCTTCTACGGATGTCATTTCGTCGAGAGCTTCTCGTAGTGCCATTACATAGCGTACAAGAGTGGCTTCGATTGAAGGCCTTCGTTCCCTACGACTGTTTCTGGAATGTGCTGAAGAAGTTCCACTGTTTTGGCTTAACATTCTACAAAAATAAACTGAAAAGAGTTCATTTTAGCGAAACAATACCTCGAACACGGCCCCGTGCTTACTGAGCACGGCCCCGTGTTCATCTTTCTGCAGATTTTTGAAACAAGGAATCTTGGAGCTTTAAATCATTTTTATGTCTTTTGAAGCATTTTTAAGTAGAAATAACTTAAAACTGTGTTGTAAAAATTATTTTTAACAAGATTCCTTGAATAAAAATCTAATAAAACATCTCAATAAAGCTTGAAACCATGGTGATTTTAAGCTTTAATGGAGGTGTTTGAGGTAAAAATGAAGAAGAAGGCAATAGAAAAAAGTAGAAAAGACAAGATGGTTGTTGGGAACCTTCTTCAGAATATACCTAGGATGGTATGTGTGAAGATCCCACCAAATCTCCGTCTTTGGAGTGGTCCAAATGTGCAGGAATCTTGGCTGCATTTATAGAAAACGACAGCATGCTGGACACGGCCCCGTGTCGGCTGGACACGCCCCGTGTGCAGACAAAATCCTGACACATTTTGTCTGTATTCTGACCGAAAGTCAGACGGGAATCTTTTGGAGGACACAGGGGCGTGCTGACCTGGACACGGCCCCGTGTCTAGAGGCTGTTTATGAAGATTCGTCTATTTTCAAGGAATTTTTCAGATCGGGTGGTTCCCTACTGGACGGAACAACACCGAAGTGCCTGAGATACCTAAGTTGCCCTAGACTTAGACGAGAACGCAAGTGGTTATCGGTAAGGGTGATTCCTATGCTAAATGTTGGTGGACAAGTCCAACCCTTTTCCGGGCTCTCGTTAAAGAAGGTGTATGTCAAATCGCTCAGGTCTGTGTATGCATTGACGGAAGTCGATGGGGAGTCCTTCACGGCACAATCGACACAGGGACGACTATCGCTCAAGTCTTCGCGAGAGTTAGAGGTGATTTCGGGAACGACGATGTTGTTTTTATCCGAATGCGATCTCAATAATTCTTCTTGGATGTCGTCTTGAGATGAATTAGTTATGTCCATCTCAAGTTCTTTTATCCATCGCAGAAATAGTTCTTCTAGCTGAAAGAATTCTTCAAGAAGCATTTCATCTAGAAGGGGCGATTGAGAGCATTCGAGGGAGAGATAAGGATTATTTTTACTTTCGCCCCTCTTAAGGCTACAGGAAAACAATGGGTCTATATAGTGGGGAGTATAATTTAAAAAATAACATTTTAATTCTTCATGATTTCCACCACATATTTGACACCACGTACCATAAGAGGAGCGATAGTAAAAAAAAATCAGTATCGCTCATGTTTGTGTCAGAAATTACCAATTGTCGGGATCTTACGGTTCTGTTTACAGTATCTGATACTTGGGCACGGCCCCGTGTTCAGCTACTGTCTGACTTAAAACAGGATTGCCAGTACCAAAGATTGGGCACGGGGCCGTGTTCAGCGGGCATGGCCCGTGCTGAGCTCTGCAGAAGCTGAAAATCTAAGAAAAAAAACTAAAAAGAACAGAAAAATAAGAAAAACGATTAGGCCGTTGATTTCTAACTTTCTTAAAATCCTTGTGTCCCCGGAAACGACGCCAAAAACTTGATGTGCGTTAGGTGTGATAGGTTTTTAAGTATATTTTTAGCCCTTTTTAACACTTTAGTGAAGTTTTAAATTTATAAAACACGATATTTTACTAACATTAAACACACATATGGGCAAGTGCACCCATCGTGAGCGTAGTATAACGTTGGTAAGATACCGAGGTCGTCCAAGGACACAAGAGCTTTTAGTACCGGTTTATCCTCAACGTCTAATCAATTCAAAAATTTAGAAAAATGTTTTAAACAAGAAAATGAAATCTAACTAAAAATGCTGAAAATAAAAATTAAATAAAATAAAAATAAAACAGATAGTCAAGATGAATCACTTGGATCCGACTCGCCTTTAGTGTAACCTTTGATTCTTTCCGCACTTTTGCACTTTTTAAGAGATTATCTTAGTTATAGTAGTAGGCCCCTCTTTTGAAGGTGACGTTACCCTCAACCTAGTAGTTTGAGTCAGCAAGGATACAATCCTAAAGGGTTGGAATATTGGAAGATAATTAATTAAGTTATTAATGCGTAATGTGGTAGGCCCCTCTTTTGAAAGTGACGTTACCCTCGGCTAAGTGGTTTGAGTCAGCAGGGATACAATCCCAACTAGTCGGGTTAATGTATTAATAGTAGTTTACATATGAGGGGATCAAGCCATTCGCACCCCCGCCATCCAATACCAGTGGGTATTGAAGGAGGTCCTAGTAAGCTTGACCCAGGTCCTTGCAGGATCTATACGCTGAACAAGGCAAGAACCTTACCAAACCATTCCCTTAACCCCCGACCAGGTAGCCAACATATCTCCATATAGACCGTGGAGATATGAATGGTGTAAATCTTTTATTTTATATAGACAGTAAAATAACGCCAAGACACCACGGTCAAATGATAAGGAAGTTTCACCTTCAACATAAGAAACTAGTTATTAAAGTCATTAATACAAAACCAAATAAAAAGTGCGAAAAGATTAAAAAACAAAAGTATTACACTAAATGCCTGTCTTCACCAAGTGATGTAAGAGACTTAGGCAAACATGGCCTTTGATTGTCAAGAACTCTTACTATCATTCTTGGATCCCAAGACTACTACACAAACTCTATGATGGATGATGGATGATGGTGGTGGATGTGGGTGTTGTGATGGTGGTGGAGTGTGGGTGAAGGGGGAGAGAGGTGGTTTGTTAAGGGATGCCTTTGAAATGAACCAAGCACCCCTATTTATAGCCTACACATAAGCCCGGACACGGCCCCGTGCCCGCTGGGCACGTCCCCGTGTCCACCCATCTTCTCTTTCTTCATTAATTGCTGTTTGTCTGCATTAGTTGACCACGCCCCCATGTCCGCTGGGCACAGCCCCGTGTGCAGAAGCGTATCTGTACTATCAAGATTTGCTTGGATTCTGCGAATCTTAGCGTTGACCACGGCCCCGTGTCCGCTGGGCACGCCCCCATGTTGGGAAATAGAAGCTTCTACAACTTTGTCTTTTCTGCAGACACTTGGGCACGCCCCTGTGTTCAATGAGCACGGGGCGTGTTCAGCCTTCTGATGTCTTGTTTTTGCTTGGGAAGATGCTATCGAGGGGTTGGGCATGCTACGTTTGTCCATTTTCTTGTATTATTGTTAGATTTGGTTGTATTTTTGCTTCTTTTGTTCATTTACGCTCATTTAACCCTGAAAATACAAAAGGAAGACAAAAACACACTTTTTCCAACATTAGTACTAAAAAAGGGTTAATTTTATGCCTCATTTGATGTAATTTAAATGTTGCATTTTACACACATCAGCCCTATATATAGTAGACTTAGGTTTCATTTTAGGGACTTTTGCCATTTGTTACTTTGGAGCTTTGAAGGTTAGAGAGAGAAAGTAGCAAAGGAGAAGATTCAAGGTGTAAACATTGTCAAATCTTTCATGAGAATCGTAGTTAATTACGTTCCTGTGTTCGGTCCACACACATGCACAGATTCCGCACGTCGTACGTGTCATTTCACAATCGTTCGGTAGTCAAAACCGGTCCTACAAGTGGTATAAGAGCGGGAGATCGATTGCACGGATCAGTGATACAAGATTTCATCAGTTTCAGAGTCGATTTCGCATCAGATTCATCAAAGTTCTTCTACCCATTTTCTTCACTTTTTGTCACAAAAACGCAAAATTAACGAGGTTTTCACGGTTAAAATTTGCTTATTTTTTGATATATTGTGCGAAAATCACTACTTTACAACCCTACAAATTTTCAGATCAAAACTCCAAGTATTTTGAGAGAAATCAGTGATTTTTCCGTCCGAAAATGATCTTTCTCGATGTACATGTTGTTCATTCAGATGGCCATCCGTTCGGATGACCATCCGAACATAAAATCCATTCGATAGTTGATATATTGTTTTGGGTCGAATGGTCATTCGAAGATATTAAGCCATCCGATCGAATGGCAATAAACTCATCTGATCGAATGACCTATAAACTCATCCGAACGACAATGATTCTGATTGATTAAAACTATCGCCCGATAAGATTCATCATATAGAACAAGCCTAATTCACGTTGTTTTGGTCAGAAAATCTGATGAGGATATTGCAACCAAACTCTTTGTTTAGGGGAATGATGCTTAAAATGTATAACAGTGATGAGGATCACTTCAATGTAAAGTGCACAAACAACACAAAGATTTATACGGGGAAAAAGCCCTTGATCAAGAGTTGATCTCCGGCACAAAAAACCCCGGGTGATGGAAACTACCGATCACCAAGCTAAAATAAATGGTTAAATGTTTACAACTTCGGATAGTAACGAGCTAGGTACAAGGATCACTACGGCGAAGTGTGTAAAAAGTGTATGAAATCGCTAAGTGTTTGAACGAGAGCTTGTATGAGCGCTTGTATGAGTGTGTGTAACTGCAAAAATGACTAAGTGTCACTAACTCTCTAACTTAGCTCGTTACTCCCTTTAAAATAAGAAAAATATCTAGCTAACAAACTCTCCGACTTTCGGGCCAAGCCTCCACGTTCTCCATAACGTCTAGTTTTGATCTAGCACGTGCAGAATACTTCGGGAATATTCTCCAAGAATGTCGCTAAGACTTGGTCAAGCTTGTTATACCTGCGAGATGTTATAAAACATAAGTAAACAATCGTCAGTATGAGGATCCTTGAAGTGATCCATGATCCTGATCCTAAAGCCCTTCTGAGGATCACCACCTGTCACAGAAGTAAGGATCACTAATTAGGATAAAGAATAAGGATCACTAATTGTTAGAAAATCCTCCCCTAACAATTGCCCCCAAAATATAAGGAGTGAAATTGTAAAATTAGCGAGTTATGTTTTCTTGATCTTATCCGTAACAAACTAACGGATATATAGCCGTTAATTTTGAACTAGCCGTTGCGATGATGATGTCACGGAAGTGACAACCTGCAAGATCATGATTATAAATAGAGATATAGATAGGATCAAATGCATTCAAATTTTCAGAGAAACTCCCTTTATAATCCACATTCTGAAGACGTTCAGGTATTCTCTCTCTCTATCCTCTTCCCTCTCTTGCTCTGTTTTTATCTTTCCATCAAAGATGTTGCTCCGAAGTTCTCCGGGCAAAGATCACAAGAAGGATAGCCCTTTGAAAAGTCAGAAAATCATCAAGGACTCATCGAATGAAAAGTGTTGTTTTAACGACGCACAGATAGACAAAATCCGTTGCTGTTTTCCGGCCAATGCCTTTTTCAGACCCTTTGATCCTTCTACCCTTAGCGACTGTGTTTCAGAAACATGGGTTGCATTTCCAGCCACTCCATTCACCATAGGATACGCCTATCCTTTCCCAGAGTTTACACAATCCTTCTTTTCCCTTACCGGCATCTCTTATATCCAAGCCATGCCGATGATTTGGAGGGTCTTGTATACCCTAGAGAGGATCATCGAACAGGAAGGCATTGCTTTGGGCATGTCAGAGTTGGCGGAACTGTATGATCTTACTACTTTTGGTTCCCATCGTTATTTGCTTAAGCGAAAACCCGGTGCAGATCATCCTCTTCTGAAAGTCACCAAGAATGACAAAGACTGGAAACGTCGCTTTTTCTTTGTCAAGAGGGATTCCATTCTAAACGGTCAAGATCTCCCTAAGGCATGGTCCACCCATGGTAGGCTGGAGGATCATAAGAAGGATCACCAGGCAATCTTGTTTTCGTATAAGGATTACTGACCCCTTTCTGTCTTATGTTATGCAGCTATCTCTGTTTCACATATCCGCACATCACCTGAAACCAAGGATAGGCTCGCTGCTTTTTGGAAGCTTGATCCTGAAACAAGGACATTCAAGATAGACACCCAAGACTCACAAGAAGTATCCTCAGGTTCCATTACCATGTCGAGTAAGTATCCTGTCTTTTGCATAGTTTAAATAAATAGATAAATTGAAATAGGATAAGGATACTCATCTTGCTTTGAATGTGTAGGCGCTGGAAAACCTGTCAAGCCTGTTTCCCAATTCAACACAGCTGACCTTGATCTCGTACGACCCAGGAAGAAGAGGTCCACTACCAGTCCTAGCATCTCCATTCCAAGGGCACCCACTAAAGGAAAGGGTGTCAAGAAGAGGAAAACTTCTGATGCTGAGGATCTTCAAGGGCTGCCACTGATCCGCCACCAATTCCTTGAATACTTCAATGATGTAAGGATCCTTAACTTTTCCTAGGTATCCTGCTCTTATGAGGATCACTTGACCTTGAACTGCCTTATCTTCTTTCTGCAGAAATTTGCTGAGATCGAGGATTACGTGGGCAATGTTGAGGAGCTGGACAAGAAAATAGCTGATCTCCAACAGGTTGCCGTGCTCAAAGATCTTGCACTTGCTGATGCTCGGAAGGAACTCCAGGATACCAAGCAGGAAATGGCCAAGGTGCTGGTTAACTTTGATTATGAAAAGCATGACCTCATCGAAAATGCCAAGCTCTCTGCTGCCTCACAATGTATCAGACTAAGTTGAAGATGGCCAAGGAAGCTCAAGACCCTGCTTTTGACAAAGACAGCTGGGATGTTGAAGGCTGGAAGGCAAGGTTGGCTGATCTTGAGGATGATGAGGAGGAGGCAGCTGATGTCCTGGCAATTGAGGCAAGTGGCAGTGGGAAGGATCAGGCTGGTGGTGATGATGCTGGTGGTGATGCAGCCAAGGTGTGAGCTGCATGAATGGGCGATGAAGGACATTTCTAGACGTAGCCGGAGCCCATTTTTTAGTTTGATGGTTTGTTTTGGTTATGGTGTTTTTTGTTGAACAATGATGGTCTGTACCGAACAATAGGTTTTTAGGATTAAGGATCATGTATGATCCTTTGGATAATAGGCAGGATAGCAATTGGTGGAGGGATCCTCTGTTTGGGAGATGAAGCCATTGTGATCCTGCCGCCTTTATATTCCTGCACTATCTTTGAACTCATTATCATGGACACCCTTTACCTACCCCAGCGGACGGGCCACGTTTTGCTGGTAGATGCTCGGGTAGGTAATTTTGACAACCTTTAAAGGGTTAGTCTTATGTTAATAAATAAAAACTTAACCTTTTGTCGCTTATCTTGTGTTGTTATCCTTTTTAGTATGTTATTTTCCAACTGTTATAATGTTCAATTTGTTTATACTTATCAAGCCTTGAAAAACTAGAAAAGATATCCAAAAAGTTTAAGATATGAACAAGGATCACATATCCCATAACCGATAAGTTTTAAAAAATAGTATAGTTTAAGAAACACAAGTTCAGTTGTCAAGTATAGGGGTTATTCAAATGAATAATGAATAAAACCAAAAAAGTTAAGGATCATACCTGAGGATCCAAGTTAGAATCCTAACCATAATAAGGATAACTATAAGATAAACCTTAGAGTGAAATAAGGATCAAGGATCCCTAGCTGCCTATCTTCAAGGACCTGAAATAGAGCATAACTTGGGACTAAGCCGATATAAGAAAAGAGTTAGCTACTGGGGACAAGCCCAAGGATAACTGGGGACAAGCCCAAGGATAACTGGGGACAAGCCCAAGGATCGTATGTAAACTGGAGTATGGCCCTAACTGGCGACTATCCAAACTTAGTGACATGAAGATGCCAAAACCTTAGCTAACGTGAAAACGTTAGAAACCTTAGCTAACGTGAAAACGTTAGAAACCTTATGAACGGATGTATGGTACGTCTACCATTATACGTAGGATCCTAAGCATAGCCAGAACAATGGAATTATCAGCCCCTAGAACGAGTACTGGTCCCAAAGCCTTGAACTACACTAGGATCATCGTGCGCTACAGGCGGAATCTGGGGACAAGCCCAAATAACTGGGGTTAAACCCAAAAGACGGATTGCTTCTGTGGATAACCAACGTTGTGCTAAAGATACCTGAACTTTCAAAACTTGAACTCACGTGAGAGATGGATAAAGGATACATGATCCTTATCCTTATATGAGAAAATAAAGAAATGAAATAGTTCAAGATTAGGATATTACCTGAGTAAGGATCACCGATACTTTGAGGATCCTTTAAGGATATCCCTATCGTGAGGATCACCTATTCCATAAGGATCCTGCTTACATGAAATATTTCTTCAAGTGGACAGCATTCCAAGCTCTTGGTAGCAAATCACCTTCCATGGTTAGCAATCTATATGCCCCATTTCCTGCTTCAGCTTCAATCAAATAAGGGCCTTCCCATTTTGGAGCCAATTTTCCATCAGCAGGATTGGTGGTATTCTGAAATGCTTTCCTTAACACCATATCTCCAACTTGAAACTTCCCGATCCTGACATTTTTGTTGTAAGCACCAGCCATTCTTTGTTGATAACTGGTCATCCTTATCCTAGCCATATCCCTGATTTCTTCAATAGTATCCAGGTCTTGAGCCAAGTTTTCATCATTTTCCTCAGGATCACGGGTACTTGTTCTAGCAGTAGGAACCACCATTTCTGTTGGGATCACTGATTCTGCCCCAAACACCAAAGAGAATGGTGTTTGACCAGTAGCATTCTTGGGGGTTGTCCTATCAGCCCAGAGCACATAGGGTAGTTCTTCTGCCCATTTCCCTTTCTTGGATCCAAGCTTCTTCTTCAAGTTGTTGATGATGATCTTTGTTAGGGGAGGATTTTCTAACAATTAGTGATCCTTATTTGTTATCCTAACTAGTGATCCTTACTTCTGTGACAGGTGGTGATCCTCAGAAGGGCTTTAGGATCAGGATCATGGATCACTTCAAGGATCCTCATACTGACGATTGTTTACTTATGTTTCATAACATCTCGCAGGTATGACAAGCTTGACCAGGTCTTAGCGGCATTCTTGGAGAATATTCCCGAAGTATTCTGCACGTGCTAGATCAGAACTAGACGTTATGGAGAACGTGGGGGCTTGGCTTGAAAGTCGGAGAGTTTGTTAACTAGATATTTTTCTTATTTGAAAGGGGTAACGAGCTAGTTAGTGACACTTAATCATTTTTGGCAGTTTCACACACTCGCAAACACTCTCATACAAGCTCTCGTTCAAACACTTAGCAATTACTTACACTTTTACACATTTCACCATAGTGATCCTTGTACCTAGCTCGTTACTATCCGAAGTTGTAAACGTTTATTCATTTATTTGAGCTTGGTGATCGGTAGTTTCCATCACCCGGGGTTTTTTGTGCCGGAGATCAACTCTTGATCAAGGGCTTTTTCCCCGTATAAATCCTTGTGTTGTTTGTGCATTCCACATTGAAGTGATCCTCATTGTTGTTAAACTTTTAGAGCATCATACCCCGTAATCTAGAGTTTGGTTGCAATATTCTCAACAGATTTTCTGACCAAAACAGTTTGGCGCCCACCGTGGGGCAATTGGTGCTTCGTCCTTAAGAAAATACGCATTTCTGTGCTTAATTCGGTTCATTACCACCAAGCAAATGGCTTCCTCAGCGAAGAATGCTTCAAACTTGATGCCCTCATTCACTTCATCACAAGGCGTTCCTCCTTTGCCTCCACCACCTTCTGGATCCCAGAAGAATACAGAAAATGCTGCGAAGAAACCGACTCCCATTTTCTCAAAACCACCTACTTCTTCTGTTTCAACTAATCCTACTACTAATGATCTCTATACCTTGATTTTGCAGATGAGGAATCATGCACAAGAGCAAGATAAGACCAACGAAAGGATCCTCCGGGAGATTGATGAAATTAAGAAACAGAAGAAAACGGCAGAGGATCATTCTCCACTGATGCCCAGATCTTTGAATTTTGACACTCCGGTGGTTACTTCTCAGCCGTCAGTGGTTCCAAACATTCAATATGCGGGTGGACCAAAAGGAGTGCACTATGGAACAACAGCTATGACCCAGGCACTAGGTTCATATTTCCAGCCAGCAGGATCCTATCCCCAGCATATGGGATCCCTCACGAGTACAGGAGGATATTCAGGAATGCAGCAAGTTCAAGGATCCTCCTTCGTTCCAGGATCATCCCAGGTTCAAGGATCCTCCTTCGTTCCAGGATCATCCCAGGTTCAAGGATCCTCCTTCGTTCCAGGATCATCCCAGGTTCAAGGATCCTCCTTCGTTCCAGGATCATCCCAGGTTCAGGGATCCTCCTTCGTTCCAGGATCATCCCAATTTCAGGGATCCTTCCAGATGCCAGGATCCTTGAGGAGTTTGCAAACAGGAAGTTCAGATATCCATCAAGGAGATTTTATTCCAATGCAGACCAATGCCTCTGCTGGCCCTTCGATCATTCCAGAATCTCAACAATATGGATTAACCTCCATATTCCCTAACTTGAATCCAATGGGAGGTAACACTTTTAATAATTCTCATACTATTAACCATGGTTTTATGCAGGATCCAGGTATCAATCATGCCATGGCCAGAGAATTGCAAAAGCTAAAGGATATGATCTCGAGTGTTCCGGGAGTAGTCAAACCTATTCCAGAGATTGCAGATGGGAGCCACAAGATATCTCGCTTTGCACCACCAATCTGTGATGCTGAGATACCCAAAAGGTTCCATGTGCCTACAATGAAACTGTATGACGGTTCGACGGATCCTGAAGAACACATAGCACAATACAGGGAGAGGATGGAGATCAATCCAATCCCAGAAAAGTTAAAGGAAGCATGCCTATGCAAAGGATTCGGATCCACTCTTACTGGATCAGCTCTCAAGTGGCTGCTAAGTCTTCCTCCCTATTCTATTACCTCATTTGCAAACCTAGTTAACTTGTTTAATACTCAGTTTTCTTGTAGTAGAAATGTCACACCCCGGATTTCCACGTGTCACCGGTGGGCCCGGTGGGGAGTATCGTGACGTGGTTGGCAACATCATAGTCAAACAACACAATATTTAATTGCACAGCGGAAGCAAAAGATAAATATATTACAATCCGAATATAAAGTAATATTCAAATATTACAACGGAAGGTAAAGGATCCACAGGCGGATCATAAAACGTAAACATTGTTCAACAGACTTGAGACGCCTAGAACTTGCAAGGTTCCTTATTAACGTCCTGAGCCGCTTCCAGCCTATTACGTACTTGTACCTGCCACTTAGACTTTTGAAAATACGTCAGTTTTCACTGGTAAATACACTCAACCGACTCATTTGAAAAGAGTTTAAGAAAATTGATTTAGATGCACCAGGCACAAACCTTTTGACACTTTGATTAAAATGCACAAGGCAAAATTTATATTTTATACTTGAGACAAACTATATTTCATGTTATCAGTTTTACATAACTTGCTCTACATGTGGGGCCCGAAACTATGTCGGTTCATGATTAACCGACACACCACTATTCCCCTATTGGGAATTCCATATTGGTATAAACATATGGCATCTGTCAGGTGTATGCCTACACCCCGTGCTTAGGTCGTGGCCATTGCAAATCATGAGTCAAGGATATCCAGGACACGGTCGCATTAATCCCCAATGTTTCAGTCAAGCAATACGAATTAAAACAGGTTATTTGGATTTCCCGACTCATTGGTCTTTGAATCCCATACCTGAACATGCGGTATTTATATTACCGTATCCCAAGCCCGTAATAGGGAAAATAAGTTAAGAGTATTTACCTGAGCTAGCTCCTGTCTTAAATAGCAGAAATTTATAACTCAGCCGTATTCGCTTAAGCAAGCGTATGTACAATTTACCGGAAAGCTCTAGTCTGGAATGATGGTATAAATAATTAATTAGAATGCTAACGGGTCTTTAATTAAGCCTAAGCTTAGACCGGTTAGTCTTAAGGGAATATACGGTTCTTACGCACGATTAAGCGAAGACCGGAATAGAATGTGATTTAGACCCGACAAGTTTGGAGACTTGTATAATATGGGTAAACTCAACACATTCTGGATTTTGAGATAAAGCCGATAAGGTTTGACCCGTTTCGGCTAATTTATGTAAACTTGTTACATAAACCGAACCGATCGCGTAATAAGCGTAACGGGTAACCGAATGGATCACGAACAGGTTTCCTAAGTTAATATGCCTTAAATATGTTGTGATATCCGTAGGATACATTCCATTATGCCCAAAACGAGTTTAATCTCAATTTAAGCCCCGTAGGGGTATTTTGGTCATTTACCTAAGGCATATATACTATCTGTCATTCAACTACTCGAACGATGTGACCATAAGGTCACTTGATGTATTTGGTCGGATCCTAAAGATCGACCAAATGGGTCGGGTTCGAAGGTATAAGCGATTCATCAGATCGCTTACCCTTACGACCCTAGACAAGCACTAACTAAGAGTGACGAGCTAAGCATGTTGAAACATGCTTAACCAAACAAGTTTGGTATCAAAACAAACGGTTTTGATACCTAAGGGTAGTTTGGTTACAAAATACGCAGGAATACGTATTCTGCCCGAAACTACGGCTCGTCACTGAGCCTAGATAACGTGGTAATCAGTAGGTATAGTCACTAGGGACTATGACCATCGTGATTACGCTCACGTTATGAAGTTCAAACGAACTTCTTATTGACCATAACCTGGTCAATGCCGAAAGTCAAACATAGTTGACTTTCGGACTTGAAAAGCGATAAAAGAACGAAGGAACACTTACGAAGGGTCCCCGAATGCTAATCGTGATCGAATAGCTCAGGTATGAAACGAAGGTTCCAATTTAGAGCCCAAAGGATCAGATTTGTGGGTTTTTAACAATGAAAGGCATGGGGTATTTATAGTTTTCGGTCCACCGTTAGGATCGTTTCTTGGAGAAGAGGGCACGATCAAGGCCGTACACTTGTCGGGAAGTTGTGGTGCCTAAATTGCCACTAACCATAAGGTATCAACACTTGGCAAGGGATTAGGAAGTGGTAAACAGCTGTGATCTGCTGTTAAAAACACTGAATCTGGTCTGGGAGTTGCTTTACGGACCGTAAGCTTGTGGATGTTGAGGTCCGTAAGCTTACTTTGGCAGAATTACAGTTTTGGTCCCTGCAGTGCAATAAGCCCATTTTTGACACGTTTAAGGCCCGTTAACCCCATTTCAAAGCTCTAAAATGAAGTTAAAGTATAGGGAACTTAAAATGTGTTCAAAAATATGTCGGATGTCGGTTCGTTTGGCCGTACGATCGCGTTGTTCGGTTAATTACGACGGAATGCGCACATGCGCGGAAAACGATCCAAAAGACGCGACGAATGGATTTTTCTTAAGGCGAACACTAAAATATAATGTAGTCATGCTTACATAAATTTTTGGATGTCCGGATGTATTCAGAACGTAGGTTATGCGCGAAAATGCAAACTTATGCACTTTTTGACGCTTTTAGTCCCTGATCCTTCTACACTTGATATTAACATGCTTTCTTGCACTTCGAGTCCTCTAACTGGACTTTTATGGGCCTTAAGACATAACCATACTTTGTTAAGTCCTTGAGTAACTTTATGGTTACCCGTAAAGTCATAAATTTCAACGTTGACGCTTTTAACCCCTCGCACACGAATTTGATCACAACTTTCTCATACGATAACGAAACTTTATGAAATTTTAATCGTGCATTCTAGTGAGCATAATTAATCGTTACAAGGCTTCGGGTTTGCTAAAAGGTCACTCAGAGGTATATCTTTAACATGTTGACACATTTAACCCCTGTAGTTTGAAATCTCTCACTTTTAGCTTCGTATGATCCATGATTCATTCGTTTGAAGGTATGAACATTGTGTAGGGTTAATGTTCATTATATTTATTCGCAGTTGACACTTAGAATCCGTATAAACACATACTTTCCATGTTTGTCAACTTTAGTCCTTTTATAACATTCTTTCACACGTTCAAACTTATGACACGTGTCAATACATTATAGGACGTAAATTTTCGGGGTGTTACATCCTCACCCCCTTAAAAGAAATCTCGACCCGAGATTTACTGAAACAAGTAAGGGTATTTTTCTTTCATGGTGGACTCAACCTCCCACGTATACTCGGGACCTCTACGGGCATCCCATTTGACCTTTACAAAAGGTATATGCTTCCTTCGAAGCTTCCTCACCTGTCGATCCTCAATCGATACAGGATGCTCATCACATCATAATTCTGCATATCATTATGTGATAGTGCTTCTCGACTTATTGGCGGAACACATCCTCCAGTCACTATTCCTTAAGTAGGTTTTAGCTTACAAGCTACTTGATCTTGATACATTCGATTTCCTTCGAACGATTTCCATATTTTCAGAGCTTATCTAGCCTGATAATTTAACAAATTTGGTACACCCTTCCTGGGTGATATCTTTTGTTAAACCATTTTCTTTAACAAGAATTTAGAAAGTTTGCTATTTTCATAACTCCTTGATTTCTTGCCATATACTGGCAACCTACAATCGATTATGGATTTGTATAATCTTATTTGTTGTCCCCCAGGCAACTTTCAGATCTTGATAATTGGACTTACCAATTCTCTATCTAACAATAGATGTTTAACATTCCATCTATACTAAGTCTCCAAAGGAGCCACCTTGATACTTATATGGCAGTTATTATAGGAAAGCTTATCTTAAGGTGAGGTGATTATTCCAACCATTGCTCCAATTAATCTTATGGAATAGCTAATCCTTGTTGTTAGTCGAACAATCCGACGATCCTGGGTAGCTGATGGCAAATTCTTAATCGTCGCCTAAATAGAGTTGCGGTAAACAATGCCTTAGCAAAATGAACCGTCTTTCAAAATTTCCTATACCGAATTCTCAGGATATTGAGTTAGGCTATGAATCTCCTATCTTAAAATTTACTTAATCAGGTTTTCGGTTATCTCATAATTAACATGGAGTTCTTACAACACTCTTACTCAAAGTGGAATGTTAATCTTAACTCTACCTGCCTCTAGGGAGGTAAACAGGGTAAACTTAGAAGAAGATAATCAAAGTACAAGGAGGTTGCAGAGATTTTTCATATCTCAGGCTCCAGTTCACTAATCGTTGCTTGTGTCGAATAAGTGACACATTTATGTTACGAGTCCACGAGTTCTTTAGTCGGGAACATTTACTTGGACAATTATATTATGGATATCTTCTTTGAATGCCATTAGTTGACTTTAGTACCATATGATCATTGGGATATCTTTGTGGTTCCATGCATTAAACCTCCATGCTGATCAGACATGGAAATAATCTATGGGACACACTAGGATGCGCCAATCTTTATATGACACTTTTATCAAACACAGTTTGGCACTCGCAGGTGATAGAAAACAGTGAGAAAATAATTAATATAACATACGTTGTCGTACTCTATGCGAAGAAAGAGTACTCTTAGATTTCTCAGAAGGATTCCTTGCCGTTACAATAAGAATTGGTTACTATGGTTTCCTTGGTAAGTTATACCTTGGGGATAATATAAAAGTTTGCTCTAAGGATATATATAAAAATGGTTTCTGATAGGTATTAAATATCAATATCGGATTTGTTGGAGCATTTTCTAAAGTATCATCGGTCAATTTCTACCTTGCATTAAACGACCGGAGTCTTAATCAGACGAAGACAATAGTTCTCAACATTCATTATTCATAATATACTTATACGTGCCAGTATTTAAATAAGTTTCTACACAAACAGCTTGATAACGAAAGGTACATACTATACTATTATTATTATGCATCATCTCTTGGGCGTTCCTCCTGATAACTCGTGCGTCTGTTCTCTTGGCCTTCAACTGGTAGTTTAGGCGTTTCCTTTCTTATCCATCCCAGACTTAGCTGCTCCTCCCTGGGCAGCCTCCGGGCAATTAGTACTGATGTGGCCCTTTTCACCACATCTAAAACAGCTTGCATTCTTTATGTCCCTACATTCGTGGGACTGATGGCCAGTTCTTTTGCAGATGCCACATTGCTTTATCTTTTGGTTTGATCGACACTGTCCCCAGTGCCTTCTTTTGCAAGTTTTGCATGTAGGCTTCTTGTCGGAATCCTGTTGGTCATTGTTGAATTCGGACTTGTTCTTCTTAGGATTCTGGGAGTTATTCTCCTCCCTTTTACGCTTCCCATCTTCAGAAGCCTTGGCAGCCTTGTTTCTAACCACATCTAGTGTGAGAGATAGCGACAATTCTGCCGTTGACCTGAAGGTAGTAGGTCTCGACGCTTTCACACTTGCCTTTATTTCTGGGGCTAAACCCCCAATGAAGCGAGCAATTCGCTTTGGTTCCGGTGTGACCAAATAAGGAACCAATCGAGACTTGGTATTGAAGCTTGTAAGGTATGCTTGACAATCTAAGTTCTCCATGACTAAAGTCAAGAATTCAGTCTCAATCTTCTCAACCTCGTGTTGAGGGCAATAGTTTTCTTTGATTAGCGTCATGAACTGTTCCCAGGTCATATTATATAACGGGACTTTCCCTGTAGCTTGGATCAAAGATTTCCACCAAGCTAATGCCTCTCCTTTGAAAGATTGTGACACAAATTTCACAATATCCCTATCATCACAACCACTAATATCCACAACCGTATCCATTTCGTCCATCCAAGTCATGCAATCTACCGCTCCTTTTTCCCCATTGAAATCCCTGGGTTTGCACGAAACGAAGTACTTATAGGAGCAACCCTTATTACGGGGTTCTTGATTCCGCACGACTCTTTGGGATGGATTACTCCTTTGATTCGAGGAGTGGTGAGAATTACTGTTGTGGGCAGTGTGGGTCCTGGAAGGTGTTCTAGTGTGTGATGCAGAATGGGTCCTCGTATGGGTACCACTTGATCCATGGTTTTGTCTATCCATGGCTCTATTAACCGCATTGTTTATCATAGCTTGCAGCTCTGCACCTGCTACGTTCACATGGGCATTATCAGGCACTATCCCTGGGTGACTGTTGACCTCGTTTGAGTCTGCCATGTATTTTGAACTGTAACATATTGACAATAATCTATTGGTGAGTTTATTATAGAATTGTCTTTTATGGCAATTTATTAACCGTGGTAAGCGTAGACCATCTTTGGTTAATTTATTACTCACATTAATTTAGGATTTCTAATATAATTTATCCTAATTATAAAACCATAACAGTTTTATTAGCACATAAGGCCTAGTCACATGGACAGATTAATTTATAAGCCATGATTTCAGAGAATCAAGGCATTAAGGTGTGAATTAAAGTTCATTACCTTTTCTTGACAGGGAGTTGTAGGCTACCATTGTCTTTTAGTCTCAGAGGACGTTAATTATAGCCCGTGGGCACTTCATCCATATGGGATGATTATATAAATAAGGATTTAGAATAATCCCATAAAAATGACTTATGTGATTTTATCGTATCACACTTTGTCGAGCATGTAATTATGCTTTCATATGTTTAATAAGGATTTGAATCTCTTGAATAGGTTCTACCATCTCGGCCTAGTATGCAGTGACATTTAGGCTAGGTTTTACCTTTAAGATTCTTTTAATAATTAACGCAGAGCAATCCTAAATTGAACTGTTAACAAGGATCTGAATCTAATTATGGAACTACCATCTTGGCCCTGTCTTAATGTGACACATGGCTAGGTTTTGTCCTTTTAGATTTTGCCATTTTATTATAATGGTAGATCTTATAATATAGGAATGATAATTTTAAACATAATCGTTCCTTTAAAAAATTTAACAAGTATATGGTTGCCCTAAACGGGACTCTAATAAAAATTGATTTGCCCATGCAAGAGCTTAATCAGCAAAATAACAAAGGACTCCAAAAACAAATTAGAATTTGTCCTATGTTCTTGTCTAGACTCAAGAATGTGCAATTGTGTAACTGAGATTAAACACAAAAGACTAGTGTTTAATTCACTCAGTGTTGGCTCTGATACCAACCTGTCACACCCCGGATTTCCACGTGTCACCGGTGGGCCCGGTGGGGAGTATCGTGACGTGGTTGGCAACATCATAGTCAAACAACACAATATTTAATTGCACAGCGGAAGCAAAAGATAAATATATTACAATCCGAATATAAAGTAATATTCAAATATTACAACGGAAGGTAAAGGATCCACAGGCGGATCATAAAACGTAAACATTGTTCAACAGACTTGAGACGCCTAGAACTTGCAAGGTTCCTTATTAACGTCCTGAGCCGCTTCCAGCCTATTACGTACTTGTACCTGCCACTTAGACTTTTGAAAATACGTCAGTTTTCACTGGTAAATACACTCAACCGACTCATTTGAAAAGAGTTTAAGAAAATTGATTTAGATGCACCAGGCACAAACCTTTTGACACTTTGATTAAAATGCACAAGGCAAAATTTATATTTTATACTTGAGACAAACTATATTTCATGTTATCAGTTTTACATAACTTGCTCTACATGTGGGGCCCGAAACTATGTCGGTTCATGATTAACCGACACACCACTATTCCCCTATTGGGAATTCCATATTGGTATAAACATATGGCATCTGTCAGGTGTATGCCTACACCCCGTGCTTAGGTCGTGGCCATTGCAAATCATGAGTCAAGGATATCCAGGACACGGTCGCATTAATCCCCAATGTTTCAGTCAAGCAATACGAATTAAAACAGGTTATTTGGATTTCCCGACTCATTGGTCTTTGAATCCCATACCTGAACATGCGGTATTTATATTACCGTATCCCAAGCCCGTAATAGGGAAAATAAGTTAAGAGTATTTACCTGAGCTAGCTCCTGTCTTAAATAGCAGAAATTTATAACTCAGCCGTATTCGCTTAAGCAAGCGTATGTACAATTTACCGGAAAGCTCTAGTCTGGAATGATGGTATAAATAATTAATTAGAATGCTAACGGGTCTTTAATTAAGCCTAAGCTTAGACCGGTTAGTCTTAAGGGAATATACGGTTCTTACGCACGATTAAGCGAAGACCGGAATAGAATGTGATTTAGACCCGACAAGTTTGGAGACTTGTATAATATGGGTAAACTCAACACATTCTGGATTTTGAGATAAAGCCGATAAGGTTTGACCCGTTTCGGCTAATTTATGTAAACTTGTTACATAAACCGAACCGATCGCGTAATAAGCGTAACGGGTAACCGAATGGATCACGAACAGGTTTCCTAAGTTAATATGCCTTAAATATGTTGTGATATCCGTAGGATACATTCCATTATGCCCAAAACGAGTTTAATCTCAATTTAAGCCCCGTAGGGGTATTTTGGTCATTTACCTAAGGCATATATACTATCTGTCATTCAACTACTCGAACGATGTGACCATAAGGTCACTTGATGTATTTGGTCGGATCCTAAAGATCGACCAAATGGGTCGGGTTCGAAGGTATAAGCGATTCATCAGATCGCTTACCCTTACGACCCTAGACAAGCACTAACTAAGAGTGACGAGCTAAGCATGTTGAAACATGCTTAACCAAACAAGTTTGGTATCAAAACAAACGGTTTTGATACCTAAGGGTAGTTTGGTTACAAAATACGCAGGAATACGTATTCTGCCCGAAACTACGGCTCGTCACTGAGCCTAGATAACGTGGTAATCCGTAGGTATAGTCACTAGGGACTATGACCATCGTGATTACGCTCACGTTATGAAGTTCAAACGAACTTCTTATTGACCATAACCTGGTCAATGCCGAAAGTCAAACATAGTTGACTTTCGGACTTGAAAAGCGATAAAAGAACGAAGGAACACTTACGAAGGGTCCCCGAATGCTAATCGTGATCGAATAGCTCAGGTATGAAACGAAGGTTCCAACTTAGAGCCCAAAGGATCAGATTTGTGGGTTTTTAACAATGAAAGGCATGGGGTATTTATAGTTTTCGGTCCACCGTTAGGATCGTTTCTTGGAGAAGAGGGCACGATCAAGGCCGTACACTTGTCGGGAAGTTGTGGTGCCTAAATTGCCACTAACCATAAGGTATCAACACTTGGCAAGGGATTAGGAAGTGGTAAACAGCTGTGATCTGCTGTTAAAAACACTGAATCTGGTCTGGGAGTTGCTTTACGGACCGTAAGCTTGTGGATGTTGAGGTCCGTAAGCTTACTTTGGCAGAATTACAGTTTTGGTCCCTGCAGTGCAATAAGCCCATTTTTGACACGTTTAAGGCCCGTTAACCCCATTTCAAAGCTCTAAAATGAAGTTAAAGTATAGGGAACTTAAAATGTGTTCAAAAATATGTCGGATGTCGGTTCGTTTGGCCGTACGATCGCGTTGTTCGGTTAATTACGACGGAATGCGCACATGCGCGGAAAACGATCCAAAAGACGCGACGAATGGATTTTTCTTAAGGCGAACACTAAAATATAATGTAGTCATGCTTACATAAATTTTTGGATGTCCGGATGTATTCAGAACGTAGGTTATGCGCGAAAATGCAAACTTATGCACTTTTTGACGCTTTTAGTCCCTGATCCTTCTACACTTGATATTAACATGCTTTCTTGCACTTCGAGTCCTCTAACTGGACTTTTATGGGCCTTAAGACATAACCATACTTTGTTAAGTCCTTGAGTAACTTTATGGTTACCCGTAAAGTCATAAATTTCAACGTTGACGCTTTTAACCCCTCGCACACGAATTTGATCACAACTTTCTCATACGATAACGAAACTTTATGAAATTTTAATCGTGCATTCTAGTGAGCATAATTAATCGTTACAAGGCTTCGGGTTTGCTAAAAGGTCACTCAGAGGTATATCTTTAACATGTTGACACATTTAACCCCTGTAGTTTGAAATCTCTCACTTTTAGCTTCGTATGATCCATGATTCATTCGTTTGAAGGTATGAACATTGTGTAGGGTTAATGTTCATTATATTTATTCGCAGTTGACACTTAGAATCCGTATAAACACATACTTTCCATGTTTGTCAACTTTAGTCCTTTTATAACATTCTTTCACACGTTCAAACTTATGACACGTGTCAATACATTATAGGACGTAAATTTTCGGGGTGTTACAAGAAAATTTGAACGACTAACTAGTGATTTATATAGGATAACCCAGGGTCATAATGAATCATTAAGGGATTACATTACCAAATTTAGTAAAGAATCCTTAGACATTCCCAACTTAGATATAGCCACAGCTGTTGAGGCCTTCAAAATGGGATTACTTAGGGATTCCTTATTTTATGATGATCTTGTTATGACACCGTGCAGGAACCTAGATGAGGTAAGAACCCGGGCCCTCAGGTTCATCCGGCTAGAGGATGACAAGAGGATTCAGGAGAGGATAACAGGATCCTCAAAGCAGGATAAGCAAGGATCCTCATTCAGAAACAACAAGTTCAGATCCTACAACAAATCTGATAATCAGAACGTGCATTCTATTGATCAAGAAGAGGATGATGAGGATTATCCTCCAATCTCTGAATATTGCTTTAGTGTTGATAACAATGAACTAATCCTTGCCTTGCAGAACCTAGGTGATAAAGCTAGATGGCCAAGAAAGAATGAAAGGTCAGCTGCAACTAAGGATAAATCAAAGTGGTGTGCATATCATGAAGATTTTGGGCACCTCACAGAAGAATGCATTGCATTAAGAAAGGAGATTGGGTACTTGTTGAGCAAAGGGCATCTAAAAGAGTTGTTGGGTAGGAAAAAGTCAAGGACTCAGGATCCTGAAAGGATCCCTGAGAAGGCTCCAGCCCCTCCAGCAGACGCACAAGTGATAAACTTTATCTCTGGGGGATCCGACATTTGTGGCACATCCTTCTCAGCAGCTAAGAGGCATGCGAAGCAAACTAAAATGGATAACGGAGAAAGGCCAGTTCGAACATCGAGTGTCTCCGAAGGAAAAGTCATAACCTTTGATGAAGAGGATCGTACTGATATCCAGGATCCTCATCACGATGGTTTAGTTATTACTCTTTTTATATCTAACTGTTTTGTCCGCAGGATCCTAATAGACGGAGGAAGTTCAGTGAACATTATCCAGCTTGACGTTCTAAAGAAGATGGGTATTCCCGAATCAGAGATCATACCAAGATCCTCCGTGCTCGTGGGATTTAGTGGCGAAACTAAGAACACCCTGGGGGACATTAAACTCCCAATATATATTGAAGGCTTACACTCTTATCAAAAATTTTGTGTTATTGACTGTTTATCTTGTTGTAATGTTATCCTTGGCAGGCCATGGATACACGATATGAAAGCAGTCCCGTCTACTTACCATCAATGTGTGAAGCTCCCTAGTCCTTGGGGAATAGTAAAGATCGATAATGATCAGCAGGAAGCTAAGAATTGCTACACTTCATCGATGAAACCAGCTTCGAAGTCAAGGGAGCAATAGCAATCAAGGTATCCTCCAAGAAATGTCTTGGAGGCCAGAGAGCAGGATGTGGTAGAAATCCTCATGGATCCTGATGATCCTGAATCCAGAATCTATATCGGATCAGGGATCCTTGGTGAGATGAAAGAAGACCTCATATCCTTCCTCAAAAGGAGAAAGACTACCTTTGCATGGAAACATGAAGACATGACTGGTATATCCAAAGATGTTATCACCCATAAGCTCGGCATCGACAGATCTTTCAAACCAATCCATCAAAGGAGAAGGAAGTTTGCTCCAGAAAGGAATGCCATTATCCAGGAAGAGGTAGAGAAATTGCTCCGGGCAGGTATGATAAGAGAAGTCAAGTATCCAAGATGGTTGGCCAATGTGGTTGTTGTTCAAAAGAAAAACGGAAAGTGGAGGGTATGTGTCGATTTTACCGATTTAAATAAGGCATGTCCCAAGGATCCTTTCCCTTTACCCCACATTGACTCCATGGTGGATGCAACTGTGGGTCATGAACTGTTAACTTTTATGGATGCTTCATCTGGATTTCAACAAATCCAAATGGAACCGTCCGACCAAGAGGATACAGCCTTCATGACTCCAACTGGTATATATTGCTATATTGCTATGCCGTTTGGATTGAGAAATGCAGGTGCAACATACCAAAGGCTGGTGAATATGATGTTCAAGGATCAGATTGGACAAACTATGGAGGTCTACATAGATGATATGGTGGTGAAATCCTTAAAAGCTGAGGATCACCTACGAGACTTGGAGGAAGCATTTGATATCCTTGACAAATATAATATGAAGCTTAATCCTTCAAAATGTCATTTTGGTGTTAAAGCAGGTAAATTCTTAGGATACATGGTGACTAAGAGAGGCATCGAAGCTAGCCCGGAACAAATCAAAGCAATAGTGAACATCAAATCTCCGGCCAATGCTAAGGATGTTCAAAGGTTAACAGGAAGGATAGCAGCCTTGAACAGATTCATATCCAAGTCCTCCGAAAAATGTAAAGAATTCTATGATATCCTAAGGAAGAACAAGAAATTTGAGTGGACGGAGAAGCATGAAAATGCTCTAAAAGCCCTCAAAGATTACCTATCCTCGGCCCCGGCTTTAATGAAACCAGAAAAAGGTGAAGTGTTATCCTTGTATCTCGCAGTATCCTCAAAAGCAGTAAGTGCGGTCCTTGTTAAGGATCATCAAGGTACACAACATCATGTCTATTATGTAAGTAAAAGTTTACTTGATGCCGAATCCAGGTACTCACACCTTGAAAAGCTTATCCTTGCATTAATAATGGCATCTACTAAGTTAAGACATTATTTTGAAACTCATGTTATCATTGTTAAAACTAATTTTCCAATTAAGAATGTCCTCAGGAAACCAGAGATGTCAGGAAGGATGGCTAAGTGGGCAGTGAAATTGAGTGCATATGATATAAGATATGAGCCTAGGACAGCTATCAAATCCCAAGCATTAGCTGACTTTGTGGCTGATTTCAGTAGTGATTTACAAGAAGAAGCTGAGTTAGAAGTCCAGCAGCTAGAGGAAACCAAGGATCCTTGGATACTTCATACTGATGGATCCTCAAATGTCAAAGGCACAGGGCTTGGAATACTACTAAAATCGCCACAGGGGGACATAATACCCCATTCTATAGCTTGTGAGTTCCAAACCACTAATAATGAGGCTGAATATGAAGCCTTAATTGCTGGTTTGCAAATCGCAAAGCATATGGGGATCAGGTATCTTGAGGTACACGTAGATTCTTTGTTAATTACAAATCACTTTAATGGATCATACGCTGTTAAAGGTGAAAAGCTAACAAAATATTTGGAGATAGTCAAGAGTTTGGCACTCTCTTTTGTCTCTTTTAGTTTGTCACAGGTACCAAGGGAAGAAAATACAGAAGCTGATGCATTGGCTAACTTAGGATCATCTTTGAAGATCCCAGAGGATATCAAGATCCCTATTATCCATATCCTGACCCCAGCTATTGAGGATCATGTGGCTATGGAGATAGGGAATAATTCTGCAATGATCCCTAGTGAGGATACTCAATCCTATTCAGGATCCGGATCATGGATCTCACCAATTATGAGATACTTACAACATGGAGAGATTCCTACAGGAGAAAACCCTAGGGCTTTCAAATCTAAGGTATCTCAATTCACAATTATGAATAATATGTTGTATAGGCGATCTCTTGCAGGACCATACTTGAGATGCATTGAGGATCCTGAAGTGCAAGAAGTTTTAAAAGACTTCCATGAAGGAGATTGTGGAAATCACACTGGGGGCAGGGCTTTATTCTCAAGGATCCTGAGGACAGGATACTACTGGCCAACCATGAAGAAAGATGCTGTGGAGTATGCCAGAAGATGTGATCCTTGCCAGAGACACAGCAATATCCTTCATCAACCAGCCGAACTATTGCATCCTATATCCTCCTCTTGGCCATTTATGAGATGGGGTATGGATATAGTGGGCAAGCTCCCTAAGGCACCTGGTGGGAAAGTATTCATGTTAGCTATGACTGATTACTTCTCCAAGTGGATAGAGGCTGAAGCTTTTGCCCAAGTTAGAGAAAAGGAAGTTATATCCTTCATTAAAAGAAATATTATAACTAGATTTGGAATTCCTTCCGAGATTATATGTGATAATGGTTCCCAATTTATTGGGGGCAGAACCACTAACTTTTGTGACAGCTGGGGGATTAAGATGATAACATCAACACCAGTCCACCCACAAGCTAATGGTCAAGCAGAATCATCCAACAAGATCATCATCAACAACTTGAAGAAGAAGCTTGGATCCAAGAAAGGAAAATGGGCAGAAGAGCTACCCTATGTGCTCTGGGCTGACAGGACAACCCCTAAGAATGCTACTGGTCAAACACCATTCTCTTTGGTGTTTGGGGCAGAATCAGTGATCCCAACAGAGATGGTGGTTCCTACTGCTAGAACAAGTACCCGTGATCCTGAGGAAAATGATGAAAATTTGGCTCAAGACCTGGATACTATTGAAGAAATCAGGGATATGGCTAGGATCAGGATGGCCAGTTATCAACAAAGAATGGCTGGTGCTTACAATAAAAATGTCAGGATCAGGAGGTTTCAAGTTGGAGATATGGTGTTAAGGAAAGCATTTCAAAATACCACCAATCCTGCTGATGGAAAATTGGCTCCAAAATGGGAAGGCCCTTATTTGATTGAAGCTGAAGCAGGAAAGGGGGCATATAGATTGCTAACCATGGAAGGTGATTTGCTACCAAGAGCTTGGAATGCTGTCCACCTGAAGAAGTATTTCATGTAAGCAGGATCCTTATGGCATAAGCGATCCTCACGATAGGGATATCCTTATAGGATCCTCAAAATATCGGTGATCCTTACTCAGGTAATATCCTAATCTTGAACTATTTCATTATTTTCTCATATAAGGATAAGGATCATGTATCCTTTATCCATCTCTCACATGAGTTCAAGTTTTGAAAGTTCAGGTATCTTTAGCACAACGTTGGTTATCCACAGAAGCAATCCGTCTTTTGGGTTTAACCCCAGTTATTTGGGCTTGTCCCCAGATTCCGCCTGCAGCGCACGATGATCCTGGTATAGTTCAAGGCTTTGGGACCAGTACTCATTATAGGGGCTGATAATTCCATTGTTCTGGCTATGCTTAGGATCCTACGTATAATGGTAGACGTACCATACATCCGTTCATAAGGTTTCTAACGTTTTAACGTTAGCTAAGGTTTTGACATCTTCATGTCACTAAGTTTGGATAGTCGCCAGTTAGGGCCATACTCCAGTTTACACACGATCCTTGGGCTTGTCCCCAGTTATCCTTGGGCTTGTCCCCAGTTATCCTTGGGCTTGTCCCCAGTTGCTAACTCTTTTCTTATATTGGCTTAGTCCCAAGTTATGCTCTATTTCAGGTCCTTGAAGGTAGGCAGCTAGGGATCCTTGATCCTTATTTCACTCTAAGGTTTATCTTATAGTTATCCTTATTATGGTTAGGATTCTAACTTGGATCCTCAGGTATGATCCTTAACTCTTTTGATTTTATTCGTTATTCTTTTGATGAACCCTTATACTTGACAACTGAACCTGTGTTTCATAAACTATATCACTTTTTAGAACTTATCGGTTATGGGATATGTGATCCTTGATTATATCCTAAACTTTATGGATATATTTTCTAATTTTCTGAGGTTTGATAAATATAAACAGGATGAACATTATAACAGTTGAAAAGTAACATACTAAAAAGGGTAACAACACAAGATAAGCGACAAAAGGTTAAGTTTTTATTTATTAACAAAAGGCTAACCCTTTAAAGGTTGTCAAAATTACCTACCCGAGCATCTACCAGCAAAACGTGGCCCGTCCGCTGGGGTAGGTAAAGGGTGTCCATGATAATGAGTTCAAAAGTAGTGCAGGAATATAAAGGCAGCAGGATCACAATGGCTTCATCCCCCAAACAGAGGATCCCTCCACCAATTGCAATCCTGCCTATTGTCCTAAGGATCATACATGATCCTTAAACCTAAGAACTATTGTTTAGAGTTATTACAAACCATGAAATTGTTTTAAACATCACAACCATCAAACTAAAAATTGGGCTCCGGCCTTAGCACATATATCCATCATCGCCCAATTGTGCGGCCTACACCTTCACTGCATCATCACCACCAGCCGCTGCATCCTCAGCTTTATCCTTCAACCCGCTGCCACTAGCCTCAATTGCCAGAATCTCCTCAGCCTCCTCTTCATCACCCAATTCAGCCAGCCTTGCCTTCCATTCTTCAATCTCCCAGTTGCCTTTGTCGAAGGCAGGATCCTGAGCTTCCAAGGCCATTTGGAGTTTGGTTTTGTACATTGCTATGGCGGCAGAAACTTTAGCATCATCCATGATCTCCTGCCTTTCATAATCAAAGTTAACCAACACCTTGGCCATCTTCTGCTTGGTGTCCTTGAGTTCCTTCTGAAGATCAGCAATTGTGAGATCCTTGAGCACAGCAACCTGCTGGAGATCGGCAATCTTCTGATCTTGATCCTCAACATGACCGACGTAATCCTCGATCTCAGCAAATTTCTGCAAAAGAAAAGGATAAAGCGGTTCAAGAGCAAGTGATCCTTAGATCAGCAGGATATGCAAGCAGAGATAGTGATCCTTACATCATTGAAGTACTCGAGGAACTGGTGGCAAATTAAGGGCAGGCCCTGCAAATCCTCAGCCTCGGAAGTCTTTCTCTTCTTGATTCCCTTCCCTTTGAGGGGTGCCTTGGGGATTGAGACAGTCGGGCTAGTAGGAACCTTTCTTTTGGAGGATTTAACAGTGGTGAGATCGGTGACACTGAACCTTGAAGCAGATTTGGCAGATTTTCCAGCGCCTACACAACCAAAATAAGATAAGTATCTTTTCTTAATATACATTTAATTATTTATTTAAATTATAAACAAGGATACTTACTCGACATTGTGACAGAGCCTGAGGATACCTCCTGTGAGTCTTGGGTTGTTGTCTTAAAAGTTCTAGTTTCAGGGTCCAGTCCCCAGAAAGTAGCAAGTCTTTCCCTGGTTGCGGGTGTTGTGATGAGACGTGAAAAGGAGATGGCTGCATGACACAAGACAAAGAAAGGGTTAGTGATCCTATTACAAAAACATGACCATCTGGTGATCCTTCCCAGGATCCTCCAGCCTACCATGGGTGGACCATGTTCTTGGTAAGTGCTCTCCATCTGAAATGGTATCCCTCCTTACAAAGAAGAAGCGACGCTTCCAATCTTTGTCGTTTTTGGTGACTTTGAGAAGAGGGTGATCTGCACCGGGTTTCCGTTTAAACAAGTAACGGTGGGATCCGAAGGTAGTAAGATCATACAACTCCGCTAGCTCTGACATTCCTAAATCAAGACTCTCCTGCTCGATGATCCTCTCTAGGGTGTATAAAACCCTCCAGATCATCGGCATGGCTTGAATGTAAGATATGCCGGTAAGAGAAAAGAAGGATTGTGTGAACTCCGGGAAAGGATAGGTGTACCCTATAGCAAATGGAGTGACTGGGAAGGCGACCCATGTATCAGAAACGTAGTCGCTCAGAACAGTTGAATCGAAAGGTTTGATAAAGACATTCGCCGGAAAACGGTGACGGATGCTATCAATCTGTGCGTCGGTAAAGCAACACCTCTCGTTCACCGAGTCCTTGACGATCTTCTGACTCTTCAGAGGGATATCCTTTTTGTGATCCTTAGCCGGAGAATTTCGGAGCAACATTCTTGAAGTGATTAAGGTAAAGAAAGAAGAACAGAGTAAGAAAGGAAGAGAGAGGAGAAAGAGATACCTGATCGATCTTCAACTGAGATTATAAAGGGAGTTTCTTTCGAATTTAAATGCATAATGATCCTATCTATATCTCTATTTATAATTATGATTCTGCAGGATTGTCACTTCCATGACATCATCATCGCAACGGCTAGTTCAAAATTAACGGCTATATATCCGTTAGTTTGTTACGGATAAGATCAAGAAAACATAATTCGCTAATTTTACAATTTCACTCCTTATATTTTGGGGGCAATTGTTAGGGGAGGATTTTCTAACAATTAGTGATCCTTATTTGTTATCCTAACTAGTGATCCTTACTTCTGTGACAGGTGGTGATCCTCAGAAGGGCTTTAGGATCAGGATCATGGATCACTTCAAGGATCCTCATACTGACGATTGTTTACTTATGTTTCATAACATCTCGCAGGTATGACAAGCTTGACCAGGTCTTAGCGGCATTCTTGGAGAATATTCCCGAAGTATTCTGCACGTGCTAGATCAGAACTAGACGTTATGGAGAACGTGGGGGCTTGGCTTGAAAGTCGGAGAGTTTGTTAACTAGATATTTTTCTTATTTGAAAGGGGTAACGAGCTAGTTAGTGACACTTAATCATTTTTGGCAGTTTCACACACTCGCAAACACTCTCATACAAGCTCTCGTTCAAACACTTAGCAATTACTTACACTTTTACACATTTCACCATAGTGATCCTTGTACCTAGCTCGTTACTATCCGAAGTTGTAAACGTTTATTCATTTATTTGAGCTTGGTGATCGGTAGTTTCCATCACCCGGGGTTTTTTGTGCCGGAGATCAACTCTTGATCAAGGGCTTTTTCCCCGTATAAATCCTTGTGTTGTTTGTGCATTCCACATTGAAGTGATCCTCATTGTTGTTAAACTTTTAGAGCATCATACCCCGTAATCTAGAGTTTGGTTGCAATATTCTCAACAGATTTTCTGACCAAAACAATCTTGTTGGATGATTCTGCTTGACCATTAGCTTGTGGGTGGACTGGTGTTGATGTTATCATCTTAATCCCCCAGCTGTCACAAAAGTTAGTGGTTCTGCCCCCAATAAATTGGGAACCATTATCACATATAATCTCAGAAGGAATTCCAAATCTAGTTATAATATTTCTTTTAATGAAGGATATAACTTCCTTTTCTCTAACTTGAGCAAAAGCTTCAGCCTCTATCCACTTGGAGAAGTAATCAGTCATAGCTAGCATGAATACTTTCCCACCAGGTGCCTTAGGGAGCTTTCCAACTATATCCATACCCCATCTCATAAATGGCCAAGAGGAGGATATAGGATGCAATAATTCAACTGGTTGATGAAGGATATTGCTGTGTCTCTGGCAAGGATCACATCTTCTGGCATACTCCACAACATCTTTCTTCATGGTTGGCCAGTAATATCCTGTCCTCAGGATCCTTGAGAATAACGCCCTGCCCCCAGTGTGGTTTCCACAATCTCCTTCATGGAAGTCTTTTAAAACTTCTTGAACTTCAGGATCCTCAATGCATCTCAAGTATGGTCCTGCAAGAGATCGCCTATACAACATATTATTCATAATTGTGAATTGAGATACCTTAGATTTGAAAGCCCTAGGGTTTTCTCCTGTAGGAATCTCTCCATGTTGTAAGTATCTCATAATTGGTGAGATCCATGATCCGGATCCTGAATAGGATTGAGTATCCTCACTAGGGACAACTGCAGAATCATCTCCTATCTCCATAGTCTGGTGATCCTCGATAGCCGGGGTCAGGATATGGATAATGGGAATCCTGATATCCTGTGGGATCTTCAAAGATGATCCTAAGTTAGCCAATGCATCAGCTTCCGTATTTTCTTCCCTTGGTACCTGTGACAAACTAAAGGAAACAAAAGAGAGTGCCAAACTTTTGACTATCTCCAAATATTTGGTTAGCTTTTCACCTTTAACAGCATATGATCCATTAAAGTGGTTTGTAATCAACAAAGAGTCTACGTATACCTCAAGATACCTGATCCCCATATGTTTTGCAATTTGCAAACCAGCAATTAAGGCTTCATATTCAGCCTCATTATTGGTGGTTTGGAACTCACAAGCTATAGAATGGGGTATTATGTCCCCCTGTGGCGATTTTAGTAGTATTCCGAGCCCTGTGCCTTTGACATTTGAGGATCCATCAGTATAAAGTATCCAAGGATCCTTGGTCTCTTCTAGCTGCTGGACTTCTAGCTCAGCTTCTTCTTGTAAATCACTACTGAAATCAGCCACAAAGTCAGCTAATGCTTGGGATTTGATGGCTGTCCTAGGCTCATATCTTATATCATATGCACTCAATTTCACTGCCCACTTAGCCATCCTTCCTGACATCTCTGGTTTCCTGAGGACATTCTTAATTGGGAAATTAGTTTTAACAATGATAACATGAGTTTCAAAATAATGTCTTAACTTTGTAGATGCCATAATTAATGCAAGAATAAGCTTTTCAATGTGTGAGTACCTGGATTCGGCATCAAGTAAACTTTTACTTACATAATAGACAGGATGTTGTGTACCTTGATGATCCTTAACAAGGACCGCACTTACTGCTTTTGAGGATACTGCAAGATACAAGGATAACACATCGCCTTTTTCTGGTTTCATTAAAGCCGGGGCCGAGGATAGGTAATCTTTGAGGGCTTTTAAAGCATTTTCATGCTTCTCCGTCCACTCAAATTTCTTGTTCTTCCTTAGGATATCATAGAATTCTTTACACTTCTCGGAGGACTTGGATATGAATCTGTTCAAGGCTGCTATCCTTCCTGTTAACCTTTGAACATCCTTAGCATTGGCCGGAGATTTGATGTTCACTATTGCTTTGATTTGTTCCGGGCTAGCTTCGATGCCTCTCTTAGTCACCATGTATCCTAAGAATTTACCTGCTTTAACACCAAAATGACATTTTGAAGGATTAAGCTTCATGTTATATTTGTCAAGGATATCGAATGCTTCCTCCAAGTCTCTTAGGTGATCCTCAGCTTTTAAGGATTTTACCACCATATCATCTATGTAAACCTCCATAGTTTGTCCAATCTGATCCTTGAACATCATATTCACCAGCCTTTGGTATGTTGCACCTGCATTTCTTAATCCGAACGGCATAGCAATATAGCAGTATATACCAGTTGGAGTCATGAAGGCTGTATCCTCTTGGTCGGATGGTTCCATTTGGATTTGTTGAAATCCAGATGAAGCATCCATAAAAGTTAACAGTTCATGACCCGCGGTTGCATCCACCATGGAGTCAATGTGGGGTAAAGGGAAAGGATCCTTGGGACATGCCTTATTTAAATCGGTAAAATCGACACATACCCTCCACTTTCCGTTTTTCTTTTGAACAACAACCACATTGGCCAACCATCTTGGATACTTGACCTCTCTAATCATACCTGCCCGGAGCAATTTCTCTACCTCTTCCTGGATAATGGCATTCCTTTCTGGTGCAAACTTCCTTCTCATTTGATGGATTGGTTTGAAGGATCTGTCGATGCCGAGCTTGTGAGTGATAACATCCTTGGATATACCAGTCATGTCTTCGTGTTTCCATGCAAAGGTAGTCTTTCTCCTTTTGAGGAAGGATATGAGGTCTTCTTTCATTTCGCCAAGGATCCCTGACCCGATATAGATTTTGGATTCAGGATCATCAGGATCCATGAGGATTTCTACCACATCCTGCTCTCTGGCCTTCAAGACACTCCTTGGAGGATACCTTGATTGCTATTGCTCCCTTGACTTCGAAGCTGGTTTCATCGATGAAGTGTAGCAATTCTTAGCTTCCTGCTGATCGCTATCAATCTTTACTATTCCCCAAGGACTAGGGAGCTTCACACATTGATGGTAAGTAGATGGGACTGCTTTCATATCGTGTATCCAGGGCCTGCCAAGGATAACATTACAACAAGATAAACAGTCAATTACACAAAACTTTTGATAAGAGTGTAAGCCTTCAATATATATTGGGAGTTTAATGTCCCCCAGGGTGTTCTTGGTTTCGCCACTAAATCCCACGAGCACGGAGGATCTTGGTATGATCTCTGATTCAGGGATACCCATCTTCTTTAGAACATCAAGCTGGATAATGTTCACTGAACTTCCTCCGTCTATTAGGATCCTGCGGACAAAATAGTTAGATATAAAAAGAGTAATAACTAAACCTTCGTGATGAGGATCCTGGATATCAATACGATCCTCTTCATCAAAGGTTATGACTTTTCCTTCGGAGACACTCGATGTTCGAACTGGTCTTTCTCCATTGTCCATTTTAGTTTCCTTTGCATGCCTCTTAGCTGCTGAGAAGGATGTGCCACAAATGTCGGATCCCCCAGAAATAAAGTTTATCACTTGTGCGTCTGCTGGAGGGGCTGGAGCCTTCTCAGGGATCCTTTCAGGATCCTGAGTCCTTGACTTTTTTCTTCCCAACAACTCTTTTAGATGCCCTTTGCTCAACAAGTATCCAATTTCCTTTCTTAATGCAATGCATTCTTCTGTGAGGTGCCCAAAATCTTCATGATATGCACACCACTTTGATTTATCCTTAGTTGCAGCTGGCCTGTCATTCTTTCTTGGCCATCTAGCTTTATCACCTAGGTTCTGCATGGCAAGGATTAGTTCATTGTTATCAACACTAAAGCAATATTCAGAAATTGGAGGATAATCCTCATCATCCTCTTCTTGATCAATAGAATGCACGTTCTGATTATCAGATTTGTTGTAGGATCTGAACTTGTTGTTTCTGAATGAGGATCCTTGCTTATCCTGCTTTGAGGATCCTGTTATCCTCTCCTGAATCCTCTTGTCATCCTCTAGCCGAATGAACCTGAGGGCCCGGGTTCTTACCTCATCTAGGTTCCTGCATGGTGTCATAACAAGATCATCATAAAATAACGAATCCCTAAGCAGCCCCATCTTGAAGGCCTCAACAGCCGTGGCTATATCTAAGTTGGGAATGTCTAAGGATTCTTTACTAAATTTGGTAATGTAATCCCTTAATGATTCATTATGACCCTGGGTTATCCTATATAAATCACTAGTTAATCGTTCAAATTTTCTACTACAGGAAAACTGAGTATTAAACAAGTTAACTAGGTTTGCAAATGAGGTAATAGAATAGGGAGGAAGACTTAGCAGCCATTTGAGAGCTGATCCAGTAAGAGTGGATCCGAATCCTTTGCATAGGCATGCTTCCTTTAGCTTTTCTGGGATTGGATTGATCTCCATCCTCTCCCTGTATTGTGCTATGTGTTCTTCAGGATCCGTCGAACCATCATACAGTTTCATTGTAGGCACATGGAACCTCTTGGGTATCTCAGCATCACAGATTGGTGGTGCAAAGCAAGATATCTTGTGGCTCCCATCTGCAATCTCTGGAATAGGTTTGACTACTCCCGGAACACTCGAGATCATATCCTTTAGCTTTTGCAATTCTCTGGCCATGGCATGATTGATACCTGGATCCTGCATAAGACCATGGTTAGTAGTATGAGAATTATTAAAAGTGTTACCTCCCATTGGATTCAAGTTAGGAAGTATGGAGGTTAATCCATATTGTTGAGACTCTGGAATGATCGAGGGACCAGCAGAGGCATTGGTCTGCATTGGAATAAAATCTCCTTGATGGACATCTGAACTTCCTGTTTGCAAACTCCTCAAGGATCCTGGCATCTGGAAGGATCCCTGAAACTGGGATGATCCTGGAACAAAGGAGGATCCTTGAACCTGGGATGATCCTGGAACGAAGGAGGATCCTTGAACCTGGGATGATCCTGGAACGAAGGAGGATCCTTGAACCTGGGATGATCCTGGAACGAAGGAGGATCCTTGAACCTGGGATGATCCTGGAACGAAGGAGGATCCTTGAACCTGGGATGATCCTGGAACGAAGGAGGATCCTTGAACCTGCTGCATTCCTGAATATCCTCCTGTACTCGTGAGGGATCCCATATGCTGGGGATAGGATCCTGCTGGCTGGAAATATGAATCTAGTGCCTGGGTCATAGCTGTTGTTCCGTAGTGCATTCCTTTTGGTCCACCCGCATATTGAATGTTTGGAACCACTGACGGCTGAGAAGTAACCACCGGAGTGTTAAAATTCAAAGATCTGGGCATCAGTGGAGAATGATCCTCTGCCGTTTTCTTCTGTTTCTTAATTTCATCAATCTCCCGGAGGATCCTTTCGTTGGTCTTATCCTGCTCTTGTGCATGATTCCTCATCTGCAAAATCAAGGCATAGAGATCATTAGTAGTAGGATTAGTTGAAACAGAAGAAGTAGGTGGTTTTGAGAAAATGGGAGTCGGTTTCTTCGCAGCATTCTCTGTATTCTTCTGGGATCCAGAAGGTGGTGGAGGCAAAGGAGGAACGCCTTGTGAGGAAGTGAATGAGGGCATCAAGTTTGAAGCATTCTTCGATGAGGAAGCCATCTGCTTGGTTGTAGTGAGCCGAATTAAGCACAGAAATGCGTATTTTCTTAAGGACGAAGCACCAATTGCCCCACGGTGGGCGCCAAACTGTTTTGGTCAGAAAATCTGATGAGGATATTGCAACCAAACTCTTTGTTTAGGGGAATGATGCTTAAAATGTATAACAGTGATGAGGATCACTTCAATGTAAAGTGCACAAACAACACAAAGATTTATACGGGGAAAAAGCCCTTGATCAAGAGTTGATCTCCGGCACAAAAAACCCCGGGTGATGGAAACTACCGATCACCAAGCTAAAATAAATGGTTAAATGTTTACAACTTCGGATAGTAACGAGCTAGGTACAAGGATCACTACGGCGAAGTGTGTAAAAAGTGTATGAAATCGCTAAGTGTTTGAACGAGAGCTTGTATGAGCGCTTGTATGAGTGTGTGTAACTGCAAAAATGACTAAGTGTCACTAACTCTCTAACTTAGCTCGTTACTCCCTTTAAAATAAGAAAAATATCTAGCTAACAAACTCTCCGACTTTCGGGCCAAGCCTCCACGTTCTCCATAACGTCTAGTTTTGATCTAGCACGTGCAGAATACTTCGGGAATATTCTCCAAGAATGTCGCTAAGACTTGGTCAAGCTTGTTATACCTGCGAGATGTTATAAAACATAAGTAAACAATCGTCAGTATGAGGATCCTTGAAGTGATCCATGATCCTGATCCTAAAGCCCTTCTGAGGATCACCACCTGTCACAGAAGTAAGGATCACTAATTAGGATAAAGAATAAGGATCACTAATTGTTAGAAAATCCTCCCCTAACAATTGCCCCCAAAATATAAGGAGTGAAATTGTAAAATTAGCGAGTTATGTTTTCTTGATCTTATCCGTAACAAACTAACGGATATATAGCCGTTAATTTTGAACTAGCCGTTGCGATGATGATGTCACGGAAGTGACAACCTGCAAGATCATGATTATAAATAGAGATATAGATAGGATCAAATGCATTCAAATTTTCAGAGAAACTCCCTTTATAATCCACATTCTGAAGACGTTCAGGTATTCTCTCTCTCTATCCTCTTCCCTCTCTTGCTCTGTTTTTATCTTTCCATCAAAGATGTTGCTCCGAAGTTAATGATGTTGGCCCAACAATAGACAATTAACATTTAATGATCTGCGGCCCAATAGCATTTCAGGAATTCTATTATATTGTTTGAACAATTATCTCTTGCGGTCCAATTAATTGAATGCTGTCGGCCAATATTGCATTTAATATTTCAATATAATTGATTGCATAACAAAGATCTTCACGTGAATTAGTTTCAGCAGTCCATGATATATCAGTTTATTAATTGAATTGATTAGTCCAACAAAACATTTGGTTCGATAATAACTATTGCATGTGAAGCTGTCGGCCCTATATGTCGCAGCCCCCAACCCTTGCCCCGGGAGCGGGCGGCCGCGGGCATCCAGATGGGTGGTATCGGTGTTTATTAATTTGGCAGCAGAAATTTACATCCGGACCGTAGTTAGGAAATAGTTATCAGATTAAAACACCACGCTTTTATAAATAATAAATACATGGGAAAACCCCAAGTTTCTGTTTATAATACGTTTATAATAAACCCTAATTTATTGAAATAAAACTTCTTTCTTTATTTAGGTAACTTTTATAGCCACTTTTCCAAGCCTTCAATGCTCTCCAGCCGGCTTCTATTTGGCTTTCACATTTTGTTACCTGAAACGCGTTTTAAAAAGTTTTATCAGCAAGAAAATACTGGCGAGTGCATCCCAATTTAATCAAAACAAGATTTTATATCTTTACAGTATTGAGAGTGATTACAATGTTTATATCTACCCAATTACCACACACAGTACTGTCAATCTTGACTTGTGGTCATGTTACTATTCACAGTATAGTAACAAGTAATGTATACAAAACCCCAACATACCGACAGTAATTGTAGAATACATAGACTCAATCACTGTTTATCTTAATTTAAAACAACTGAGGTTTTGTTAAAACAGTTTGTTATAGAAAGAGAATGACTCACTTTGCTATTTTAGATAATACTGATTTCTGGTGACTTCCTGGTTATAATCTATTAAAATTAAACAATGCACACGTGTTAGTAAGATAACCCAATTTACATTAGCTATATCCCCGAGACAGAACTCCAACGACTGAGTCACTTAGAGCCTCGACATGCGTTATGGAGCTCTAGATCAATCGGGCAGAGTAACTAATACGTAACCGGGGGTTATAATACTTACAACGAGGCAGAGCTTCGCTTTTTAGGGGTATAATATCCGAGAGTTTTAGCTTATATATATTGAGAGAGAAAGAAAAGTTTGAACGACAGAAACTGAAGTCGAACTCTCCATTTATAGGGTCCGATTAGGGGCGGCTCGCGCCCCACGAGAGATTTAAGACAAGGCTTCGCGGCCCGCGAGAGCCGTAGGCTAGGCTCTAGCCTGGGCGAGTCATGACCTAGCTTCAACACGCGTTGGACACGTGGCGGCATCGGGTGCGGCCTGGTGTCACTGGGTTGCGGCCCGCGACAGGCCCAGAGATATGGGTCGCGCCCCGTGAGGAACCCATATTTATGTTTTTATTTGATTTTTATTAATATAAAGGTATATTAGGTTCGTTTTTCGTATACGGGGTATATTTTAAGACGTATAGGAGTATTTTAAGGGCTTTGGGAGAGCTGTTATATACTCCCCACCTTGTTTTAGATCTCGTCCTCGAGGTCTACTGGAACAGGTGTGGATATTTCCTTTGCAATCTCCGACTCGAGCTCCCAAGTGTATTCTGGTTCTCTCTTGGAATCTCATTTTACTTTGACTAGAACTAATCTCTTGTGTTTGAGATACTTAATCTTACTGTCTTCAATCTGTAGTGGTTTTTCTACAAACTTAAGTTTCTCATTTACCTTTATGTCCTTAAGAGGTACTTTTAACGTTTCATTTGCTAAACACTTCTTGAGATTGCATACATGAAATACATCATGTATTCCTGCCATTTCCTCTGGCAGTTGTAGCTGGTAAGCTACTGGTCCTATTCTTTTAATAATCTTAAAAGGTCCGACATACCTGGGGCTTAGCTTTCCCCTTTTGACGAATCTAACTACTCCTTTCCATGGAGAAACTTTTAATAATACATTGTCTCCTACCTGAAATTCCAATGGTATTCGTTTGTTATCAGCATAACTCTTTTGAAGATCTCGTGCTGCTTTTAGTCTTTCCTTGACTTGAATAATCTTGTCCGTTGTTTCTTGTACTATCTCTGGTCCAGACAGTTGTTTTTCTCCAATTTCTGCCCAACAGGCTGGAGTTCGGCACTTTCGTCCATAGAGTGCTTCAAATGGTGCAGCATTGATACTGGTATGATAGCTGTTATTGTAGGAAAATTCTATTAATGGTAAATGATCATCCCAATTTCCGCCGAAATCAATTACCCAAGCTCTAAGCATATCTTCCATTGTTTGAATTGTCCTTTCGCTTTGTCCGTCTGTTTGAGGATGATAGGTTGTGCTTAGTTTTAGCTTGGTTCCCATTGCTTTCTGGAAACTAGTCAAAAAATGAGAAGTAAAATGGCTATCTCTATCAGAAACAATAGATAAAGGAATTCCATGTAATGAAACTATTTCATTTACATATAGCTTAGCTAATTATTCCATATTGAAAGTTTCCTTCATAGGTAAGAAATGAGCAGACTTGGTTAATATGTCCACAATCACCCAGATTGCATCATTACCTTTTTGTGTCTTGGGTAATTTAGTAACAAAGTCCATTGTTATCAATTCCCATTTCCATATTGGCATTTCTAATTGCTGCAATAAACCTGAGGGTTTTTGATGTTCAGCTTTAACCTGTGAACAGGTTAGACACTTAGCAACATAGGTGGCATATCCTTCTTCATTCCTATCCACCAGAATTTCTTTCTTAAGTCTTGATACATTTTATCATTACTAGGATGTATCGTATACTTAGACTTATGGGCTTCTTCTAAAATTCAGTTGCGTAGGTTTCCTTGTTTGGATATCCAAATTCTTTTCTTATGGAATCTCCAAATTCCATCTGTTCCTTGTTCTAATTCCTTAATCATTCCTATTAATTTTTCAGTATCGTCCTTGATTACTGTTTCTTGTATTTCTCTAATTTGCTCGTTTAAATCTATCTGCAGATTTAATTTGAGAGAACGTACTCGTCTTGGCTTTTCATGATACTTTCGACTTAAAGCATCGGCTACTACATTAGCCTTTCCTACATGATACTGGATATTACAATCATAATCACTAAGAATCTCCATCCAGCGTCTCTGTCTCATATTTAACTCCTTTTCCCAAAAACATATATCTTAAACTCTTATGATCGGTGAAAATAGTAAACTTACTACCATAAAGATAGTGTCTCCAAATTTTAAGGGCAAAAATTATAGCTCCTAACTCTACATCATGGGTCGTATAATTTTCTTCATGATTCTTAAGTTGTCTAGAGGTATAGGCTATAACCTTTTGATGCTGCATCAACACACATCCATAACCTAACTTAGACGCATCACAATAGACTATAAGGTCTTCAGTTCCTTCTGGTAATGCTAGTATGGGTGCATGGGTTAACTTTTGTTTCAGAATCCTAAAAGCTTCCTCCTGTTTTGGTCCCCATTCAAACTTAATTGATTTGCAGGTCAATTTTGTTAAGGGAATAGCTATTCTAGAAAAAATCTTGAATAAAACGTCTATAATATCCTGCTAATCCAAGAAAACTTCTCACCTTTGTCGGTGATTCAGGGACTTTCCACTTAGTAATCGCCTCGATTTTTGTGGGATCTACATGAATTCCTTCATGATTAACCAGATGTCCAAGGAATTGTACTTCTTGTAACCAAAATTCACATTTTGAAAATTTAGCATAAAGTTTTTCTTTTCTCAGCAAATTTAAAGTATAAACAAATGCTCTGCATGATCCTCTTTACTCTTGGAGTAAATAAGAATATCATCTATAAAGACAATTATGAATTTATCCAGATATGGTTTACATATTCTGTTCATCATGTCCATAAATGCGGCTGGGGCATTGGTTAAACCAAATGGCATGACTGTAAATTCATAATGACCATACCTTGTTCTGAAAGCAGTTTTAGGAATGTCCTCTTCATGTACTTTCAATTGATGATATCCTGAGCGTAAATCGATCTTAGAAAAGAATCGAGCTCCTTGCAGTTGATCAAACAGATCATCGATTCTCGGTAGTGGGTACCGATTTTTAATCGTAACCTTGTTCAATTCGCGGTAATCAATGCACATACGCATTGATCCATCCTTCTTCTTGACAAACAAGATTGGTGCTCCCCATGGCGATGAACTAGGCTATATGAAACCTTTCTCCAGAAGTTCGTCCAACTTTTTCTTCAGTTCTTGCATCTCTGCTGGTGCTAAACGGTAAGGTGCCTTAGCAATCGGTGCTGTCCCTGGTATTAGGTGAATTCTGAATTCAACCTCTCTATCTGGCGGTAATCCAGGTAATTCTTCTGGGAAAACATCTGAGAATTTAGATACTACGGGAATATCTTTTAATTATTTTCCTTTAGTGTTAATGATTATGGAAATCATATACACTAGGGATCCTTTCCTTGCATAACTTGTTGTTTTCATCATAGAAATGAATTTTGTGGACCTAGTTGGCTTATCTCCTTTAATTGTAATCTTTTCTACTTTTGGTGAATTACTTGTACTGACTTTTGATCACATAGAATACTAGCGCGATTAGCTATTAACCAGTCCATTCCAAATACAATATCAAATCCAACCAGATTCATTGGATAAAGGTTAGCAATAAATTTATGGTTTAAAATTTCTATTCTTGCTCCCTGCAAGATTCAGTAATCTTAATGGATTCTCCATTCGCTGTTCCTACCAAACATTCTTGTTGAAGTTTAGTTAATGGTTGATTGAGAAGTTTGCAGAACGAAGTATTAATAAAACTTTGGTTTGCACCGAGTCAAATAATACTTTAGCAAAAATATCATTAACTAAAAACGTACCGGCAATCACATCCGGAATCATCTTGGCTTCTTCTGCTGTCAAAACGAATGCTCGGGCATTCTTGGTAGTTTTGCTGGAGCTAGTTTCGGACAGTTCGGCTTGATATGCCCCGTCTCTCCACAGTTGAAGCATAGCTTGTTGCTGGGTTTCCTCCTGCAGTCTTCTTCCTTGTGTCCAAACATTTTGCAGAAGTTGCAGTATATTGAGCATTTTCCTGAATGCTTCTTCTTGCTGTACTTACAGTAAGGTGCAGAAGTAGAACCTGTATTTTTCCCACGGTAGTTATTTCCATAACAAAATTCTTGGGTAAGTTTTTGGGCTAGGTTCTTTCTCTGGTTTTCTTCTTGAGTACGTACCAATTCATCAGTCAAGGTATTGGCTAATTCTACTACTTCTTCTATGGTTTGTGGTCTAGCTGCCTTGACTACGTGTCTGATTTCGGTAATTAATCCCAGATGTAATGGGAGATTAATACTAGTTCTGGTGTGGCTAAGGTTGACACTATTCTAGCATATTCGAAGAATATGGTAGTGTAACCCTTGTAGTCTATTCCAGTCATTTTATGATTTAAGAACTTATTAGCAATTTGTTCTTTTTCATGAGTAGGGCAAAATTTCCTTTCAACTATGTCCTTAAAATCAGTCTATTCCATATTATAAATTTTATCACTTCCTCTAGACTAGAGAATAGTATTCCACCATTCTAAGGCTGCATTCTTAAAAAGATTAGAAGCAAACATAATCTTATCTTCATCTGCACATTTGCTTATTTTTAAGATTGCCTCTGTCTTTTCTATCCAACGTAAAGCTGCAATGGCTCCTTCATTGCCAGAGAATTATATTGGTTTGCAAGACCGGAATTCTTTGAAAGAACAACCATATGACATGGTCCATTCTTCTTTTTGGAATTGGAAATTGGAGTAGTGGTCCATTATTCACGCTGTGACTTGGTTCACTAGGTGGTCGTTTACTTCCACTTTTATTATTTTATGCTTCTTTAACAGACTTGATAATATATGGCATAACATCTATAATTCCTTGTGCTACTATATGTTGGATGACACTGTTATCTATTTGGTTTCCATTATTATCATTATTTTGGTTTTCCTGATTTACTTCGTTGTCCATCTGGATTATAAACATTTATCAGGTACTAATATCATAGAATAAGATTTAATGCAAACAATCACACAAACAGATTGATCAAAAACATCAAACATTGCGACTTTTACTCTTTTCATATACATACATAGGGTAGGGATCCTAAGAGAAGTCCACCCTATTTGAGAAACTTGAGAAGCAATCTGGACCACACATTTTCCCTAAGAAAAAAATGCAAAAAAAAAAAAATGAAAAAAATGCAAATTTTTTTTTTTTTTTTTGGAAAAGTCGCAGCTTTTTCTTTAAGAATTAATTTTTTTATTTTAAAATTTTTTTTTGGATTTATATACATGTGTATATTGTTAATCTTTTAACTATACATATATGTATATACATGTTTAAAATTGAAAAAATATATGTTATAAATCCTAAACCTTAAACCATAAACACTAAAGCTAAACCTTAATGCTAAACCCTAAAGCTAAACCCTAATGCTAAACCCTAATGCTAAACCCTAATTCTAAACCCTAATGCTAAACCCTAAAGCTAAACCCTTAATGCTAAACCCTAATGCAAACCATAAAGATAAAGCTAAACCCTAATGCTAAACCCAAAAGCTAAACCCTAATGCTAAACCCTAAATACTATTGCTAAACCCTAATGCTAAACCCTAAAGCTAAACCCTAAACCATAAAGCTAAACCCTAAACCCTAATGCTAAACCCCAAATACTAATGCTAAACCTTAAATAACACTTATTTTTCAATTTTAAACATGTATATACATATATGTATAATTGACAATATACATATATGTATAGTTAAAATATTAACAATATACACATGTGTATAAATCGAAAAAAAAATTAAAAAATAAAAAATTAAATCCTTAAAGAAAAACCTGCGATTTTTTCAAAAAAAAAAAAAATTTGCATTTTTTTACCTTTTTTTTTTGCATTTTTTTGCTTAGGGAAAATGTGTGGTCCAGAATGCTTCTCAAGTTTCTCAATTAGCCTACTACTTCTCATATGATCCTTATCCTACATATATATATATTACAACCTACAACTGGAATTTAAACACACCAATAGTTATGCATCTATAGATATTAGGTTACCTATTTTAGTTTATTTGATTTTTTTTTTCAAACTACACGTATTTATATATATATATATATATATATATATATATATATATATATATATATTCAATTATTATTATTATTATTATTATTATTATTATTATTATTATTATTATTATTATTATTATTATTATGGGTTATTCCTCCAAATCTGCATTTCTCGCTCATCGTATTCCCACACGAGCTTCTCTCCTATTTGTCTCATCCTCTCTCCTCCTTCTATCAATTCCTCACCATATGTGCGGAGTTCCTGCACATTCTCGTCACTCATGGGTGGTCGTGGTGCGGGTACTGGGTCAGGGTACTGAGGTATTGGTTCTTCATATGGGTACGGGTTGTTTAATATCTCCTAAACATACTGATCGACATTCCAATATGGATCTAAGGGATTAAGGTTGGTATACTATTCTATGGGATTTGGCATCGGTTCTTCCTGTGGATAAAGTTCCATATAATCCCTATGATCATCTTCCCATGGATCATACGCTAGAGGGTTAGGTGCTGGGATTCTAGGTATCTCGTCAGGGTCAAAGGCTGGTATGGGAAATTGGTTTCGTGGGTTAGGTTCTATCTCCATTGGTTGGGTTGGAAATAGTGGCAATGGTTGTGGTGTAATTATCTGGTCAAGGTTTGGATCTGCTGCAGTGGTGGCAGGTATATGGAAGTTTGCCAAACGTCTATTAACTAGGGCTGTCCAAACTGCTCGACGGTCGCTCGAAAAATGCTCGTTTGATTCTCGCTCAGTTTGTAAATGAGCTGCTTGGATTGGTTCGATTCAAATTCAATCCAAGCATGAGAAAAGCTCCGCTCGCTCGTCGATCGCTCGGTTTCGCTCGAATTATTTTTACTAATAATATATATATAGGGAGCCGCTAGAATGAGAACTACCACGAGTTATGAGAACCGCGAGAACCACGTGCCACGGGGGGGCGTTGACTACGATTTTTTTTTACAACTAGATGCGTATATTTTAACAACATTCGTAAAAAAAAAAATTCAAACGGCGCGCCCGAGGGGGTAGTTTTTTACACCCAAAGTTTGTAAAAAAAAAAAAAAAACAAAAAAAAAATAAAAACAAAAAAAAAATAAAAACAAAAAACTTTGGGTGTAAAAAACTACCCCCTCGGGCGCGCCGTTTGAATTTTTTTTTTTTACGAATGTTGTTAAAATATACGCATCTAGTTGTAAAAAAAATCGTGGTCAACGCCCCCCCGTGGCACGTGGTTCTCGCGGTTCTCATAACTCGTGGTGGTTCTCATTCTAGCGATCCCCTATATATATATATATATATAGGGTAGGTATCTTAAGAGAAGTCCACTCTATTTGAGAAACTTGATAAGCAATCTGGACCACACATTTTCCCTAAGCAAAAAATGCAAAAAAAGTGAAAAAATGCAAATTTTTTTTTTTTTTTTTTTTGAAAAATCGCAGCTTTTTCTTTAAGGATTAAATTTTTAATTTTTCAATTTTTTTTTTTGGGATTTATACACATGTGTATACTGTTAATCTTTTAACTATACATATATGTATATTGTCAATTATACATATATGTATATACATGTTTAAAATTGAAAAAATATGTGTTATAAATCCTAAACCTTATACCATAAACACTAAAGATAAACCTTAATGCTAAACCCTAAAGCTAAACCCTAATTCTAAACCCTAATGCTAAACCCTAAAGCTAAACCCTAAAGCTAAACCCTAAAGCTAAAACTAAACCCGAAAGCTAAACCCTTAATGCTAAACCCTAATGCAAACCCTAAAGATAAAGCTAAACCCAAAAGTTAAAGCTAAACCCTAATGCTAAACCCAAAAGCTAAACCCTAATGCTAAACCCTAATGCTAAACCCTTAATACTATTACTAAACCCTAATGTTAATCCCTAATGCTAAACCCTAAAGCTAAACCCTAAACCATAAAGCTAAACCCTAAACCCTAATGCTAAACCCTAAATACTAATGCTAAACCCTAAATAACACTTATTTTTCAATTTTAAACATGTATATACATATATGTATAATTGACAATATACATATATGTATAGTTAGAAGATTAACAATATACACATGTGTATAAATTCAAAAAAAAAAAATCAAAAAAAAAAATTAAAAAAATAAATAAAAAATTAAATCCTTAAAGAAAAAGCAGTGATTTTTTCAAAAAAAAAAAATTGCATTTTTTTACATTATTTTTGTATTTTTTTGCTTAGGGAAAATGTGTGGTCCAGAATGCTTCTCAAGTTTCTCAAATAGCCTACTACTTCTCACATGATCCTTATCCTATATATATATATATATGGGAATGCTAAAATGAGAACCACCTCGAGTTGTAAGAACCGTGAGAACTACACCGTAGGGGGCGCGGTGGACCAATTTTTTTGTTCATAGACGTAGATGCATGTATAAAAACACCATTTGTAAAAAAAAATTCAAAAAAAAATGTCGTGTGTGTAGTTTTGAGCGCCACAAGTTTGTGTTTACGGGACCCGTAAATCTGGTCGGAAAATTTACGGTACCCGTAAATGCACACTTGAGGTGCTCAAAAAAAATTTTTTTTTGAATTTTTTTTACAAATGTGCTTATAATACATGTATCGACGTTTATGAAAAAAAAAATTTGGCCCACCTCCCCCCGTACGGTGTAGTTCTCGCGGTTCTTACAACTCGAGGTGGTTCTCATTTTAGCGTGATCCTATATATATATAATAGATTTTAAAGATTAAAAACCCAAAAAATATACTAGCCCAAAAAATTAAAAGCCCAAAAAATTAAAAGCCCAAGTTAATATTTAATATGAAAATCTAACCCTAAATCCTATTCCTAAAAGCCCAAAAATATTCAACCCAACTTAATTTTCAGCCCAAAAAAATTAAAAGCCCAAAACATATTTCACACTTTATTTTGTGCTTCTTGATATTGTTAAGAACATTTTTAGAATCATGATTTTAGTTATGTATTGCTTTTGTTAGTAAAGTGTTTGACATGTTTTAATTAAGTTATGATTTGTTTTTGTTGAACGAAGCCTTATAATTCAATCGAGAGAAAACGATCCGCTCGATTTTTTTTAGGATTTGATAAAAACCGAGCGAAAACGATCCGATCGATTCAAATTCAATCCGAGCATGAGCATCAGTTTTGTGCTCGGTTTTGTAAATTCGATCCGATCCGATCAGATCGGTTGTAATTCAATCCAAGCATGAGCAGACCCTCGATCGGATCGGATCGGCTCATGAACACCCCTACTATTAACTGCTTCTTGTGTTTGGGCATTTACTTCCCTATTGGCTGCTGCTAATGCTCTTTGTTGTTGTAACTTTCTCATTCGCTTTCTCCTCTCGTGTGCTCCCCTATTAAACCATCATCTCTTTTTTGAAGGGAATGGTTCCTCGGATTGCGCCTTAAATATGAAGATTCCTTCTTCAGTGTCAGCAGAATACCCCGAAGGAGTAGGCTGTGATGAAGTTCTTTCATTCTTGGGAGAACTAGCTAGGTGACGATAAGCGTCAGACGTACCTTGCTCACTGATGTGCGTTAGGTGTGATATGTTTTTGTTAATATTTTAAGCTCTTTTTAACACATTAGTCAAGTTTTAAATTTATAAAACACGATATTCTACTAACACTAAACATACATATGGGCAAGTGCACCCATCGTGAGCGTAGTATAGCGTTGGTAAGATACCGAGGTCGTCCAAGGACACAAGAGCTTTTAGTACCGGTTTATCCTCAATGTCTAATCAAATCAAAAGTTTTAGAAAAGGTTTTTAAACATGAAAAATAAAAACTAGAAATGCTGAAAAATAAAAATAAAATAAAAACAGATAGACAAGATGAATCACTTGGATCCGACTCGCCTTTAATGTGACCTTTGATGATTTCCGCACTTTTGCACTTTTTAAGAGATTATCTTAGTTATAGTAGTAGGCCCCTCTTTTGAAGGTGACGTTACCCTCAACCCAGTGGTTTGAGTCAGCAAGGATACAATCCCAAAGGGTCGGAATATTGAAAGATAATTAATTAAGTTATTAATGCGTAATGTGGTAGGCCCCTCTTTTGAAGGTGACGTTACCCTCGGCTAAGTGGTTTGAGTCAGCAGGGATACAATCCCAAGTAGCCGGGTTAATGTATTAATAGTAGTTTACATATGAGGGGATCAAACCATTCGCACCCCTGCCATCCAATACCAGTGGATATTGAAGGAGGTCCTAGTAAGCTTGACCCAGGTCCTTGCAGGATCTATACACTGAACAAGGCAAGAACCTTACCAAACCATTCACTTAACCCCCGACCAGGTTGCCAACATATCTCTATATAGACCGTAGAGATATGAATGGTGAAAATATTTTATTTTATATAGACAGTAAAATAACGCCAAGACACCACGGACAAATGATAAGGAAGTTTCACCTTCAACATAAGAAACTAGTTATTAAAGTCATTAATACAAAACCAAATAAAAAGTGCGAAAAGATTAAAAATCAAAAGTATTACATTAAATGCTTGTTTTCACCAAGTGATGTAAGAGACTTAGGCAAACATGGCCTTTGATTGTCAAGAACTCTTACTATCAATCTTGGATCCCGAGACTACTACACACACTCTAAGGTGGATGATGGATGATGGTGGTGGATGTGGGTGATGTAGTGATGGTGGAGTGGTGGTGAAGTGGGAGAGAGGTGTTTGGCAAGGGATGCCTTTGAAGTGAGCCAAGTACCCCTATTTATAGCATGTACAGAAGCCCGGACATGGACCTGTGGCCATCAACTTTCTCTTTGTTCATTAATTGCAATTGTCTATATTAGGCTCCACACCGCCCCGTGTTCGCTGGGCACGGCCCCGTGTGCAGAAGCGTATCTGTACTATCAAGATTTGCAAGATTCTGCGAATCTTAGCGTTGACCACGACCCGTGTTGAGCTGGGCACGCCCCCGTGCTGGGAATAGAAGGTTCTTTCAGTTTGTCTTTTCTGCAGACATCTGGCCACGCCCCCGTGTCCGCTGGGCACGGGGCCGTGGTCAGCCTTCTGATCTCTAGTTTTTGCTTGGGAAGATGTTGTCGAGGGGCCGGGCATGCAACGTTTATTCCTTTTCTTTGTATTTATGTTAGATTTTGCTGCATATTTGTTCCTTTTGTTCATTTAAGCTCATTTGGTCCTGAAAATACAAAAGGAAGACAAAAGCACACTTTTTCCAACATTAGTACTAAAAAAGGGTTAGTTTTATGCCTCATTTGATGTAATTTATATGTTGCATTTTACACACATCACTCACTCATACTGTAAACTAACAAATTGTCAAATAACACAAAACAATAATATACATATATATAGATAGTCACATAGATTATTTCCTAACATAATTGATAAAATATTGGTGTCAGCAGAACACTTCTGTGGCTTAAATCAGTGGCTGTAGCTCTGATACCACTCTCTGTCGCAGCCCCCGACCCCTGCCCCAGGAGCGGGCGGCCGCGGGCATCCAGATGGGTGGTATCGGTGTTTATTAATTTGGCAGCAGAAATTTACATCAGGACCGTAGTTAGGAAATAGTTATCAGAGTAAAACACCACACTTTTATAAATAATAAATACATGGGAAAAACCCTAGTTTCTGTTTATAATACGTTTATAGTGATTGTCACACCCCAATATTTCCACATATCACCGGTGGGCCCGGTGGGGAGTATCGTGACGTAGTTGATATCATCATGGTCAAACATACACAGAATAGCACAGCGGAAGTCTTGGAATATAAAATATTATTACAAACTCAATGTCTGAAAATATCAAAGTATTTAATTTAGACTAGTCTGTAATATCAAATCCACAGGAGGATCATTACAGAATGTTTAAAATGAAGCTTAGCAGACTTTATGGCATCTTCAAGGATTTGCAAGATCCTCTTTTTCGACACCGAGCAACTCCCAGCCTATTACGAGTAGTACCTGCCACTTAGCCTTTTGAAAATACGTCAGTTTTCACTGGTAAATACAATTTAACCGACTCATTTGAAAAGAGTTTATGAAAATTGATTTAAGTGCACAAGGCACGAAACCTTTTATAACTTGGGACAATTCTTAATAAAATCTTGTATACTGAATTACATGTTTACCGTACATCTGGGGCCCAGTACAGAGACTGAGACATGATTAAACGACACACCACTTTTAAAACCCATAAAGGAGTTATCCCCAACTTGTGGGTAATCAATAATTTATTATTGGCATCTTTCCGGTGTATGCCTACACCCTGCGCATAAGTCGTGGCCATTTACAAATGAATGAGCCAAGGATATATCCAGGACACGGTCGTTAACCCCCAATGTTTAAGTCATCAACAGAACAGTATCAAAACAGGTTTTGTGGATTTACTGGCCACAATTTGGCATTTGATTGATCCACACCCGACCAAGCGGTATTAATGTACCGTATCCCAAGCCCGTATAAGGGAAAATAAGTTAAAAGTATTTACCTGAGCTAATACTTGATTCACAGCAAAATAACTCAGTCGTATCCAATCTATCTAAATGCAGGTAGCTTTTACCGGGTGGCTCTAGTCTGGAGTGATGGTAATATATAACCAATTCAGAATGCTAACGGTCTTCATTTAAGTCGTAGACTTAGACCGGCTAGCTTAAAGTATCTAAAGTTGTACGATACGCTAGATTAAGCGATGACCGGAAATAGAATGTTATCTAGACCCAACAAGTTTGGATACTTGTATATTATGGGCAAACTAAACACATTCCGGATTTTGAGATAAAATGATAAGGTTAAACCCGTTTCGGCAAACATACGTAACTAGTTACATAAACCGATCCGAACGTGTAGAATGCGTAACGGGTAACCAAATGAATCATATACAAGTTCCATATGTTATTATGCTTAGAATATGTCAATACATCAGTGGGATATCAACATATATGCCCAAAAAGTATTTAAAACCATTTTAAGTCCCGTAAGGGCATTTTGGTAATTTTAATACTTATAAAAGAGATTTTATGACAAACTGTAGTTCTGGTCCTTTCTAATCAGTAAAAATATTTAATTTATCTCATTACATCAATAAGATATCATACATATGTGAGATTTACCATTTATGGCCAAACTATGCCCCGAAAGGTATTTTGGTCATTTCACATATGCTTTTACGGGCATTTTTGGAAGTCTGAGTTCACGACTTATGCCTACTGAAATAATATTTAAAAATTTATTTAAAAATTCAGTAGGTAACAAGTCTTAGGTGTTAATTATGGTTTAAAACCATACTATGCACCTAAATAGCGTAAAAATCGCTAATTGACGATAATTAAGGGGTTTTATGTAAATCTGAGATTTTGATCAGTTTTGAATGTTCAAAATAATTTATTTAATATATGAAACCAGTAGAAAAAGGTTTGGCATTCAAATCATTTGTAAATCTCAATTTATGCATGAAAAGGGTATTATCGTCATTTACCGAATAATACAAGAACTCTATGACATGATCAATTTATAATCTGATCAATAACTCCAATAATCCCTAAAAATAATATCTTAACAGTAGGTAATGAGTTTTGGGTCAAAATCCAAGTTTAAACATGCTTTATACAAGATTTCGCAATTTACTTAGTTAAAAGCTTCTAATTACGATATCGAGCGTAACTCCTATTTGGGACCAAGAACTGATGTCAAATTTTTGGTACAAGCTTATATATTAGTAACAAAGGTTTTTGTCCTTTCACATTTCTAAAAATCTCATTCAAATGTCAAAAGGCAAAATGGGCGTTTATAAGCATAATAACGGAAACTAGCGTATAATTCAAACCACAAGGAACCATGCAATATAACTTCAGAGGGTTATACTACTGAATAATATGATCCTAATGGAAGCTTAAAACATGGAAGAATCAAGCTTAATAGGGTCAGAGCTGAAAAGTCAAAGCAAAGTCAAGCTTTTGCGACTTTCGGTTGTGAACCGACCCTAGACTTAGAATTGTCGGGTTGGACCAGCTTAGACATGATCTAATAATCATTAGCAAGTTATTAGAGTGTTAAAATATAATTTACAACCTCTGAATCTATGGTTTAATTAATATATACAAATCTGCCAAGTTTGACTTTTTGTCAAACTAGTTTGACCCGACAATTAACTAAGCAAATGAAGGAATTAGGAGGTTCCCTTTCAGGGGTTAATCACCTACCTAACTATGGTCTTATACCCACTTTTAATTTGGTTAGTGGCTGGACCATGAGAGTTTAATCCGAAAGTCAAAGTTAATATCCGATAACTTGACTTTTCGGTTATTAAAACATAAATCTGAACTATAAGGTGGGCTAGGACACTCACAATGGGTCCATGCTATCTTTTCTACTAAGATAAGTTCCCACTTCAGCTCATGAGTTCCAGAATTGAGGGTTGAAGAGGAATGAATGAAAGATGAACCAAGAAACAATGAAGGTGCTTGGCTATTTATAGTTACCATGAACTTACAAGATCATTACACATGTTTGTGTAACCTCCAAGCAAGAATCAAGGCCCTACAATTGTCACAAGCAGGCACAAAGCCTTGGGGAAGAGATAACTTGGCTACCACACAAAGAAACTTACAAAACAGCCCCTGTAATATCAATCTGTTGCTGAAAAACACGTTTCTGCCCAGATGTGGTGCTCGCGTAGCGCGACGGCCAACCCACCTAGTGGTGGCGCTACGCTACCATGGGCCCAGGTCCAGAAAGTTTCAAACAATTACAGTTTTGGTCCCTGCACATGTTTAAGGCCTTTTTCGATGCTTTTAAACCCCGTTAACCTCATTTCAAGGCTCTAAAATGAAGTTAAAGTATAGGGAACTCAAAACATGCTCAAAAACATGTCGGATGTCGGTTCGTTTGGTCGTACGGTCGCGTTGTTCGGCTAATTACGACGAAACACAAACGGACGCGAAAAACGATCCAAATTACGCGACGAATGGAATATTATCATGCCACACACTAAAATAAAATATTTTAGTTCTTACATAAAATTTTTGGGTGTCCGAGGATATTCAGAATGCGAGATATGCGCGAAAGTGCAAACTTGCGCACTTTTTGTCACTTTTAGTCCCTGTGTGACTTAAAAGTTTATTTCTGCGCACCAAACACCTCTAAGCCTATATCTAAGCTATAAGAAGAATAAATAGGGTAGGTTTAACTCACGGACATATTCTGGAAGGTCCGTTATCAAACGATTTGACCTACATTTGCAGTTTGACGCAATTAGTCCTTTAATTGCGCTAAGTGGCGCGAAATGCCGTTCAATGATATCCAAGCCTCCTATAGCTCATAATGGGCATTCCAAATGTGTGTCCAATTATTACAATGCTCCGGTTTGCTTAAACGGTCGCCGGAAGGCGTAGAATTGAAAGCTGACACTTTAGGCCCCTCTATTGCGCAAACTTGCGCATCTCATCATTTAATAGCATTGAAGCCTTATGTTGTCCATATTAAGGATTCTAAAAAGTATGATGGCACATTAATATGCTTCGAGTTCGTTAAAAGGTCACTCAGAGGTAAGAATTAACATGTTGACACTTTTAACCCTTCGACGCGCAAACTTCCACATAATTACACAAACGGCTCCTCTCGTCCAACAAGTGGCTCGTTTGAGAATACGGACATCGTATAAGGTCACTCAGAGGCCTAGATTAGGCATGTTGACACTTTCAGTCCTTCTATATTCATAGTTTTCGTTTTTGACGAAACTAGTCCCTCATAGTCAACGTTTGACTTTATTAGGGTTCATTACACGTGTCACCACATCATTGGACACGATTTTACGAGGTGTTACAGTGATAAACCCTAATTTATTGAAATAAAACTTCTTTCTTTATTTAGGTAACTTTTATAACCACTTTTCCAAGCTTTCAGTGCTCTCCAGCTGGCTTCTATTTGGTTTTCACATGTTGTTACCTGAAACGCGGTTTAAAAAGTTTTATCAGCAAGAAATACTGGCGAGTGCATCCCAATTTAATCAAAACAAGATTTTATATCTTTACAATATTGAGAGCGATTACAGTGTTTATATCTACCCAATTACCACCCACGGTACTGTCAATCCTGCCTTGTGGTCATGTTACTATTCACAGTATAGTAACAAGTAATGTATACAAAACCCCAACATACCGATAGTAATTGTAGAATACATAAACTCAATCACTGTTTATCTTTATTTAAAACAATTGAGGTTTTGTTAAAACAGTTTGTTATAAAAAGAGTATGACTCACTTTGCTATTTTAGATAATGCTGCTTTCTGGTGACTTCCTGGTTATAATCTATTAAATTAAACAATGCACACGTGTTAGTAAGATAATCCAATTTACATTAGCTATATCCCCGAGACAGAACTCCAACGACTGATTCAGGCAGAGCCTCGACATGCGTTACGGAGCTCTAGATCAATTGGGCAGAGTAACTAATATGTAACCATACTTACAACGAGGCAGAGCTTCGCTTTTTAGGGGTATAATACCCGAGAGTTTTAGCTTATATATATTGAGAGAGAAAGAAAAGTTTGAACGATAGAAACTGAAGTCGAACTCTCTACTTATAGGGTCTGATCAGGGGCGGCTCGCGTCCCGCGAGAGATTTAAGACAAGGCTTCACGGCCCGCGAGAAGCGTAGGCTAGGCTCTAGCCTGGGCGAGTCATGACCTAGCTTCAACACGTGGCGGCACCGGGTGCGGCCTGGTGTCACCGGGTCGCGACCCGCGACAGACCTAGAGATATGGGTCGCGCCTCGCGAGGAACCCATATTTTTGTTTTATTTGGATTTTATTAATATAAAGGTATATTAGGTCTGCTTTTCGTATACGTGGTATATTTTAAGATGTATATGAGTATTTTAAGGGCTTTGGGAGAGTTGTTATAATATATGTTCAATAGTGTGGTTCAATAATTGCAGAGAAACAACATATGGTTGAAGAAGATAAGACTCAACAAGCGATAGAAGCCACGTGCCAAACACTGAGGTAACAACTCAAACTGATTCTTCTGATCCATCAATTAAAATTGATATTAAAGCTTAACAACTGTGCAAGAAGTGCATGGAAACGTGCAAAGCTTGTACTGAAAAAGATGATAATATAAGATCCAAAGACATTGAAATTACAAAAATAGAAAAGATTTTCAAAGAAAAATGTCATGAAATGATTGAAAATGAAAAGTTTTTGAAACAAGAAAATGAAAAGCTGAAACAAAAATGTGATGAATTTGAAAAAGAAAACAAAATTTTGAAAGAAAAGTGTTCAGCTGTTTGCAAGAATGTGTTCCAAAAGATAAAACTATTCAAGAGCTGCAAAAAGAATATGATGGAATGAAATTGTTATATCATACTGTAAAAGAAGCCTATTAAACTTTGAAAAGTAGAGTCAAAAGTTTAGATGATAGATTGTCTGCATGTCAGAAAACAACTAAATTTCTTGAAGCCAGATATGAAGGAAAACAAATGGTTTTAAATCAATATATTGATGATGTTGTAAAACTTAAACAAGAACCGGCAGATAAATAAAAATTGGTCAATAAACTTCAAAGTTATCATGCGTCTTCATACATTCTGGAACATATTTTCAACATTACACCCGATGGGAAAGAGTCAGAAAAGAACAAAAAGGGAATTGGGTCTGAATACCATCAGGTTCCACCACCATTGGAGAATAATTATACATTCTATGATGGTGAGAAGGTGGAAAAAGCAATGAACATAGTTGACCAATTACCCGACAACATCGATGTGACTTACACCAAATCTGATGATCTTGATGATTCAGAGGTGGTAGGTAAGGTAGTTGAAAGTGTTCTAACAGATGAGTCTACCAAAACAGATAAGTCTGAATCACAGGATGAAGATGAGGGAAGTTTTCATGATAGTTATCTTAAACATTCAAAATCTGAGAAAGTTGTGAATGATGATTCAGAAGGATTGGTTTATACCATGATTGGATCGGACAAACTATTCTCAGATGATGAATTCCCAATTTAAAATGCGATTTCAGATAAAATCAACAAAGTTTTCAAAATGGTAAAGATTGAGAAGTCTGAAATTTCGAACTTTACTGGAAAAAGCAAGAAATTTTTTTATAACAAACCTAGTTACAAGAAGAAAACATGAAGGCTGGGTTGGGTTATAAGAAGAAACATAATTGGAAAAGAAATGAAACGCCAAATTATCAGAAAAAGATGAACCTTGTTCACGGAACAAGTTCTGAGGAAAAGAAAGAACTCCAATTTAGATGACAGTCTAATGAAGAGTTCTATGCTCAAAAGAAACAACAACAACAAGTGAAAGATGTTTAAAAAAGAACATCTTTTAAATGTGATCAAACTGGACATCTTGCTCGTAAGTGTCCAAATCCGAAGCCTGTTGGTGTTGAGAAAAAGAAATCTAAGGTTGTGAATCAGAAGTCAAACAAGTTTGAAACTAAACAAACTTGGAAGCCGAAAATGTCAAAGGCTGAATCACAACAAACTTGGTAACCAGTGACACCCAGATTTAGAACAAAACAAAGTTGGAAAACAACAGTTGATGCAACAAAACCAAACCAGTTTTGGAAACCAAAAGTTGTTGTTCAAAATCAAAATAATCAAAATGAATCATGATTTTATAAAAGAAATGTTTCAAAAGGACAAGCTTGGGTGGAAAAGAAACAAAAGGTTTCTGCGAGTGATAATTGGAATGAAAATACATTTGTGAAAAATGATAAAGATTTTCGAAGTTGAATGATTTTTCTTGTGTGACAATACCCAAGTTCAAACAGGTCTGGGTTGCATTGTTCAAATGATTGAGGCATTTGTATGTGTAGGTGCTCCCAATGATGATAGAATGTCAGAAGAAACAGAGGATCAGCCTTGCACGAGAGGAGGCTGCTGTTCCCTACGTCTGAATACAAGGAGTTTGTTCATTTATGTACATAAATAAACCATAATTCAAAACCCTAAAAATTGAAAATTTTAAAATTCAAAATATGTTTTTACTTTGAAAATTTTGAAAAATTAAAAAAATATATATTTTTATTTTTAAATTTTGTCAAAAATAAAAAATTTCCAAAAATAGGTTGATTGAATATGCCGAAACCCTCACGGCTGAACAAACATGATTATTTCATAATTGAAAATGGTTTTAACATTGTTAAAAATCAATGTGTTGTAAATCATGGGGGTATTTTCTGCAAATCAGTTCATGTGAAGCAGATAATGGATGGCGAGACAAAGCTATCAGTATCAGGTTGTCAAATTTTTAAATGTTTTGAAATTTAGGGGGAGTAAATTTTGTCAGAAAATCCAAAAACATTTGAAAATTTGAAAAAGCAAAAAACAATAGAAAATTCAAAAAGAGTTTTGTGTAAAAAGAGGAAATGATAGTACATCAGTAGACAATCACAGTACGCTAAAGAAATGGAAAGTTAAATGTGATAAACGGTCTCACTGATGATATGCCAGTAAGTTTTTACACGCTTAGTAGATTGTTTTCGAGATATAAACCTAAATATCAATAACTTACTTATCTCGTGGGGAACATCTCTCGGATATATGGGTAACCCCCGAAATCTTGTTTGAGAGATTGCCTGATTCTGAGATACTAGGTCTTTACACTTTTTGATATATGGGGTATTATACCTGGTCTTCTGATATTGCGGAAGCAATGGCCTAGACCTCGTATAATACTTTTTACGCTTTAATAAAGCTTTCCCTCAGTATAAAAATTGATAAAATATCGAAAGATACAAATCAAGTGCTGTTGTAAAGAAGATCCCTAAGTGGGACACACCCAAAGTCGAGCCTTCATCTCTTTGACTAAACGGTAGTTCATACCTGAGCTCTCAAGGTCTCGCACTAACCCAGAGTACATATATCATTATGATATATTCACCTGTAAGACTGAATCTAGGGAATTTTGATACGAGAGTATATTCTGAGGTGGGACACGCGAATAAGTTTAATTGCTAAAACACTAAATCGTATCTTGAATCAGTTGAACTTTGTGTGAAAATTTAAGTGGATCAGTATACTGACAATCTAAGTGAATCGTTTAGAACTTAAAGTGTTTAAAGCTCAACGGTGCTAGTGATTTGTCAAAAACTGATATGATCCTCTGAACACGAACTCAAACAAAAATATTGTCTGTAAATATTTGTTTACTGCTTTATGTTTCAGAAAAATACAAAAAAGATTTTGTTTCTATTTTATTTTCGACAACCGATGTCTGAGAGCTGAGTTTCAAAATTTAAGTATGCTGAACGTGTTTATGAAAATAAGCAAGTTCATTGAGTTGAAACTTGAAGGTTTAAAATGAAAATCAAAAACAGTTTGTGAAATCTCCAAGGTCATTAATTTGGACTTGGAAGATTATTTGCGAGGTTTTGGATTCTTAAAACTGTCAAATTCATAAAGTCATTTGATAGGGGGAGAGAGCCAAGTCAATCTTGGATATATTCATATTGTTATATTTGTGCAATAGAGCCAGGTTCTTGATTTAAAATTTTTTAAAAAGCCAGGTCATCATTCCTGGAAAAACCTAAAAAACTTTCACTGTCACATATTTGAAATGCTCCAGCTTATGCTAAGAGTTAGGTTTTCATTCTTAAATTGTCAAATTTCTTATAAATGTTTGAGATTTGCAGATGTTATGCCAAATTACGATCCCGATAGCCGAGTCTAAGGGGGAGTCTGAAGACGAGCTCATCGCAAGGGGGAGCTTGTAACCGGAAAACCAGGTGTCGATCCTAAAAGCACGGAAGCTTTACGAAAGGGGAGCCTGAAGGAAGAGTTAAACGAAAGGGAGAGTAACTGAAGTTGAAGACAGATCCACGAGGAGTCTGTTCGAGCAAGAGAGAGAGTCTGTGGTAGCTGAAGATGTTAAAGCTTCATAAAGACTCAGAGAGATAGAGAAAAGACAAGAAGCTATGAGATTGACAGCGGCAATATCCAAGGGGGAGTCTGTGAGTGCACGAATCTCTATCGCCTCCGTCAATCCGAAACGTAGCAGAAATCTGAATGAAACAAGGTTTTTAGATGATTAAATATAGGGCAATGGCATTATTGTAAATAAGGAAACTCTCCTTATGAATGCCCTATATATAGTAGACTTAGCTTTCATTTTAGTGACTTTTGCCATTTGTTACTTTGGAGCTTTGAAGGTTAGAGAGAGATTCTAGATCGAGAGAAAGTAGCAAAGGAGAAGATTCAAGGTGTAGACATTGTCAAATCTTTCAATAGAATCATAGTTAATTACGTTCTAGTGTTCGGTCCACACACGTGCACGGATTCCGCACGTCGTACGTGTCGTTTCACAATCGTTCTGGAGTCAAAACCGGTCCTGCAGTAATTGCGGATGCCCTCAATACTATAAAGTGATAAAACTGTTTTGATTAAACTGGGATGAACTCGCCAGTATTTCTTGCTGATAAAACTTTTTAAAAAGTGTTTCAGGTAACAAAATGTGAAAACCAATAGAAGCCAGCTGGAGAGTACTGAAGGCTTGGAAAAGTGGCTATAAAAGTTACCTAAATAAAAAGGAGTTTTGTCTTTTGATAAACTAGGGTTTATCCCTATAAATATATTGTAATGAAAACTTGGGTTTTATCCCGTTTGTTGATTATACAAAGTTTGGTGTTTTAACTCTGATAAAATATTTCCTAACTACGGTCCTGATGAAAGTTTTCCGCTGCAAATTAATAAACACCGATACCATCTGACTGATCTCGCGGCGCCCGCTCCCGGGGCAAGGGTCGGGGGCTGCGACAGTTAACATGTCGTAGCGTGCATGTGAGGTTCAACGTTGTAACGACTTGTATTAAAAAGTCCTAATAATTATTTTAATTGTCCAATAGGAAACCCTAATTGAGACACCCAAGTGATTCTGCACAAACCCTAAAATTTTCAGAATCATCAGAATCAGGATCAGGGCCCCTAAAACTCAAGGGGGGTAAACCTAGTTACGATTATCTACATAAAACGTTGTTAAAATTGAATTTTACGAAACTGTCGACTCAGCAAGCCTACACACACACGAAGCTACCCTATGGTAGAATAGGGTCCTTCGCGTCACGCGAAGCCCCTAAGGAGACCCCTCACGTCACGCGAGGGGGGTCAAAATCTGGCTATAAATAGTGGACTTTGGGACTTGAATTCTGCAATTGAAACGACGTAAAATTTCGTTACGTACACTGAGTTATAGCAGAAACACTTCTAAAACACACACGGATCACTAATCGTCGCCGCAATACAGGGTAATAACTCGATCGCTGATACGATTCAATGTCTGATCGATTAAACTATCCAATGGATGTTTAAGTGCTGCCCACATTAGGGTTTATGCTTTGTCATTTGTTGTTAAATCAATGGATGTTTAAGTATCGCACTTTGTCATTCGATGTGAGGGTTTAATCTCGTGAGTTATCGTAAATGCTGTATTAAGTTACTAACCGAATTGTGTGCCTATTATTAATTTAGGTAAAAAGGCTAATCAGTAGGCTAGGCTCTGCTCAAATTAAATTTGCAATGTGAGTCATTCTCTTTTTATCAAATTACTTTACAAAACCTTAAATGTTTTCCAGTTATACTTTGCAGTGATTAAGTCTTTGCTAATCTTAAATTTCTGGCAGTAAGTGGGGTATTGTGCACATTACTACTGTTTTATCATTTTAGGTGGGCGAACCTAAATTAGTGATATACGTCATTATTGGGTAGCAGGACCCAATAATGGTATGACCACAGTCATAGATCCGGTCGAGTGACAACTGAACCAGCTAATTATAAGATACAGGGCAAATATAAAAACTCTTAATATTGTAAATTATAACAAATGAGTCGTTTTCATAAAAAGAATGATTCACTCAGTATTTCCCGCTGACAAAACATTTTTCAAATATGTTTCAGGTGATCTGTTGTGATCCAGGAAAAGTGCCGAGAAGCACTACAAGCTTAAGGAAGTGGCTCAATATAAAATAAAGAAACATGTTTTGTAAAATAAAAGATTTCTCCGTGAAATCTTATGATTGTAAATTACCGGGATTTTATCCCGAGTTGTGAAATAAAATAATCGGGAAATTGCAGTTTTTAAAATATCCTGAAGAAAACTTCCGCTGTTAAATAAATACCACGGGATTTCTGTCCCGCGGCTCCTGAAACGGGTCAAACCGGGTCAGGGGCCGTGACAAACGTTTTTGCTCTATTTTTTTATATTTGACAGACCCGTCGCAACGCGTCCATTTTTTCCCTTTTGAAAACTTCCCCGCAACGGGCAGGTCCTATATCGACTAAGCTATTATTTTGTACGTTTTACGTTTCTGGTTAATTTCTTCGCATTAAGACACTGTAATGAGTGTGCGTGGTTCAACGATTTTAGTCTCTTTTTCGTTCAGTGTAATTTTTACCATTTTATCTATTTTATTTTTACGATGTTGAGAGTCGATGTCGTTGTGGCATTGGTGCTACTTGGCACGGTTTTACGAACGTTTTTAACATATTAATTTTTTTACTAATATTTTGTTTCAGTTTACTCATATACTTCCGTTACTTAAAAACTATTTTTTACGTGCATATTTTATGTACGAGTATGTATAAATATGATTTGTTCTACATTCTGACGTAAACTTTTTTTTATAGACGAGTCAGGTCAAATATAATACGTTGTCGTTTAAAGAAACCATTTTTACGTGCATATTTTTTGTACGTTTTGGTATAAATTCAAGCTGTTCTACGTTTCTACGTAAACTTTTTTTGGAAATGATTCAGGTCAAATATAATATGTTTTCGTGTTTATTTTATGTATGTTACGTAAAGTTTTTTTTCGAACCGAGTGGAGTTAAATTATGGTTTCTTTTTCTCCCTTTTTTCCGTAAGCTCTAATTAATCCCTTTCGATTACATGTGCATATTTTTCCTTCATACTCGTTACGTTTTCTATGTATGAGTTGGGTGACATATAATACGTTATGATTGTTCGATATGAATTCCATTTACTTACGTTTGATCTAATCACAATGCTTATACAGGTTACACTGAGTTCAACTGGATACGTCGAAATGTGTGTTCTCATATGGTTAATGCATCATATAACGTTTGGACTAATCCATTCAATGTTTACGATGTACCCGCGCCGCAACGCGGGCGGGTCTTAACCCTAGTTATTGTTAAAAACAATTTGAACAACAATATTTTATTCTAAATACCACATAATCAATTTGCGCTTGCATATATTCGAACGTACACCATATTTGTGGGGACAATCACCAATGCCACAAGACCACAAGACCAACTTCATAAGGCTGCATTTTATTATTGTGAATTTACTTCCTGATCCACTAGAGTTCAGTGTTAATGTTACATATTATGATAACTAGTTGATTTTCCGTCCACGCGTTGCGGCGGGGACCCAATGACTGCAAAATGCGTGTCAGTAAGGCAAGCAGATACCGAATATCAAAATAATAGGACCCACACGTCCTACACGTTGGAAATTCGGTTTTTTTCAGTTCAGTTATTACGGTGCTAACACGTTAAAATATGGATGAGCTCGATACCGGTAACGGCACCGAAAGTACCACCGATCCGGAAAATCATCAAAATTAGGTACCAGCACCGAAAATGCTCGGTACAATACGATATGGTATTTGAAGGTAAAAATTAATAAATACAGGTATGGTGCTAGACCGTTGTCGAACCGGAAGTAATGATTCTGAAAACGCCAAAAGGTGGATACCAAATTGGTACCGAAAATGATTTGGTATAGTAAATTTGGTACCGATACGATACCGGTTTGATTACAGGATTTGATACGATTTGCTCATCAATAATCTAAATATCTAAGTTAATTTTACATGCTACAATTTATTCATTACAGAAAAAGACAAAAAATAAAGCAAAATAAGTTGTTATGTATATAAAACCTCATTCAAGCGAAATACAGTTTACTTACCGTGTGTATGAAAAGTAATCTAAACGGTGCAATTACTTGCATTGCTACAGGATTTGATGAGCTCGGTACCAACCGGTACCGAAAATACCGTTACCGAATATACCTGGTACGGTACGGTTCGGTACCGGTCGGTACTGATACGGCACCGGTATTTGAAGGAAAAAACCGGTGAATACCGTGCCGAACTGGTACCGAAAATACACCCGGTTTGGTAAATTTGATAATGGTACCGGTACTCGATACCATTTGCTCATCCCTTAGTGATGTTACTATTCATTCAATTCTATTTTTATTACTATTCATTCAATTCTAATTTTATTAGGGTAAAAACCGGTGAATACCGTGTCGAACCGGTACCGAAAATACACCCAGTTTGGTAAATTTGATACCGGTACCGGTACCCGATACCATTTGCTCATCCCTTAGTGATGTTACTATTCATTCAATTCTATTTTTATTACTATTCATTCAATTCTATTTTTATTAGGGTAAAAACCGGTGAATACCGTGTCGAACCGGTACCAAAAATACACTCAGTTTGGTAAATTTGATACCGGTACCGGTACCCGATACCATTTGCTCATCACTTAGTGATGTTACTATTCATTCAATTCTATTTTTATTACTATATTACTATATATTCATTCAATTCTATTTTAATTATATTTTTGTTACAGTTAATTCAGTTCAAAATTTAATATATAGGTAAATTAGTTTGTTGAAAGTTGAATGATGCCTACATTGTTATATAAGGGCAAGCATAAATACCGAATCATAACCAAATAAACTTGAAAAAAATCAAAATAACTAAAAGACTAGTGGTTGATTATATTTTTTTTATAACCAAACTTTATGGTTTGGTTATGGTTAAAAATGTGTGTAAATAATCAAATTTCATAAACAATATATTATATTCTGGATAAGTTTTGTTTTAACTTTTTATTAAGAAAAATTGCATCTTATTTTCTTTTATGCTTTAATAGGATTGCTAATTTATTTGACCCTAGGTATAAATTCATCATCATACTCAATAAATTCCATCAATAGTAAAGCTAAGGTAGGATCTGAGGAAGGTAAAATGTAGACAACCTTACCTCGACTCCGTAGGAATAGAGAGGCTGCTTCCGATGTGACCCCCGACTCGATAGTAGTTTTGCATCAAGCCTTGGACATAAGACACATAACACTTAGCAAGTAAGACAGAGGCCGTTTAGTGCATGTACTCCCTTGTCTTTTGACCGAGGTATAAATTGAATTTCTTAAATGAAAATAATCCGAATCTGCTAGCATCCAAAATCGACTAACCGAATAACCAAATTGAGTGAATTACTTGTAACAAAACAAACTTATTATGAAAATCTATCTAAAATCAAAATATCAGCTATAGTACAGTTTTAGCCTATAACTGGACCAACCTATGCTCGTCCAAATAATTGTTCAATACAAAAAATGAACCAAGACATAATCTTCTGGGACAACATATAAGCACACACTACTAAAAGAAGGGGGGAATAAAAATAATCAAAATAAACACATAAATGAATAAGTACGTGTTAGTAAAACTACGACACCGGGACTAGGTGGGGACTTATAAAAGCTATATCACACCTCATACAAAATGAAAAATTAAACTAATAAGACGAGAACGTAAACCAAAAACCAGGCCACACTCCTAAAAGTCCTTAACCTTAATCCTACGTCTCTACGAAGTTCTGTCCTCGACCATGTCCTCAGAGAGGTGCAAATCTAGCAAATCTTGCCTAATCCGCTCATCCCAAGTCATTTTCGGCCTGCCTCTACTCCTCCTTCCATCGACAGTAAGTGTTTCATCTATTCTACACGCAGTGGCGGACGTAGAGTGTAAATAGGGGTAGCACAGGCTACCCCTCAACCCCGTCTCCGTAGTGTAAAAATACCCCTCAACTCCGTTTCTGTTATATAAAGGATACCCCTGATCCTAAAAAAAATATTAGGATACCCCTAACTTTTTGGGCTAGTTCCGCCACTGTCTACACGGGTCTCAATAATAAAAAAATGTGTGCATATAATATAATATATATACATGATGAAAAATGAATACATTGTAGTTGAGGATATTAAATTGGGGCAGAAACATATTAGATAGTGGGTTGGTACTATACCATTACTCCTGTAAGGTCCTACGTACTACACTTTTAATGGCTTCAGTGTGTGTCATCACAAAGCTAGATTTATCCTTCCTATACATTGTCATTTTATATTCATGACCTATGCATCTTTTTTACGGTGTTACACAGTAATAAACACGGTAGCTTACTCTTATGGATTCATCCTAACGTTGAAAAAACAAACAATATTTTTCATGTCCTTTTAGTGTGTAGTACAATACTACAAGGACAACTCATATGTCATGTATTTAAAACCGACATGTCCAACCAGCTGTTGTTACGTAACTTACGTGTTAATGAAACAGACACGGGCAAACTTGCTGATTTTCATAGAACCAAAAAGTCGAAGCAAAACCTGTGACATACAACCCTCCTTCCATATTAGTTCTTAAAACCAGGGTTGTAAAATTCGCTAGGCGCTAGTCGGCTGTCGGGGTGCCGACTGGCGATTAATCGGGATTAATAAAGATTAATCGGATTTGGATTTTGTATGTAATTTTCAGCTTTATATGTATATACACACATTCTTATATGTATTTTGGTAAGTAGACATGTTTTAACACCTTCTTCGGCTCATATTTTCAAGTAGATAAGATTAACTCGAATTCACAGGTTTTGGTCAAAAAACTGGCCAGAATCACTAGACTGCCTCTGATTTTTGGCTAATTAGGACTGGGTTTGACCATTGTCGACCACCTACTAATTAATTGGCCGATTAGATAAAAATAACTCAGTGAATTTGGGACTAGTGATTCATCGGAGGCTAGTCAGGATCTTTATAACCATGCTTAAAACTATTGGACATGTTAGTTTGAATATATCACTCATATGTAAGATTTTTTTACTGGTTTCACTTTCTCATGGGTTTAAACCGTTTATCTTTCATGACGTTGAGAGTTTTAATACTATAGGAGACAAAGTCACAAAGAGTGTAGATTTAAAGTATGATGAGTAGAGTTGTGACTTGTGAGTTAGCTTTTTTATTTTTCTCTTTTAGTATACATTCATCGTACAAGCCATCGTAAAATGATTTTAATGGTACTTTGTTATGCTCATTTAAGATGAGTGAAAAATCTTAAGTTACCTTCTTTTTTTTAGTGTAGTTTGTACAATTATGTCAGCTCATGTCAAATTTTAAATTTTTATTATTTCCCTCTCACATTCTTGAAACATGTCATTTCCGTTAAAAACATGAGTTATCTGTCACTTCTGTCCTTGTGGTTTGTCCAATTATTCAATTCAATATTAGTTTATTGGACGGAATTGATATGTTTCAAGAATGTCAAGTACAATAATGGTACAAATAAATTTAGTCTGGATTAACATAATTGAACAAACCACCCGAAAAAAAAATGAGATTTAACTTTTTTTTATAAAGCATGAATTGGCTTTTTCTCTGATTTAGTTGCATTACTTTCTCTATCTTTATCTTTAGTTAGATTCACCTACATTTTTCTCTCGTAAACAATATTGTCCGTCCACGTGGTCGTGGATAAATGATTTGGTACTAGACTAGACAACAACACTCCAAATGTATTCTAGAAACATTCATTCAATTCTACATCTACAAACCCCATGAGGGGTAACAGTTGTTTTGTTGCCGTCCATTGGGTTAAATGGGCGGCTGCCCAATTCCTTTTTTTAGTTTAATTTAATTAATGTTAGTTGTCGAATACCCAACTCACGGATGACGTTTGATGGATCTTCGGTGACGTCAAGAGCTCTTATCCTTGCTTGCTACAAAAGAAGAAACCGTTAGCCTCGCCACGGGGGACCCCGGGAGGGGGATCCGTGACCAAGCTCCGGCGTGAGAGTAAGTAAACTTGCCGGAAATGAGAGGAGCTTCTTCCGGTGAGTATTGTCACCGGGAGGTTTCCTCTTTGGTGTGAATCTTATTAATGTATGTATGTAATAAATACAAGAGAATATTGGTCGGAAGTTAATGTGTGTGGAGTAAATGAGAGTATAGTAAATGAGTGAAGGCCGGAGATGATGATACCTGCCTTTGTTCTTGTTGTCCCTCCTTATATAATAACTAGCCCTTATCTCATTAGATATTTCCCACATGTGATCTAACGGCTTTTGGAGGTTCTCGGGGAGTGCAGACACGTGTCTGGCTCCCAGCGACGAGATGTTTACCTTAATTAATGTTGGAACCGGAGAAGTACAAGGTTTCAGACGAGATCCCATTCTTATCGAGCATTAAATGAGGTCTGCTCTTGCTAGCTGTTTTCCCGCCCATTTCCGAGGTGGAGAAACCTTAGCGGGCAAGGTTATTGTGATTGGTGGGCTTTTTGAGTAGTTGGGCTTCCAGATAAGAAGGCCCAAAGCGGGTCAAGTGGGTTTACCCACTGGCCCGTCGTCAAGTCATCTCTAGTCCCTGGTTCTGAGACCCGAGGCTCATGATCCAGGGCTGAGCCATAACTATTTAGAGAGTTGTTTTTTCTAATGGGTCCCTTTGGGATCGGTTGTAATTACTTTCTCTGATTTAGTTGCATTACTTTCTCTATCTATATCTTTAGTTAGATTCACCTACATTTTTCTCTCGTAAACAATATTGTCCGTCCACGTGGTCGTGGATAAATGATTTGGTACTAGACTAGACAACAACACTCCAAATGTATTCTAGAAACATTCATTCAATTCTACATCTACAGACCCCATGAGGGGTAACAGTTGTTGCCGTCCATTGGGTTAAATGGGCGGCTGCCCAATTCCTTTTTTTAGTTTAATTTAATTAATGTTAGTATAATATAATTATAATTGCCCCTTTCAAAAATTACGATTTCGTTCTCAGTTTAAAATTACGTTTTTGCCTTTAGTTCAAAATAAATTTGTGCTTTTGTGCACAGCTAAAAATAATTACGATTTCGCCCTTAGTTCAAAACTATGATTTTTTCCCCGTTCAAAACAAATTTTTGGTTTTGCCCCCTAGCTAAAAATTACTAATTTGCCCTCAGTTTAAAATCATGAGTTTATCCTCTTTTAAAAACTTATGATTTTGCCCTCAGTTAAAATCTGAAGTCTTGCTATCGTTTTAAATATTTTTTCTCAAAACTATAGTAGTTTTTATTTTACTTGGTTTACTCAATCTAACTTTTTTGTCAAGCAGGTGTCTGACACTCGCTCATTGTTTATGACAATTTACTATTTTGCCCCCAGCTCAGGCTTGCCATCTTTTTTTAGCAAAACTATGATAGTGTTTTGGTTTAATTGGTTGAGTCGATATAATTTTGTTTAGATCGTGTTATGAGTAGTATGCACAAGTAACTAAAATACATGCGTACATGTTATTAAACTAAGAAATATTCGGCTTAGCGCCCCGCAACGCGGGCGGGGCATCCAACTAGTTTAGTAAAATTACTCAACAACTAGTTAATAGTATAAATGGTATTTTAAATATATTAAAGATTTAATTACTGTTTTGGCTTTTGTGGTTTAAGGATTTTAACCCTTACAGCCATAAAGAAATATTTTAACATATCAGACCTAAACCTTAAGGTTGCATTTTATAAAGGTTATGCCCTAATACTAACTTTGTTACTTTTTTGCATTTAAGTGTAAGAGTAATTTGATAATTATATACATTAGAAGCTGTTTTTGATAATTACAAAGTTTTTTTTTATATTTAAGAGATTATTAATGCAATTACTCAAGCTTTTTTTTTTATTATTTTGTTATTTTCACGATTATTATTTAACAAAATATGTTTTAAATAAACAAATAAATATGTATTTTCATTAACCGTTTGTTTTTATAAATATCGTTTTAAAAAATAACTTGTTTTTAACATTTTATTTAAACCGTCTATCGTTTTAAAATTGTTCATTTTTAAACCGTTTGGTTTTCTTAAAATCGTTCTTTTTATAGTCGTTTGTCTTTTAAAGTTTTTTTAAATACTTCATTTCATGCCATTCTTTTTAAAATCATTTGTTTTTTAAACATTTTGAACAACTTACTTTTTAAGCTGTTCGTTTTTTTACAAAACGACGTGTATAAAAAAATAAATGTAATATTTGAAAAAAGTTGAAACATTCTAATAAAAAGTTTGCAAAAGATCGTTCATTTTTCAAATTTTTTTAGAGTGGTTTATTTTTTTTCAAATATTCAATTTCTTTGTACCGTTTGTTTATTCAAAATTCATTATTTTTAACCTTTTGTTTATTAAACTCGTGTGTGTTTTTAAAACCTTACACTTGTTAACTTATTTTTTAAGGTTTTGCTTTTTTTATAAACGTCCTTTTTAATCTCCGTTTTTTAAACCACTCGTTTGTTTAAAATTGATCATTTTTAAATTCCTTCAATTTTTGAAATCGTCCATTTTCTAAAGTTCATTTTTCCTAACGGCTTTATGTAAACCGAATACAAAGTTTAAAAAATGAACGGTTTAAAAAACGGTTCTAAAAGGAACGGTTGAAAAAGAAACGCATTTAAAAATCAATAACTTAAAAAAATGAATTGTTTAAAAAAGTTAAAAAAAAATGATTTTAAAAAGAACGGTGTAAAATGGATTGTTTAAAAAAACTTTAAAAGAAAGAACAACTTTAAAAAGAACACTTTTATTAAAAAACAAACGGTTTAAAAAGGAATAATTTTAAAAACGTATACGGTTTAAAAAAGGGTAAAAAAACAAATGATTTTTTAAAACAACGTTTAAAAAAAAGCTTAATGAAAATACATATTTATTCGTATATGTAAAACATATTTTATTAAATTATAATTGTGAAAATAACGAAATAATAAAAAATCTTGATTAATTGCATTAATAATATCTTAAATATTAAAAGAACTTTGTAATTATAAAAAACAACCTCTAAAGTATATAATGACCTAATTACTCTTACACTTAACTACAAAAAAGTAACCAAGTTAGTGGCAGGGGTCAAAACTGTTATAAATATAACCTCAAGGTCTGATATGTTAGAATATTTCTTTTTGGGCTAAAAGAGTTAAAATGGCTAAACCACCAAAACAAGAGTTAACTGCCATTTTCGTCCCTGTTGTTTGGTCACTTTGGCCATTTCAGTCCATTTTTCAAAAATGCGCCATTTTCGTCCCCCACGTTCTGGAAAGGTGCCATTTCAGTCCAAAAATCATAACCCAGTTAAGTCAGTTAGTAAATAAGGACTGATTGTGTAAATTTGTAACATAAAGGACTGATTGTGTAAATTTGTAACACCACCACCACTAGCCCTGCCACCACCACCACTCCGCTGCCACCACCGCCACCACAGCCACTGCCACCACCACCACCACCGCCACCACAGCCACACCGCCACTCTGTTAACTGTCGCCGGAACCGGAGCTCAGCCTAAAAATCAAAACAGATGTCGTCTTCTTCGTTTCAACAACAGTTTCCCGACGCTTTCAAAGTGTCACAAAAACAAAGAAACCCAGCTTCTTCTTCGTTTCAACGACAGTCGAACCCAAACCAAAATATGAAACTCAGCCGCAAAACACTCCAACCTGATGATGGTTTGATAAAAGTTTAAAGGCGGTGGTCGGAGAACGAAGATAATGGCCGGTAGTCGGTGATTGATAAGTGATGGCGGTGGACGGAGATGATGGTACGACGATGACTGAATTAAAGAGAAACAGTTACAGGTTCTGGGATGATCGGTGTACGGTGGTGTGGAGGAATGATGGTGGCAGTGGAGATCGTTAGTTACTATTTTAACGTCTTCATGCTGCGCAGACGAACTGAGCAGAACAGACTAGATCCAATGAATGCCGACAGTGATGATGATGAATCGCCGGAGTATGATTCAGAACCCAGAAAGTTACGCGACGGTTGTAGTTTTGAATCAACATCGGAGAAAACCGTTGTCGATGAAAGCGGAGATGGAGGCCATGATTTCTTATATGATTCCTGCACGTCATCTGATACCATTGGTGCACCGTGTACAAGTAAAGTCAACACATCATGGGTGAACCATGAGTTTAACTTTGAACCTTTGGATCCACGAGTATGGGATGTCGGTTATTTTTCGTGTGCCAGAACTAAAACTGAGTTCTTGCCCACAGGCTCAATGATTGAAGAGGTTTTTGGCGTTGAATCTTGGGATTTTGAAACCACCGATGATAACAAAAGCTCAAATTAACATTGGTTAGTTGATTTTTATTAGCGTGTTATTTTTTTTTTAACTGTAAGCATGTCCAATTTTTGATTGTACATTTACAGCTTACCCCTGGACCTGGTTAGTATTAGAAGATATTCACATTAAGGGGTAAACTAATAGGTAACAGGTTCACCCATCCTGTGGGATATTTGTGTTGTAATTAATCAAGGGCTGGACCTGATAATTTAGCAAGTAATGTGGCAAAAATGAAATTAGGAGAAAAGGTTGTTGATTGGTGGTGGTGGCAGTGGCTGTGGTGGCGGTGGTGGTGGCAGCGAAGTGGTGGTGGTGGCAGGGCTGTGGTGGCGGTGGTGGTGGTGGTGGCAGCGGAGTGGTGGTGGTGGCAGGGCTAGTGGTGGTGGTGTTACAAATTTACACAATCAGTCCTTTATGTTACAAATTTACACAATCAGTCCTTATTTACTAACTGACTTAACTGGGTTATGATTTTTGGACTGAAATGGCACCTTTCCAGAACGTGGGGGACGAAAATGGCGCATTTTTGAAAAATGGACTGAAATGGCCAAAGTGACCAAACCACAGGGACGAAAATGGCAGTTAACTCCCAAAACAATAATTTACTCTATATTAAATATAGGTCTTGAATATTTATATTGAAATCATTCATGGATGGAGAGTGGTTGAATTAATATTAAATACATGTAACATTATTAAATAAATAACTAAGAAATTACATCATGTTCAAAGTCGACCGGTTAAACATTCAATTCAGTAAAGTTACTCAACAACTAATTAATAGTATAAATGCTATTTTAAATATAGGTCTGGATGATATTTCTCTAAGAAACATGATGTGGTTTTCTTTAAATGTAACACCTCGTAAAATCACGTCTAACGATGTGTTGACACGCGTATTAAACCCTAATAAAGTCAAACGTTGACTATGAGGGACAATTTTTTTTTTGCGAAAAGATCAAAAACTTTGATTATGGAAGGACTGGAAGTGATATCATGCTTAAAATAAGTCTCGGAATAACCTCACACGATATTCGTATTCTCATATTAAGCCACTTGTTGGATAATCAAAACCGGTTGCATAAATCGAAAGTTTGCACGGTAAAAGGGTTAAAAGCGTCAACATGTTTAATAATACCTCTGAATGACCTTTTAATGAACCCAAAACATTATTATATCTAATCATACTCTTGAGAATGCAAAACATTTGCCAATTAAGGCTTTAATGTCAATAAGTATCAATACGCACAAGTTTGTGCGTTAAAAAGGGTTGAAAGTGTCAACATGTTATTTCTTACCTCTGAGTGACCTTTTAACAAACCCGAAGCATCGTAATATTCGATAATACTCTCGGGAATGCCCAATATGGATAACATAGGGCTTTGACGCAATAAAGCGATCATACGCGCAAGTTTGCGCGTTAAAAGGACCAAAAGCGTCAATATTTAAAACTACACCTTTGAGCGACCATTTAAGCGAACTGGTGTGAACTGGAGTGTCGTAATACTCCATTATAATCTTAGGAATGCTTGTTGTTAACCTTGTAAGGCTTTTACGCCATTTCGAGATAAAACGCGCAAGTTCGCACGTTAAAGGGTTAAAAGCGTCAATATGCCAAACTAGGCCTCTAACTGACCCTTTTAACATATCAAGAAGTTTATGATGCTTGGTTATACTCTTGGATGTGCCTAATATTGGAAATATGAGGCCTTGTGAGCTAAAAACATCGTTTCGGAAGAATTCGGAAGTGAAGGGGCCAAACTTGTCAACAGATGAAAGATGTGGTGAGTTGGTCTGGTCCTTACGGACCGTATACCTGGACCCATACGGTCCGTATGCAGGTTCCAGTAACAAAAAAATGGTGTGCAGCCTTGGTTTTGCTTCATTGTCTCACATATTTGATTCTAGGGGCCTTTGATGGTTTTGAAAGCTGGTATTACACCTATTATAATCTTGTTAAACCTCCCTAACACTTGTCATCATCCTAGCAATCCTAAATCACTATAAATAGAGGTGGGTTTTTGTTGAAAACTTGCACGATTCTTGAGTTCATGCTCTCTCTCTCAAATCTGAGGATCCTAATCAATTGGAACCTCCTTCTGAGTTTATCTCAATCCTAAGGATCACTTGTAAGTGTTCCTTTCATGCTTAGTTATTTTGTTTGGCTCTTAAAGCCGAAAAGTCAAGCGTTTTCGATAAACGCTTTGACTTTTAGTTAGACCTTGTATGGTCAAGCCATTGTTCGCAACGAACATGGCTACGTGATCGTAATTAGGTAGGTGTTAAACCCTCAAAAGGGCACCTCCTAATTACCACGATTACTTAGTTAATTGTCGGGTCAAAGTAATTAAAATAAAAGTCAAACGGGTCAATTTTTAAATAAAATTCATAACTAATAATATAGATGCTATAAAATCAGTTTTGTCACTTTAATAACTTGGTAAATATTAATTGAACATGCCTAAACATGTTCAACCGGACAATTATAAGTTTAGAATTGGTTCGCAACCGAAAGTTGGAAAAGTTGACTTTTGCTTTGACTTTTAGTTCTGACCCGAATTAGCTTAGTTTAATTATGCCTTAGGGTTCCTTTGTGACCATATTAAATGTTAGTATAACCCCTTGAAGTTATACTACTTGATCCTTTAGAATTAGAGTTCATATGCATGTTTCCGTTATATGCTTAAAAGTTGACCGTTATGCCCTTTTGATATTAAAACGAGATTTTTGAAAATGTGAGAGGACAAAAACTTTTATTACTGAATTATAAACATATCCTAAAAATTTTGACATCAGTTTGAGGTCTAAATTAAGAGTTATGCTCGATATCGTAAATTGAAAGCTTTTTATTAATTAAACGGCATATTTGATATAAATCCTATTTAAACTCAAATTTTGACATCAAACCTTTTATCTACTGATGTAATATAATATTTTGGGATTTTTGGAAATTTTTATTAAATTTTAAGATGATCATAACATAGAGTTCTTGCATAGGCTCGGTAATTGACGATAACGCCATTTTTGCTAATAAAATGAGTTTTATACATCCTTTACATGTCAAACCTTTTCTACTGATTTTATATAATAAATAAGTTATTTTAAACCGTAAAGGCTATTCAAAATCTCAGATTTCCTTATTTAAACCGAATATCGTCAAATACCGACTTTTATGCGATTTAGGCGCATAGTATGGTTTAAACCATATTAGGCACCTAAAGCTTGATACCTACTGATGTTATGAATAAGTTTTTATACTTTAACAGTAAATAAAAGTTTTGAACTCAGATTTCCAAAATTAACCCTTAAAGCATATGTGAAATGACCAAAATGCCCCTACGGTGCATAGTTTGGCCATGAATGATAAATTTCACATATGCAAGATATCTTACTGATATAACTTGATAAAATAAGTATTTTTACTGATTATGTAGACCAGAAACTCGGATTATTATTTAACCTCTTTTATAAACATTAAAATGACCAAAATACCCATACGGGGCATAAATTGGTTTTAAATTCGTTTTGGGCATAATGGAAGGTATCCTACTGATATCACAACATATTTAAGGCATATTAACTTGTGAAACATGTTCATGACTCATTTGGTTACCCGTTATGCACCTTACACGTTCGGTACGGTTTATGTAAATAGTTTACGTGAATTAACCGAAACGGGTCAAACCTTATCTTCTTCACTTCAAAATTCAGAATGTGTTTAGTTTACCCATATTATACAAGTCTCCATACTTGTCGGGTCTAAATCACATTCTAATCCGGTATTCGCTTAATCTTGCGTTTTGAACCGTAAACCTTTCCTTAAAACTAACCGGTCTAAGTTACAACTTAAATAAGACCCGTTAGAAATCTAATAGGTTAATAAAACCTTCGTTCCAGATTGAGAGCCCCAGTAGAGGTACTTGTGCTGCTGATTAGAATATACGGCTGAGTATAAATTGCATTTTTAAGCTCAGGTAAATACTTTTAACTTATTTTCCCTTATACGGGCTTGGGGTACGGTATATAAAATACCGCTTGGTCGGGTATTAAATTTTTAATCGTATGAAGGTTAAATTATTGAGATAACCCGTTTAATCTGTTTTGTTTATTCTAAGCCTTTGGGGGGTTAATGGCCATGTCCTCGATATCCTCGGCTCATTCATTGAAATGGCCATGACTTAATGCATGGGGTGTAGGCATACACCTGTCGGTGCGAATATAAAGAGATATAACCGCCTGTTCGAGAATAACTCGCCGTGGGATTATATCATGTGGTGTATCTATTAATCTTTAACTCGATATTCAGCCCGGGCTACTGAACGTATAATAAACCTGTAATTCTTTAACAAGTTTATTTTTTTAAAATAATTATCCCAAGTTATAAAAGATTTTTTTGTGCCTTGTGCATTCAAATCAATTTTCTTAAACATTTTCAAAAGAGTTAGTTAATTGTATTTACCAGTGTTGTAAAAGTCGGATTCCAAGGCCGAGTACTCGGTCCTCGGAACCCCTCCGAGGCGACTTCCTCCTAGGCGGACTCAATTAGTCGGCCTCGGTCAAACTCGGCGCCTAGTCGGCGCCTAGTCGGAAAGAGTCGGCCTAGTCGGTCTAGGCGGTCAACGTGGTTTGTTGACTTTTAATTAGTCAAAATCGGCCTACTCGGACTACTCGGCCTTGTACTCGGACTACTCGGACTTGTATTCAGAATATTTGAACTTTAAACATGTTTCATTTTAAATTATACTCAGTTGACATGAATTATGCTTATTTTAACATATGTATAATATATAACAATTAATTTTCTTTATAGTTACCATGTCCGCGTACTCCCCGAGTACTCTCCGAGTACTCCGATTACTCCCAACTCCCCAATCGGCCGACTAGAGACCGCCTAGCGACTTTTACAACACTGGTATTTAGCAGTGTAAACTGACGTATTTTCCAAAAAGGTTAAGTTACAGGTACTGTACATAAATTGGCTGGGAGCTCAGGGCGTTAATAGGGATTCTTGCAAGTTCTAAACGTCTAAATCTGTTGAACTATATTTATGTTTCTGTTTTAAGATCCGCCTGTGGATCCATCTTACAATCGGTTTGTAATATTTGATGTTACTTTCGAATCGGTTTGTAATATATTTACTTTAGACTTCCGCTGTGCATTGAACTGTGATTATTTGACTATGATGATATCAACTACGTCACGATACTCCCCACCGGTAATACATGGAAATATCGGGGTGTGACATTAAAGGAATTTTTTTATTAAAACACGACCAACCTCAAATCAAGGGGTCCAAACACAACAAAAAAACACTACATAATATATGGTAGTAGCGTGTCTTCTTTCTATCCATGAAGTGTAAGGTTCAAATCCTACAAATTAAGTATCAAAGCATTTCAGAGGGGAATTTTGTGTGTTTTAATCGATCTCCATTCATGTGGGGGATTGTTGGAAATTTTAGTGAAAATGAGTTTTTCACTAAATATTTTGGACATCAATAATATTTACATATTTGTTGTATAAATAATTATTTATGGTTTGTGTTCAAACTATGTCCAAATAGAGCTAAGATGAATGAGATATCGAAGCTTGAAGTTGTATGTTTGGAAAAACAAAGATGAGTAAAATGGATTAGTTTTGTCAACTTGTCCCAGATAGGTGGGATGACAAAACTCAAAGTGGTATATAAGGAGGATCACTCCTTATAATTTGTTTCCTTCAAGGCAAACACTAGTGGGGACCAAAGGGTGCGCCGCACCCGCACATATGCGCAAGAGTATGGATGGCGCATGACCAGGTGGCGTCCTGGTGTGCGCAGTAGCACCCGTGTGGCGAGCGACTCCACATCTAATATGAGCGCATGTGGTGCATTTTGAACTTCGCACACCGCCTTTGTATTTTGCCCATGAGCGTGTGGTCAAATACATGGCGGGTCCGCTTCTGGCGCACCATTAGGTGGCGCAGGCGGATGCCATGCCGCGTGTCGATATGGCGCGACAGTACAACTCCAGGCGGCGCATGGCGCTACACGTGGTGGGTGTCTCACGTGTGGCGCGAAGACTGCGTAGCATGCGAGTTGTCTGCGGGCGGGTCACACACAGTCAACCCAGTCTCCGTCAGTTACATGACAGCTTTGACTACCACTTAAATCCATTAAAATGATATTAAACCTTGTTTATTATAGAATTAATTATCTAATTCATGACGATAATAATTGAGGTTTAATGGCTTCTTTATGTGTGTGAGTATAAAAAGAGAATGATGGTTCATTCTAGACTATCTGAAAAAGAAGAAAAGAAATACACATAAAATAGAGGTCGTTTGTTCCATGGAAATTTTAGAGAGGAGCACTCTCTAAATTATCCTTTTATCAACTTCATCTTTTCCATAACACCAAATTATACCCGGTGTAATCTCGGGCGCGAGAGTCATCTCCGGCAGTACAACTACTGCTTCGGTTGTTGTATCCTGGAAACAGACCGTCTGAGAGGAGGCGCGAAATCTGTTTTAAGGGCCCCGTGTCTAACACTAGACACGATCCTCAACCAAAACCGTCAACGACAGTTTGTTCATTTTTGCAGCGGAGGTTCATACAAGATGGTGCGGTTGATGTTCTTCCAAAGATGTTGGCTTGAATCAAGATTGGTACAATTAAATTGTATTTTATATTGGTTTATTTATTTTGTAACCGGTATTGTACTAGAAGAATTTCCCACAAATAACGAGAGTCTCGTTATTATTTATTTTATTAATATTTTTAATAAAAGTGAACCTAGTTCCTACAATCTTAAAACAGACTTTCGTGAAGATTGTTGCTACAATCGTAAATCCCTTCTCTACGAGGATTTAGGTTCACGAAAGTTAAAATATTTAATGGGATTTTTGTTAAAATCTTGAAAATAATTTTTGGGAAATATTTATTTAGTACAATGAGTCGGATTATTTTTGATGATTGGAGTACAATCTTTAATCCGAATACCGGGTTGCAAAACGACTGTTTTGATTCAAGTTTACAGTTCATGGGTTTCTTGTTCGTGTTTAGATAAAACCGAACCATATACAAAATAATATGTATTTCAATAGGTTTTGAAATACTAAATTTTCTAATGAGCGTATTAGAAAACTTTATTTTGTAACCCCTTGCAAATTAAATGTTTGTAACGTTTAATTTATGTTTATTAAGCTTTTAGTAACCATAATTGATATATTAATGTTGGTTTAAAAGTCTTAAATTTTTATATTTTCTAATTAGCATTTTAGAAAGTAATTATTTTATAAAATAACTAGTTTTAATATTTTCTAACGAGCGTGTTAGAAACGTTGTTGAAAGAATAACAAGATTAAAACTTTTTATATCTCTAACGAGCGTGTTAGAATTTTATAGAATAATAAGTTTTAATATCATCCTTTATATCTAATGAGCGTGTTAGATACGTTGATTGTGTAAAACTAACTTGTTAAAAGACGATTAGATTTTCTAACGAGCGTGCTAGAAAATATACGTTTAGATTTTCCAACGAGAGTGTTAGAAAATATTATTATTTCAAATAATTACCGACGAGCGTGTTGGAGACAATTATTTTGGATAATAAACATTGTAACGGTTTCGTCTAAACTATTAAATTTCTAACGAGCGAGTTAGAAACGGATTTTATTCCACATACGTTTAAACGAATTTTATTTGTTTATTTCTAATGAGCGTATTAGAAATAGTTTATATTTTTTTTATAAACTTCGAAACAAATTTTGTAATCGATTATTTCTAACGAGCGTGTTAGAAACGATTTAAAGAGTTTGATAGTTGTTTATTTTCTAACGAGCGTGTTAGAAACGATTTAACGACTTTGTCAATTGTTTATTTCTAACAAGCGGGTTAGAAAACGTTTATTTTATATAAACCAAAAACGGCTTTTGGCAATAAATAATCGTCTAATTTTCTAATGGGCGTATTAGAATTAGTTTATCTTATAACCAACTATTTTAACGATTTGCAATCGTTAATTTCTAACGAGCGGGTTAGAACCGGGTTAACTATGATAAACTATTTAAGATGATTTCTAATCGTTTTATATATTTTCTAACGAGCGTGTTAGAAAAGATATGCGTTCATTTCTAACGAGCGTGTTAAAAAACGTTCATTTAAGTAAACCAAAAGTGAATAATTGTATTCATTTTATTTCTAACGAGCGCGTTAGAACAGATTTACTTTATAAAAACCGAATATTTTGAATGTTTGTTCAACATTTAAATTCTAATTAGCATATTAGAATTGGTTATCATACAAACTACTCTATTTAACGATTGATAATCGTTATTATCTAACAGCGGTTAGAAATGGTTTGAATATGATAAACCATTTATTAAAACGATGTGTATTCGTTTTATTTTCAAACGAGCGAGTTTGAAATTGTTTTATTTATTAAACTATTATAAGGTTTATTGTCTTGATTTGTAATCAAAACATAAATATATAGTTTAATATTAAAACACTTGCAAAAACGAGAAATGTTTTGGACGAATAAAACATGTCTTTGCGAAGTATAACGTCTTGAACCATATAATAGTCTTGGAGAGACTATTTTGTCAAGACTATTTTGTGAAAAACAACTCGATGTTGTTATAGACATAATAAGTTGCTTAACTACTTGCGAGTAGTTGATTGTAAACAACTTTATACTTTGGACAACTTGTGATTATTCAAGTTTAGAGTTCCAAGATGAGTGAGTACCTCAAAACATGACACCGAACGAAATAATTGCGTTTATTTCGGTAAAAAGTGTTGAAGATAATAACACTTTGCTTTTTGATGTTTAGATATCATTGGTGTATCCGTTATTTTAGACTACTAATAAGTTGTCAAAAGGATACACATTTTGATACAAAGTGTAAAAAGTAATTTACACAAACACAACGAGCGGGTTGTGATCATGACTTATGTAATAAGTCACAATTCAAACATCAAATGCATAACGACGTCGTGAGAAACGTGGTGTATGGTTTGAGATGGAATACACGAAAACGAGATATGTCATCTAATGTTGAGAGCATCAACATGGAAATGCACATGTAAGTTTTCAAAGAATATAACATATGAAAGTAATATATGTTATTATTGTAAATGTTTTAATAAATTTAGGAAATTTATTAATGGAAATTTACAATAGTGATGGACTTGTAGATGCTTCTACCACCATCAATGTTGTTTAAACTATGTGGAGGCTTGGTCCTCAATTTGGGAGAGTATCCCAATACATGGTATTAATGAAACAACAAATGTATATATCACTATAGGCATACGTGAATGCCTTGTTGTTGAGAGTCAATGTAATTGACTATATCTCAAGACTTGAGTGATTTTATACAAAGATCTTTCATCAAAGTGACTTGGATTAAGACTTATGTTTAAGTCCTTAGTAAGTCAATGGTGAAGCCTTGGAGATAAAAAGGCAAACGAGTTATGATCCTAAGGATGAAGTTAACTATGGTTTTGAGGCCTTCCTAAAACCGATGGTTTTGGAATGGTGAAATAAAATTTCATTATTGTGTCTAAACTAAGAAACGAATGTTCGGAAGAGATAGTGCGTTATTTCTTAAGGCTGTGAAGAATCAGAATGATGCATCTTCTGTTCACATGCTAGAGTATTGTGGTCTAAAGCATGCTAGACTAATACTTGTTAATTTATATGCTCGACGGAGATTAAATTAACATTAAAACATTCAAAATATGTGATGACACAAGAATGAATTTTGTGCTAAACAAAACTATAAATATAACTTCATTAAAATGCAAGCAATGTGGGGGGAGGAACCATTTAAGAAACAAACCCTTTAGGGTATGTGGAAATGGTAGTTGAGAAGTTTTCTCAAACTCCAAATGAAAGGGAGAACCTTTCATCACCCTATTTGGATGCTATCCAATTACACTTAAATGTGGGGGTGACTTGCATTTGAATGTGGAAAAGGTAGTTGAGAAGTTTTCTCAAACTCGAAATGAAAGGGAGAACCTTTCATCACCCCATTTGGATGTTATCCAATTACACTTAAATGTGGGGGTGACTTGCATATATTGCAAATGCATGACCAAGTGGAGTACACAATGGTTATATGGAGTCAATCGAGTAGATTAGACTCGAATGCCAATTGGTTAGATTGAAAATCTAGTAAGAGGTCAGTCATGACAGACCAAAGGCATGGTGAAAACGTGTTTAGCCATGAATTGAGCTTCATGTCATTCTAAAGACAATGTACACAACTGGATCCAGGTTGAGATCATGAGTTATAGGTCTTATGAATCGACTAAAAGGCAAAGTGACTAGCGAGTCAAGAACACGTTAGAACAACTGATCGCTATTTAAATTATCGTTGGTGACTTAGCAAAGTCAAAGATAATTTTGGATCCAACAACCAGTGGGTTGATAAGAGATCAGGTTGTGGAATGGGACTAAAGCCATGGAAAAAGGGACATGAGGGAAACCTAACCTAGTTGACTGGAGATCCCAAGATCTAGGTTCAATAGGCCAACTTAATCATGAACCGAGTGGTAGTCACTGTGAGGGCATAGCTAATATATATGTTTATATATAAGCTAGTGTATATGTTCATATATCCCCCTAAAACTATAAAAAGGGTGTTTAAATACGTCCTAGTCCATTCCTATAATATACAGTGACATTGTTGTGAGGCTAAGCATACTATGTGGTTAAATGATTCGTGTAAATCATAATGAACCATAATGCTTTTAATGATTTAAAGGGAAATCACATATGTTGGAGAGAAGTGTGGTCGCTTCGAATGGAATTAGGGCATAATTCCTAGAGCTCCCGCAGAACCAGGAAAGTGCTCCATGACCATTATAGGACACGATAGTGAGGGGATGGCCCGGCTAGGGAAAGTATTGTGTGAATGTATATTGTCGTTTACACAAATGGGGGGTTGTTCAAGGACATCACGTCTACAAAACCCTAGTAGACTAATTATGCTTCACAAAGGAAGGTTCAAAGGCAAAACCTACCTATCCTGCAATACTCGACTGTCGAGTTTTCATCGGGGAATTTTGTGTGTTTTAATCGATCTCCATTCATGTGGGGGATTGTTGGAAATTTTAGTGAAAATGAGTTTTTCACTAAATATTTTGGACATCAATAATATTTACATATTTGTTGTATAAATAATTATTTATGGTTTGTGTTCAAACTATGTCCAAATAGAGCTAAGATGAATGAGATATCGAAGCTTGAAGTTGTATGTTTGGAAAAACAAAGATGAGTAAAATGGATTAGTTTTGTCAACTTGTCCCAGATAGGTGGGATGACAAAACTCAAAGTGGTATATAAGGAGGATCACTCCTTATAATTTGTTTCCTTCAAGGCAAACACTAGTGGGGACCAAAGGGTGCGCCGCACCCGCACATATGCGCAAGAGTATGGATGGCGCATGACCAGGTGGCGTCCTGGTGTGCGCAGTAGCATCCGTGTGGCGAGCGACTCCACATCTAATATGAGCGCATGTGGTGCATTTTGAACTTCGCACACCGCCTTTGTATTTTGCCCATGAGCGTGTGGTCAAATACATGGCGGGTCCGCTTCTGGCGCACCATTAGGTGGCGCAGGCGGATGCCATGCCGCGTGTCGATATGGCGCGACAGTACAACTCCAGGCGGCGCATGGCGCTACACGTGGTGGGTGTCTCACGTGTGGCGCGAAGACTGCGTAGCATGCGAGTTGTCTGCGGGCGGGTCACACACAGTCAACCCAGTCTCCGTCAGTTACATGACAGCTTTGACTACCACTTAAATCCATTAAAATGATATTAAACCTTGTTTATTATAGAATTAATTATCTAATTCATGACGATAATAATTGAGGTTTAATGGCTTCTTTATGTGTGTGAGTATAAAAAGAGAATGATGGTTCATTCTAGACTATCTGAAAAAGAAGAAAAGAAATACACATAAAATAGAGGTCGTTTGTTCCATGGAAATTTTAGAGAGGAGCACTCTCTAAATTATCCTTTTATCAACTTCATCTTTTCCATAACACCAAATTATACCCGGTGTAATCTCGGGCGCGAGAGTCATCTCCGGCAGTACAACTACTGCTTCGGTTGTTGTATCCTGGAAACAGACCGTCTGAGAGGAGGCGCGAAATCTGTTTTAAGGGCCTCGTGTCTAACACTAGACACGATCCTCAACCAAAACCGTCAACGACAGTTTGTTCATTTTTGCAGCGGAGGTTCATACAAGATGGTGCGGTTGATGTTCTTCCAAAGATGTTGGCTTGAATCAAGATTGGTACAATTAAATTGTATTTTATATTGGTTTATTTATTTTGTAACCGGTATTGTACTAGAAGAATTTCCCACAAATAACGAGAGTCTCGTTATTATTTATTTTATTAATATTTTTAATAAAAGTGAACCTAGTTCCTACAAATTTGTCATTTGATCAATAAATAAATATATAGCACGAGAACCCTTAGATTATAAACCGCAGGTTTATTGAGTTCGTAACTTTAAGGGTGAATAAATTCATAATAAGAGTATTCTAGTTTGTAGAATTGGAGGTTGATGAAATTTAGCATGTGAACCCATTTCTGAAAGCTTTTATTTTTTTTTTAATTTTTTTATAAAATGACCAATTTCAGGGCAATCTCATTTTGGTGAGAGCTCCTTGTTACCCGACCTAAATTAATAATAATAATGAACATTATAGGGCAATCTCCTATGATTAAACAATTGTTTTCACCTCACTAACAAACATGTAATCGATGACATTTCTTCAAAACATATTGGCATCATGTTATTAAAAGTAACGATTCATTTAAACTAGTTAAAAATGTGCATCAAAAGTAATTACCTACAACATAGTGTCTAACTTTGCAACAATGAGTGCAAGTTGTGAAAGCGATGAGTGAACGAACTGTATGATGATTTAAAACGGGTAATTCACATCGATCTAAAACTGCGACCTGTAATTTCATTTAACCTGATGAACATATATGCCTTTACCCTTACCCTTATTCTTGTCACGTGTTGGATCGTGATGTGTAAGATTAAATATATTATGTTTAATATTTAATCTAGTAGCCATTATAATCATTTACATAATATAGATCAAAATATATAACAATCTATTAAATAATTAGTTGGTAATTGTTGATGGACCATATTACCCTTATTAACTAATTGGGTTTCCTCTTGGGTGCTTATATAAGAAGACTAATGTAGAGGTTAAAGGATTACACAGTTACACACTTAGACATAACCTAATTAGCATAACATCAATCGGCCTCTTCTCCATAACCGAATCCCCTATTCGGTTTTCATCATCACCATCATTAGTCAGCACCCTAAGGAGGAACCAGATCAGACTGACAACTATGTCGAACTCGATGGCATCATCTATCACTGGATTCTCCACTGCACTGTCTGCTGTAACAGGTATGTTTTCATGTTTTCTATTATGATTAAACAGAACTGAACCAACATGAACACGAAAATCACTTTATACAATACTTATCTCCCATCCATACACACAATCATATATCAATACATGAACCTGTGTAAATTAATACATTAATGAACGTTCACAAACATAAATAATTGAATTGAACGAGACGTTTGCAATATGGCTTTAATAAACTCCCATAAACAAGTTCTCTCACCAACATTTTATAAAACGACTTGCTTCTTGTCGATTCATATAGGTCGTTTGAGATTAACCAACAAACAATTGCTAATTTTCACTTCACGAGCCCACAAATATTGTGTTTGCATGCTAAAGCAATATAAAACACCTGAAATATTTTTATTTAAGGTTATGTTGAAATCACACGTAAACGAAAGGACACATTTGCCCCTAGCTTAAAGCTTAATAACTTCTGGCTCGTTCACTGGGTACCTATGAATGCAATCAGCCCATGCACTATTCTTCGGGCTTTCAATATCCCTGTTACATTCCCAAACCGCACTGTTGCATTTAAACCCACTTCCAAACCCTATTTGCCATACCCTATCTCCTTTCTTCATCTTCCCTTTTGCTTCCATATAACCCATCTCATACCACAATGAAGATGATGATGTGTTCCCAAACCGGTGCAACGTCATTCTCGACGCTTCAACGTGCTCCGCTGACAGCCTCAGATGCTTCTGAAGATCGTCGATAACCGCACGTCCACCCGCGTGTATGCAAAAATGATCAAACGCCTTTTTGAAGTCGGGAATGTAGGGTTTTAGATCAAGTTTAAGGAACTTTCTTCCTAAAAGATTGAAAAGAAACAAGAGTTGTTCGGATATTGGAAGAACCAAGGGTCCTATGGTGCTTATGTTTGCTTTTAACGAGTTGGCCGCGATGACCATTAGATCTAGGTTTAAGGCTATCCCGACATGACCTTCTTTGTCTTCTTCTTGTGTTACACAACGATAAGATTTGTCTTCGGACCCTTTGTGGGTCCGAACCACATGGACAAGACTGTACTTTGCATGCTTGCGTTGTGACCTTTTATTGGTCAAAAGAACAGCTGCTCCTCCCATTCTGAACAGACAGTTTGGGAGGAGCATTGACCGTTCTTTCCCCAAGTAAGAGTTGGGGGTGATTATTTCAGTACTAATCACCACCGCGTACGACTCTGGGTGGACTTGGAGTAGGTGTTTTGCGAAATCTATCGATATTAAACACGCGCTACAACCCATACCCGACAAGTTAAAACTTTTAACATTGCTTCTCATCTTGTACTTGCTAACCACCATGGCCGAAAGAGAAGGAGTTGGTGCAAAGAGACTGCAGTTTATGATCAAGATATCGATATCTTTCGGGCTAATACCCGTGTTTTGAAACAACGAATCCATGGCTGAGAAAATGACCAATTGGGATTCATCTCTAGCATCAGCCATATTAGGGTTTGGTGGAAGATAATGCAATGCATGTGGTAAACATGTTTCTTCACCCAAACCAGATCTTTCAAAGATCTTGAATTGGAAAGCAACGCTCTTGGGCTGTGAGGCTAAGATGATGCTACTGTGTTCAGCCGCGGTAGCAAACGGCACTCGGAGGATGTTAGGCGGCTTGAAACAAGCGAAATCGACGAGGTAAACGGTTCGAGGCTTGTTCAAGAAGTAGAATGTGAGAATGGAGATGATTAGCAAGGTGAAAATGAGTGTGTGGAGTAAAGAAAGATGGTTAAGAAGATGGTATGGGAATTGTTGAAATGTTGGAATAGAGATTGCAAAGATTAGGGCTATGATGAAAAGTTTAGGGACATGGTTGATGAGAAAGTCATAATATTGTTTTGCAGATTTCAACATTGTGAAGAAACAGTTAGATTGTGTGTGGGGGTGAGTTTGGGATGTCGGAAGAAGTGAATATGAAGGGTATATGAAGGGGAGGGAAGGTGAGGATTTAATATTTTTATAAATATAGTGGGGATGAGGTAGATGAGAAGATTAAATGAGGTTATATTTTATCTTATCTTTATAAAAATATATGTTATATTAGGGTGAAGGGAGTGGCACGGCAAACCCATCGGCAAAGGAGAATGCCGATCGGGAACACCGCCGCCACCCCTTATAAACCGATCGGCAAACTCAATAATCGGTGTGTGGTCACCGATCGACAAAGGCTAGCCGACAACCTCGATTTGTGTGTGTGTAACGGCAATAATGCCGTTTTAAAAAAAAAATTATTAATATAAATCAACATTTTACACCCAACATTTCTCCAAACCTTCTTCAAACAATCAACCAAATTATACATTCTGCTTCTCTTTTTGCAAATGGAAGGCTCAAGCAAACGCGATGGCAAGACAACTAAACGGGGCGGCTCGAGGACGAGTGTGCCAACTCAACGGGGCGGCTCGAGTGGTTCAACTCCGCCGTATCATCCGCAACTAGGCTTCGCCACACATAGCCAACCTCCATTTTTTTATAGCCAAGGCATGCAACCGACTTACGGGTTCAACACCCAACCCCAGTTTAATTTTTCGCCGCATAACTATTTTCCACAGGGTCCGACCACGGTTGCTCCAAATATTTATGATTCCCTAGACGACCAAAACACTTTTGACCCGTTTGGTTTTCAAACCCCATCCTCACAACGAGCCGATGTGGAAGATGAAGACGACGAAGAATTTGTGGCGGAAACTCAAGAGCAATATCATGACGAAGACGAAGGCCACCATCAAGAAGAACCCGCAAACGAGCCGAGAGGGAAGAGTGGTAAAGCGAAACGGGAAAATTGGACTCCTATACAAGAGGAGGCATTGGCCAAGGCTTGGGTTCATTGCACCTTAGACAAAAGAAATGGCAACCAACAAAAGAAGAAGAGTTTTTGGGGCAAAATTCTTAAGCACTTCAACAACACGATCGGAGGAAGCAGCCGAACCCAACATCAGGTCCGCTCCAAGATGATTACCATGCACGGAAAGTTGAAATTATTCAACGGGTTTTATCAGCAAGCGGTAAACTATTTAATATTCATACGTTTAATTTTTACCCAAAAAAATACTTATTTTTTTTCTGTAATTTATTATTTTAGGACCGTTTACGTCCAAGCGGATCCGACGATTCTTGGGTCTTGAAGCAAGCGTTTAAGGATTACAAGGAAAAAGAACGTCATGAGTTTGCTCATATGGCGGCGTGGGAGGTCGTCCGAAGTCAAGAAAAATATAGCCAAGTTCCGTTGTTGGGTGAAGACAAAAGCTCGGGCTCGAGTTCAAAAAGAAAGTCGTCGGACTCGGGTAATTACCATCCGGATACACCGAATGCCGAGTTCACGAGTAGCCATCAAACTATCCCCGACATGAACGTGGATCCCTCGCCACGAAGACAAAAGAGGAGGGATAAAAAAACCAAAGCCGCCCCTTCTTCAAGCGACGATCCAAGAGACATAACCACTAAATTTGAAGAATATAGGGCGATGAAAAAAGAGTTGATGGATATCAAAAGGGTGCGAGAGGAAAAATATTTGGCGTTGGCCGAGAAGCAAGACGAAAATATGCGCCAGGCTAAATTCGACAAGGACTTGAAGACGTACAACCGGCCTCACGACAATGTTCCCCCAGCAATGTTGGAGATCACGCTCGCACGAAAACGCGAGCTAGCCGAAAAGTATGGACGGCCGTGTGATTTTTAATTTTTTTAGTTGTTGCGTTGTTTTAGTGTCGTGTAATTTTTATGAATTTTATGTTTTTTTTTAAGTTTCATTTTAATGTAATTGTTTTTTTTATTAATTTAATGTTTTGTTTGTTTTTATTTAACATATAATTTAAAAAAAACAAAAAAAAAGTTTGCCACTTTCAAGTGTCTAAACCATTGCCAACACTTTTCAGCAAAGTTTAAACTTTTTACCCTCTCTGACGTGGCACTCTCTGATTGGTCCATTTTAAAATTTGCCACTTTCACCTGTTTAACCACTCCCTTCACCCTTACTTAGTTTTATCAGTTTGACTATGTTTATTTAATTAAGTTCGAGTTATAATTGGTTTAGGATTTTGTTTAGTTTTAACTTATAATAGGAGATCTTGTAAACCCCTTTAGGTTGTCAAGTTTTGTTGCTAACAAAAGCATCCCCAATAACCATCCATTTTTTAATGTTTTTGGGTTGCTATGTTGGTATTGTTCAACCATTAACAAAGTTTCTCTTTCTTGTCGCTCTCACAACCCATAAAAATATAGTTCCTCTCTCTCCTCTCTCTTCGTTCCCCCTCTCACAAACTTATTTTTTCTTATATTTCACCACAAACTAATCAACATCTTCTCTCCTCCACCTCACCACTCTCTCTCATACATGGCTTCTAAAAATGAGAAAAAAATCCCTTATTGTGGATGCTCTAAGGAGGGTAGGGGTGGTTATCACTCACCAACAATTTATCACTCACAACTTACAATCAAGTTCCGCCACGTTATCGAGCTTTATTCCATCACTCACAACCTTTTTTAGTGGAAATGTCCATCACTCACCACCATACCCAACAATTTCCCTCACACCTATTAAAACATAACGCGCCAAATTTTTAACGGGATTTCAAGTCCACGCGTTAAAATATTAGGGTGGCGGTGGTTTGTTCCCTTCTTCCACGCTTTGAACTTTCCTATCACGTACAAAAAACCAACCGCCCCGGGTGGCCTAAGAGAGAGTCAAAGCCAAGTTAGGCCTAAAATCAGGTTGTTCCATCTAGTCGTGC